>VZRI01001085.1:0-32327 GCA_013397515.1 Upupa epops
ACTCTTTACAGCTTCCTATTGTAATCTGGACAGCAAAACCTGTCTGATATTGTGTACGCTTTGCTAGGGAACGGCAATTCTAAGCAGAGGGTTTCTGTCACTCATCTGCAGAGAAAGCCTTGCCCCACACTCAGTACGTGCCCGTCTCACTACATACGCACTGATGTGTGTTTATGGCAGAGAAGGTGCAGGGCAGTTTTAAAACACATCCCTTACCTTTCCACTTACCAGATTTACTAGTTCAAGCTGCACAGCAGCAGCAGCTTTACACTTGAATTTCAAACCTGACCAGATATTCAGGCAGTAAATAGCTTTGTGGGGTTTTTCCACGTCAGAGGAGCTGTGCTGGGAGGTCGCCTGCACTGTGTAATGCCAAGCCTCCTGTCTTTACTCCTGTGTGGAAAACAAGGGCAGTCTATCCTTTTACATGGAAAGTGTGATGAAAAATAAGGGAAACTAGAGACAGGGATGCTGAACAGCCCGTACAGAGCCCAGGTGAAATGTAGTCCTGGAGCATCGTGGAAGAACTGTGAGAGTGGAAATGCATGAAGGTGCTTTTCTGGGCTTCTCTGAAACAAAGGACTGCAGTGAAGCTTTTACGTGGGACCAGAGCACCCAACACACACCTCAGCAACCTCTGGGGAGGGGAGGGGAAATCTCTGAATCACTGTCCACATGTCTCTGGGGCGTATATTTGCTTTCTGCTGCTGTCACTGAATTATTAGTTCCATCCCTGACTAGAAGAAAAGATGATGGGCATTGAAAACCACATTATTCTCACAGCAGCTTTGGCTTCTTGTCCAGATAGCAGGATCTAAGAAAATGCTGGCCTAGGATGCACTTCTTAATGTTAACTGGTACAAACTGGGGGTAGTAAGGTGGGGAGGACTGCAGAGAACTCAACCAATGTAAGGGATGAGATAAAGTATTCTCTTGTAACACCCCAGCAGGCTGGGCTGCCATTCAGAGAGCTGGACAGGCTGGAGAGCTGGGCAGAGAGAGATGGAGTGAGGGACAACCAGGGTCAGGGGAGAGTCTGGCATCTGGGCAAGAACAGCCCCAGGGACCAGGAGAGGGTGGGCACTGACCTGTTGGAGAGCAGGGGAGGAGAAAGGGACCTGGGGGTCCTAGTAGCCAGCAGGATGGCTCTGAGCCAGCAATGTGCTCTTGTGGCCAAGAGGGCTAACAGCATCCTGGGGGGTATCAGAAGGGAGGTGGTTAGCAGATAGAGGGAGGTTCTTCTCCCCCTCTACTCTGCACTGGTGAGACTGCATCTGGAGTACTGTGTCCAGCTCTGGGCCCCTCAGTTCCAGAAGGACACAGAGCTGCTGGAGGGTGTCCAGCACAGAGCAAGGGAGATGATGACAGAAGCAGAACATCTCCCTGATGAGGAAAGGCTGAGGGAGCAGGGTTTCTTGAGCTTGGAGAAGAGGAGGCTGAGGGGTGACCTCATNGAAACTTTTTCAAGGTGAGGGTAACAGAGCACTGGATCAGGCTGCCCAGGGAGGTTTTGGGGTTTCCTTCTCTGGCTGTGTTCCAGAAGTGCCTGGCTGTGTTCCTGTGTGACTTGGTCTGGGTGATCCTGCTGTGGCAGGGGTTTTGGACTGGATGATCTTTTGAGGTCCCTTCCAATCCCTAGTGATTCTATGATTCTATGATTCCCCTGCTGAAGGAGAGGGAGTACTGCCCATAATCAATCCAGTGGACACACAGATCTGGGGAGATCTTGGCTCTTTCTAAAGCTGGAGGTCTTCTGATAAACACGAATTTTGCTGTGTTCTGGGTCAGTTTTAGGTGTCGAGCCACTGCTGCTTTCTTGGGAGTGTTCCCATAAAAGCCAGGAGATTACATGGCCCCTGGGCCAGCCCTTCCAAGCCTCAAATTAATTCATGAGGGTAGGAGAAAGAAGAGAGCAGGAGAAATTGATGGGGCCACTGCCTTTGGCAAAAACATCTCCCATATTTTTGATGTGCATTTCTTGCACGGGACAGGTTTTCCCTTGCAGAATGGATTCTATTGTTGTAGCTCTTTGAAATTAAAACAGGGGGGAAAAAAGAAGCCTTTGATTAATATCTGATTTGATTTGAATTTTGTCAGTGATGGATGCGTTTGAATATTCCTGTCAGGGTAAGCAGGAGTGAGGTGTTTCTATTAGGAGTACAGAAGGCGGTCTTCTAAGAAAACGCCAGCCTTACATCTTGAGTTTCAGAGCTGCTGAACCAACAGCAGCACCAAACATCAGATTTCCCATCCTCTGGGAACTGCAAAAGGAAATAAAAAGCAGCAAGAAGATGTTCAACCTCTGGCAAACCAAGATCGTGTGTGTTGGGGATATGACAACAACCTTCCCCTGCCTCATGCTTCTAATCCTTTTCTTTCATGATAGAAAGAAAGAAGAACTCAACACAGACAGGCGTCTGCACAGGAGGTTGCTGCAGAGGCTCTTTTCTGTTTGTTAAGAGCCCAGAGCTACAGGTAGAGAAATCAACACAATTCACACAATCACAGGATGATTGAGGCTGGAAAAGCCCTCTGAGCTCATCCAGCCCAGCCCAGGACCTGACATCACCACATTGTCCAGACCAGAGCACTAAGAGCCACAGTCAGGCTGTCCTTGAGCATCGCCAGGGATGGGGACTCCATCGCTTCCTTGGGCAGTCCTGGTTGGATCCCTGTGAAGGAAATCTCTGATTAAAACTGCAGTCTGTTGATGTTTGCTGGAAAACTCTCCAGCAGGGCACGCTCAATCCAGCAGGTTCCTACAGTGCATTGAGTATGAGCTTCTAATAACAGTGCTGGAGGAACCTATGAGGAGAGGAGCAATGCTGGACCCTGGGTTAACAAGTGAAGAAGACCTTGGTGACATGAAAGCTGGGGGCAACCCTGGCTGCAGCAACCATGGAATGGTGGAGGGCAGTATCCTGCAAAGAAGAAGTAAAGAAACAAGCAGGATTTTGACCATGGACTTCAGAAGAGCTGTATTTGGCCTCCTGAAAGATCTGCTTCATGGAATACCAAGTAAGGACCTAGAGGGCAAGGCTGCTCATGAGTGTTTGAACACTTCTCCCACACCTAAGAGCAGCAGATGTGTCCCTGTGAGTAAGAAAGCAAGCAGAGGAAGCAGGAGACCCACACGGATGAGTGAGGACTCATGACTAAGTGACCAGTAATGTTCCCCCAGGGTCAGTACTGGTCCTCTCTTGTTCACATATTCATCAACGACCTGGACAAGGGAACAGTGTAACCTCAGCAAGTTTGCTGCTGACACAGAGCTGGAAGCAGTGGCTGGCACAGCAGAGGGCTGGGCTGCATCCAGAGTGACCTGGACAAGCTGGATAACTGAGCAAAGAGTAACTTCATGAGGTTCAACAAGAGCAAGTGTAGGGTCCTGCACCTGGGGAGGAATAACCCCGTACATCACTATAGGATAGGAGTAGTCCTATTGAAGTGTAGCCTTGGTAGATAGTGAGCTGGCCATGAGCCCACAAGCTGTCCCTGTTGCCAAGAAGGCCAATAGAATTCTAGGGGGCATTAGAAAGTGTGTGGTATATAGGTCTGGAGAGGTCATCCTCTCCCTCTGCACTGCCTTGGTGAGGCCGCGGCTGGAGTACTGAGTCCAGTTCTGGGCTCTCCAGTCCAGGAGAGACACGGGTATACTACAGTCCAGTGGAGGACTGCAGGGATGACTAAGGGAACGAAATATCTCTCTTAGAGGAAAGGCTGAGTGGAGGACAACAAAGATGACTGGGGGCCTATAGCATGTCTCCTGCGAGGAAAGGTTGAGAGAGCCTGAAGAAGAGTAGGCTGAGACAAGAACTGCGTAAGTATCTGCAGGGTGGCTGCAGGGAGGATGTTTCCAGTTGTGCCCAGTGACAGCACAAGGAGCACTGGGCACAAGCTGGAACACAGGGAGTTTCATTTAGAAATAAGGACAAAAGTCTTTCCAGTGTGAGACCCAAAGCCCTTGCACAGGCTTCCCAGAGGGACTGTGGAGGCTCCTGCTCTGGAGATACTCCCAGCCTGGATGCAGCCCCTGTGCACTGTGTTGGGGCAGGGAGGAGGGTAGAAGTAGATGGTATCCTGAGGTTTGTTCCAGCTCCAGCAATTGTGTGACTGAGTTACACCAGTGAACTCAGCCTGACGAGCTGGCCCAAGGCTTCCCCAGGCATTTCAAGCTACCCTTTCATTCTAGCATAGGGTTTCTTTGTCTTTCCATCCTACCCACACTACCCTTTTTTTTAGGCTCCACGGGAGGTGCTCACCATAAATACAAATCAACTGTTTGTCCATTCCCAATTTACTCATCCACACACCAGGACAGCAAGTTAATTGCAGGAGCTCCCCGTGGGGAATAGGGAACTTTAATATGCCTGGTGTGTGTTGTTTGGGTAGCAGAGTGAAAAAAGCACCAGGTCCTGAAGAAATGCACCACAGCCCAGAGAAGCTGGGAATGAATATAAAAATCCCCTTCCTGTCGCGGGTCAATTGGCTTTGTAAAGAATTGCCTTGTGCCCCTGGGGCAGAAAGGGATTTAAAGGCTGTTTATTGCTTTAGGGCAGGGTCCACAGATGGACTCTGGTCTTTTAGTGCTTTTTAGTGGAATCCACTACCAGTTAGGGTGACTCATAAATGGTCTTCGTCTCCTGGAATGCCACAATAGGCTCCTAGATCCGAGAGTCTTTATTCCTATAAATGATGGCTGTTTCTGCAGCCTTGGAAGTAGCTAAAGAACATAGGAAACAGCAACAGTCGTGCGTCCTCTGCAGCCTGTGCCTCAGTGCTTTGGGCTTGAAACCACTGGTACCCTGACAGTTCCCTGGGCCTGTTTACCTGGTGAGTGTCTCATCCCCTCCTTGAATTCACTGATGCTCTCACAAGCAGCCTGTGCATAAACCATGGATGACAGAACAGGACCAGCAGGTCCTTTTCAGCTGAGAGCAAGCCGAGTAGCACAAGCCCAAAGACCAACATTTAGTTCTCACACTGCAGGGTGTGTGTTGGGGGGTGTGTGTGTGTTTGGACCCTACAGACTGATGCTGATAGCATCACTGTGATGCTATAGAGGCAAAGCCCTCAGGATGTCCTACAGATACACTTCAGTGTGGTATGAAGCACCAGCTTTGTTGGTCTAGACTGTACCAGCCCTAGGGACAGGGGCGTCTGGCACAACAGGAGAGGCTTTTCCCAGTTGCTGCTCTAGAACTTTTACATTGATCATTAATATGCCTTGAACTGGACTATCATTCAGTGCAACATGCCTTGAGAGCCATGCCTTTCCTCATTTCCCCCTACCCTTGTGTTAAGTGCAGCGTTCTCCCTTGCAGGGAACCTCTCTTGTAGAAGGTATTTGGTTGCCAGGGACCTCCAAAGGTCACCTAGTCAAATCACCTCAAGAACACTGCACCCCTACAGCAGGAACGCTGGGCAAAAAGGCCTGGTAGAAGGGCATCCACGGATGGGCAGGCACTCCTGGACAAGGTTAGACACCAGATGGAAGAGAGGACAAGTAGCCCAGGAGGAATATAGAGCAATGGTCCTTGCAGCTAGGGGTTGGGCTAGGGAAGCCCAGATGGAATTGCATCTGGGTGTGGGATCGTTATAATAGAATCACAGGATGTACTGGGTTGGAAGGGACTTTCTAAGGTCATCTAGTCCAACCCCTCTACAACAAGAGGGCCATCACTCACTAGACTAGATTGCCTAGAGACCCATCCAGCCTGACCTTGAATGACTTCAGGGATGGGGCCTCCACCACCTCTCCAGCAATCCACCCCTCTCAGATACAACTTTTATCCTGATGTCTCAGGCTCTTGTACACACCAAACAGTCCGTGTTCTAGCAGAGAAGATAGGTGGACAAACCTCTTCAACCAGAGGGTGGACATCAGCTACATCCTTTACCCTCAGGACAGCAGCTGCGGAGCAGTTGGGATGCTGTAATCATATCCTGGGTGCAAAACTAATCTCAGCATGAGACCAGCAGGTTTTGTTGTAAGAGGCTGAGTGCTGGATGCTCTTGGTGAATTAGAGGTATGCAAAGACATGCAGGTGTCTATGGGCAATAAATATTACAGTTTTCAACTGCAGTTAATTCCAGGGGTAGCTGGAAAATAAATAAATATTGTCAAGATGCCCGTTCTGACTCGGAAAGCCTGCAGTGAGGCTTGGCAGCAGCTGCTATCTCATGCATCTCTCCTTTATATCAGCTCTTGAGCTGGACCCTAATTGCTGGCTAGACAAGGAGATATCTTCTTCACAGGATGCTGAGATACGAAGAGATGATGGGTACTCTTTTAGTGATGCTAAAGTAGTGTCTTCATTTTGTTAGACAACTAAAGGGAAGGCCACCTATGCTGAGAGTTTATTAGCTGCTATCAGAATTCTGATGACACAGCCTAGCAACGGAAAGCGTGCGAGGAAGAAGCAGTGCAAGCAAATATCCTGTTTCTAAGTGAATCCAGGGTTTGCTGTAACACTAAGGTATGTAAGGGTCTGTATCTCTTATAAAAAACCCTCTGGGTTCTGCATTTCAGTGATTGCTTCCACACCCAAGGGGGTGCAACAGCAATGATGCTCTGTAAGGCAGCTGCATGGTTTACCCAGCATTCTGCAGCATCAGAATAAAAACAGTGGAGCTGATACCACACAGGGCCAAAGCCCTTTCTGTTTCTTGTCCTAGCTTTTGCCCTTTGTATGGCATCAGAATGAGGGCATCACAGCATTAACTCATTTCTCATCTCAGGCTACCAATACTCTGAGTTACAGAGCCAGCAAGGAACTGGTTTTGCCCTTCCTCTGCAGGACAGACCACAACAAACAGCTGGTCTGCTGTCATCCCTGTGCCACAAGCTCATCAGATGAGCTGCTCTAAGACAGCTACTGCTTGGACTGTCTGTGCTAAGAGCAGACACTCTGCCTGCTCCGTGTCACTGCTGGGAATGGGAATATCAGTGGCATAAGGACTTTTGGGATGGGGTGGAAATCAAGCGGGTGCTGTGGGGTGGTGGAGAGACTTAGCTGCTGACATTATTGAGGGATCTCATAGTGAATATATTCATTCTGTGTTTTAAACCACAGAGAGACACTTCCACTGCTCCTCGGGGCTCTGTGAAGCTAGCAGACTCAGTGTGTGACTGGCAATAAGGTAGATAGCACCAAAGACAGGCGGTGGGTTTTGCCACTGAGTTCATGTGGCCTCTTCTATGGAAAGGAGGTTGTATTGGCCAGTTACAGATTTCCTTGGTGTTTCCCTCTGTTGAGGGTTTGAACGGGTCCTGAAATTATCTGGGAGAGTCGATGCTGTTCTGCAACAGCTAGAACTGCCCACACAGAGTGCTTCCCACATCCCCCCCCCCCTTCCATTTACATGACAAATGACAATGGTGCTCTGCAAGCCACCACAGTCTGTTGTGTAAATGATTAGCATTTCAAATATATTTACAATTTAATTTCTAAATACTTAATCAAGGGACTATAATGGCTCCATTCTAATTTATCTTAGATGCAATCCAATTGTTGTAGCATTTATTAATTCCTTTTCTTCCTGATTCAGAAGTATAACATGCCAATTAGAAGCAGATTAAAAAGACTGTGTACTCCAACACATCGCGTGCCACCAAGTAAATAAAGCATTGGGAAAAAATCCCTGATTAGGCACAGTGCAATAGGCAGCTCACAATTCAGGATTCCTGTAGCAGTCCATCCTATTTAACACATTCTCAGCTGTGTTCATCTCTCTTTGGATTCAATGGTGTATTGGCATTCCTCTGTGCAACCTGAAAACTTCCTCAGGTGTTTCTACGTTAGCTTGACATAGGCTCTCCAGCAATACAGAGGAGCTGTAGTTTGTGCTACCAGACGCTTGTGAAGGAGGTGTGCTGAACAGCAGCTCCCGGATGCTCTGGCAAGCAATTTGGTCACTGTAGCTTCCTGGATTCTCTGCAATCATAGAATCATAGAATCATAGAATCATAGAATCATGGAATCATAGAATCATAGAATCATAGAATCATAGAATCATGGAATCATAGAATCATAGAATCATAGAATCATTAGGGATCACAGTGGACCTAGAGAGATCATCCAGTCCCATCCCCCTGCCACAGCAGGATCACCCAGACCAAGCGGCACAGGAACACAGCCAGGTGGGGCTGGAACATCTCCAGAGAAGGAGACTCCACAACCCCCCTGGGCAGCCTCTTCCAGTGCTCCATTACCCTCCCTGGGAAGAAGTTCCTTCTAATATTTACATGGAATCTTCTCTGTTCCAGCTTGCACACATTGCCCCTTGTCCTATCACCAGATGATCTTGAGAAGAGCCTGGCTCCATCCTCTTGACACCCACGCCTCACATATTTATAGACTTTAATGAGGTCACCCCTCAGCCTCCTTTTCTCCAAGCTAAAGAGACCCAGCTCCCTCAGCCTCTCCTCATAAGGGAGGTGCTCTACTTCCTTCATATTCCATTCAGATCAAGAGCTGTCACACTATTAAAAGACATAGAATCATAGAATCACAGATTGCACTGGGTTGGAAGGGACCTTTAAAGAGTATCTAGTCCAACCGCCTGCAGTGAGCAGGGACATAGTCAACTAATCAGGTTACTCAGAGCCTCATTCAGCCTGTCACTGAATGTCCCAAGACATGGGGGTCTCTCTACCACCTCTCCAGGCAATCTGTGCCTGTGCTTCACCATTCGTACTGGAAAAGTTTCTTCCTTACATCTAGTCCAAATTTCCCCTCCTTTAGTTTAAAACCATCACCCCTTGTCCTGTCACAACAGACCTTCCTACAAACCTCTGTGATGCTTCTCGTCAAATCCCATTGACTCAGGCGTGTTCAGGTTCCTCAGGTGGCCATGAACTTGATCTTCACTTACTTGGACCTGTCTCCAAGACCTGTGCATCTCCTCCTCGCCTTTGACAAGCAGGTCTTGACTCAGTCATGCTGATCTCTGTCCTCCCTTGTTTGGTTTCATACATCTGGGAATCAAGAGCTTTTTCACTCCATGGAAAGTGTCTTTAAAGATCCACCAGCTCTGATGAGCTCACTTGTACTAGTTATCATCAGGTCCACTATCACATCCCCATGGGTGTGAGGATCACTACAAGCTCTCATAAAAAGCCCTTCCCCATCTTTCTTACCAACCTCCTTCAGGTACTGGAAGCTGTTACAAGGTCTGCTCAGTCTCCTCTTCTCTAGGCTGAACAGCCCCAAGGCTTTCAGCCTGTCCCCATAGGAGAGGTGCTCCAGCCCTCTGATCATCCCTGTGGCCTCTCCTGCACCCACGGCTGGGAACAGTCCTGCTCTAACTTCCAGCAATCAAATTCCAGCAATAATTGCCCAGGAGAGTAATGCCCAGGCAGAACTACAGGCTGGGAATGGAGGGTACTCAGGTAGAAAGAGACTGGGGGGACTGGTGGACAGCAAACTTAGCATGAGTCAGCAGTGTGCCCAGGAAGCCAANAGTCCAGAGAAGGGCAACTGGAATGGTCAAGGGGCTGGAAGGTCAGCCTTACGAGGAGAGGCTGATGGAGCTGGGGCTGTTTAGCCTGGAGAAGAGGAGGCTCAGGGGTGACCTTATTGCTGTCTCTAACTCCCTAAAAGGGGGTTGGAGTCAGGCAGGAGTCGGTCTGTTCTCCCTGGACACTGCAGACAGGACAAGGGGTCACACGCTTCAGCTCCATCCATCGGGGGAGGTTTAGACTTGACCTTAGGAGAAGGTTTTTCACTGACAGAGTGATCCGGGTTGGGAACGGGCTGCCCACGGAGGAGGTTGAGTCGCCATCCCTGGAGGTATTCAAGGTCAGGCTGGATGCAGTGCTGAGTGGCATGAGCTAGATGGCAGATGTTAGGGTTACTGGGCTGGTTTTAGGTTGGACTGGATGATCTTTGAGGTCTTTTCCAGCCTCATCACTACTGTGAGACTGGGATACCTGCTGGGATCTAGGGAGCTTAGGGTAATTCTGCTTACCATGACTCCAGGGTTCTGACTCCACTTCTACTTAAATCAGGAGAAGAAATAGCTGCAGCTTTCCTTTTCCAATGCACAGAGGTTGCCAAAACCTGCCTTTTCCATGTCAGTTATGGCCTGTGTGCTCTGCCATGGAGTTGTTTTGCCCATGAATACCTATGTTGGAAAAGTCAGAACAGAGGTCTTTTAGAGCAGGCATGATTTGATAAACAGTTCTGAGTGCCAGCTGCAGCAACCAAGACAGCAAATCGAACCCTTTGTGGCTTTGACCAGCTCTGCCATACTGGGCTTCTCTTACGACTCCACAGAATCACCTTGCCAGTCCAGATCCTCGTCAGTGGTGTGCCATGGCACAGCAACAAGTGGAAATGTGCACTGCTATGACAGTATAGGAGTACCAAATACTTCTGGCTGCCAGCAGCATGGGACAGCCCTGGGACCTAAATCAGCTCACCCAGAATCCATTAAATGATTTAATTTTTGTCCATCCAGCTATTGATTGCATTTCCAGTGCAAGAGCAGCAGTGACAGCAGCAGTGATGAGAGTCTGAGCAGAATTATTAAAAGACACCCCTTGGCAAAGCGAGTGGATGTCTTACAGGAAGGGCTTGCACCAATAAATCTTTGACAGCCCTGATTCAGTCTTTGTGAGATGACTAAAATTGCCAGAGATGTTTCATGTCAGAATACCAGGCGGTGTCTGGAAATAAGCCTGCGTGGCAATACTGGTGGGGTTGACTCCTTCCCCGAGTGCAGAGGAATGCTTTCAGCTATTACCAGAGAGGATGGGGATGGCCCAAGAGTGCTGCTCAAAGGGGGATGCTAATGTGTTGTTACAGGGATGATGACCAACTCACTGGGTGCTTGTGGTGCAGCGGGTGGCTAATCTGGACAATCTTTAACGCATGGCCTGTACCAATGTCACTACAGCCTACTAGCCACTAAGGTTGCCTCACAGATTTTCCAGGGGTCTGGAAGGTGCATGTTTAGCTGTGGATGTCTTCAGTTTTGTTATGAAGGCTTTCTGGAGCTGGAGGGAGTGAGAGGTTTCCCTGCCTTGGCTTGCTGGTGGCATCGTAGGGTTTGTAGATAGGGTTCAGCTACCTACAGTAAAGCCTTGCAGGTAGGCAGAAGCAGTGGGGAGAATAGAGCATATATTTGTGCCTAATTTCAGTGTAGATACATAGATAAGGAAGTTCACGTGGCTGCCTTCATGATTCAGTGTAGGCAAAGAGTGAAGAGGAATAGAGGGAAGATTTGAGCAGGTCAGAGTCACCGCGTGTCCAACGTAGCTCCACTGGCACAAAGCAAAGCTGAAAATCCTTGTGAGAGATAAGTATTCTGCAGGCAAAGAAAGGGCTGGCAGCACTGAGCCACAGAGAACTAGAGAACTTTGCCTGGCCCTCAGGGCACCAGAGGCCCTGGCTTTATGTGCACTGTGCCTCTCCTAGCCTTGTCTGTGGCCCAGGAGCCCCAGTTCTGCCCAGCCTGGGTTTCACTCATCCAGGTCACCAGGTACTAAGGCAGGGCAGCACTGCTTCTGCTGCTCCCCAACACATTTGTTGGAGCAGCCTCATCCTCGGGCACCAGCAGGACTTGCATAGGGGCTCTACATCAAACCTGACTGGTGCAGGCTGTGGGCAAGAGGAGATCAAAGCTGCAAGCTCCTGTCTAAGCATACAGTGACCTGTGTGCCAAGCAGTGCTGCTCTCTATGGCATCTGAAGAGCTCAGTGCCTGCAAGGTGTTCAAGAGTCCTCCAGAACTATTGCAAAAGGCAGGAGAGAAGCAAGCTGAAAGTTAATTCCCAGCTTTGTTAGGACAGAAACAGTGGAGTAAAAGCAGTCACATTACTGTACAACATGCCTGTACCTGAAAGGGGATTATGGTCAGGCGGGGGTTGGTCTGTTCTCCCTGGACACTGCAGACAGGACAAGGGGTCACAGTCTTCAGCTCCATCCATCGGGGGAGGTTTAGACTTGACCTTAGGAGAAGGTTTTTCACTGACAGAGTGATCTGGGTTTGGAACGGGCTGCCCATGGAGGTGGTTGAGTCGCCGTCCCTGGAGGTGTTCAGGGTTAGGCTGGATGCAGTGCTGAGTGGCATGAGCTGGATGTCAGATGTTAGGGTTACTGGGTTGGTTTTAGGTTGGACTGGGTGATCTTTAAGCTTTTTTCCAGCCTCATCATGACTGTGAGACTGTGAGACTGTGATAACAATGCATGAGAAACAGGTTCTGCAGAGTCTGAGAGTTCTTTGTACTAGACACCAGTGCACTTCACTGCAGGCTTACACAGTGCTAGAGGTGGGCTGAGAGTCAGAAGTGCAAGCTGGAAAGCCAAGAAGTCATGGGGCAAGAGAGAGAAGTAATTTGGGAAAGGCTGAGGAGGTAGCTAGTTTTCCAAAGAGACCTTTCATCGAGCTGAGTCAGGCATAGTAGTGAGGGTAAAGAGTAGTGAAGACCAGTATGAAACATAACAGAACTCTGTACGAGCATACTCAGACTTTGTCCTGTGCCCACTTTTGCTGCTCTGTAGTAGACAGACTGGAGAACACAAACCTGTCTCTCTCAGAGAGACCATGGAAGGTCTGGTCATATCCTGGTTTACTACAAGCATTTGGGGAAAAATTAAGCAGAACAAAGAGGCAAAGACAAGTTCAGACTTGACGGTGTCTTCTTAGACATCAATTAGCAGCAGTGCTGATGTGGTCTCAACTGAGCATTAATTGTCAGTCTTTAAAAGACTCTTTTGTGCCAGTGGGCAAAGCAGAAGACAGACCTCTCTTTCTTCCCTTACACGCTGCAATAGCAGAGGTGGAGGAGGGAGCCTGTTCTTGCTTTTTTTGGATCCCATTTACCACATTCCAGAAACCAGCACCCAAAGAGATGTAGACCCTTCCCTTCCCAACAGTAGATCCGTTGTATCTGATCCTGCTGCTGTAAGGATCATGTCCCCTGATTCTTGCTTTGTTTAATCTGAGAGTGGTGTATTCTTGGAACAGGCTGCCTAGAGAGGTCGAGGAGGCCCCATTCCTGACGACATTCAAGGTCAGGCTGGATGGGGCTGTGGACAATCTGTTCTACTTAGAGAAGTCCCTGCTTGTTGTAGAGGAGGTTGGACTAGATGACCTTTGGAGGTCCTTTCCAACCCAGTCCATTCAGTGATTGTTCAAAGACTGTAAGTCTGATCATCCTTTTCTGCCAAAAGGAAATCCTGTGTGGTTGGAGAACGTTGTAGTCTACAAACCACCGCTAGAGCACTAATCTGCAGCAGTGCTGCTCACTCCAGTGGGCTGGAAGGTTTTGTGCTGTGTGTAGCACACACACTTGCTGGGTAAGCAGTTAATGTGGTTGTTTTTATTCCTCTAGTTTGGAAGTGTGCCTTCCAAAGTTTCAGTGCTGGAAGAAACAAAAGCTCCACCACAAGCTGTGGTTTAAGTTTTGCCTGGACTTGGGTTTGTGTGTGAAAAAACCTGAAAATCAAACGTCATGATACCTCCAAGTGAAATGCACAGGACTTACACACTGCTTTAACAGCAATTCCTTGAAGGAAATACACAGGAAACAGATTCCTGTTGCTTGGAGCGAGACCTTGGCTCAGACAATACATCATTCAGCGTTCACTGTACATAGTCCAGCCTTGCTCAGCAGCCCTATCTAGCTCTGGTGGCATCCACAGCTGCAGCAGTGGTTGAGGCCAGGCCAAGCCATCATAGATTCTGCTGAGATCTGGGCAGTTTTACTAAGGAAAAGAATGGGTTTTTTTCATGTTAGAAAACATAAAACTCTTTCATAGGGCAGAAAACAAATACAGAAATGAGCATTCAGGCTGTTTAAACCACAGGCTTTAAGCTGTGTAAGAGATATTACTGGAGCTGCTGCTGGCATCGTCAGCAAGGTTCAGCCTTTGCTCTCTGCATCATTCCTGTTTGTTCAGATGCTGAAGTGGATCTGTGCTGATTGCAAACTGTTCCTTCTATGCTCGGAAATCCACGAAGATAAACTCTGTGACACAGAATCTTATAGCAATGCAGGTTTCCTTCCGCTGGTGGGGGCTTCGGTGAACGACGATTCTGAACTGTCTAATCTCAAAATCTTCGCTATATTGAAAGCTGCTCTGAGTTATCAGAGATGGATCTTATTAGAAGCACAGAAAAGAATCAGTCATTGTCTGATGCACATATAGAGGCACACATATACGTGTGAGTATAGAAATCTACCTGGGAGCACTGGCTGTGATAGAAAACACAACACTTTAGTCCTTTCAATGCAGTTTTCGTTATGTAACGAGTGCCAACAGCACAATAACAAGTGCCACCTCTGTTCTTTACAAGATAAGACCTCACCGTTTTGCACTGCTGGCTTCCTCAGTGGTCATTTCCCATTAGTTAGGGGAAATGAACTATTCCATCCAATTTCCACCTTCTGTGCCTTCCCCGTCTCAGGTGTGGTATTATCACAGTCTCACAGTGATGATGAGGCTGGAAAAGACCTTAAAGACCATCCAGTCCAACCTAAAACCAACCCAGTAACCCTCACACCTGACATCTAGCTCATGCCACTCAGCACTTCATCCAGCCTAACCTTGAACACCTCCAGAGACGGTGACTCGACCCCCTCCGTGTGCAGCCCGTTCCCAACCCGGATCACTCTGCCAGTGAAAAACCTTCTCCTAAGGTCAAGTCTAAACCTCCCCCGATGGATGGAGCTGAAGACTGTGACCCCTTGTCCTGTCTGCAGTGTCCAGGAAGAACAGACCGACCCCTGCCTGACTCCAACCCCCTTTTAGGGAGTTACAGACAGCAATAAGGTCACCCCTGAGCCTCCTCTTTTTATGATTCCATATCTGTTGTTAAATATCACTCAGTTCCTTTTTTAAGAATGATCACAGAATCACAGACTGGACCAGGCTGGAAGGGACCTCAGAGCTCATCTACTGCAACCCCCTGCCATGGGCAGTGACCCATCTCAAGCTTCTTGGTTGCTCAAGGCCTCATCCAACCTGACCTTGAACACCTCCAGGGACGAGGCAGCCACAACCTCTGCAGTCAATTTACTCCAGAGTCGCTCCACCCTGGCACTGAAGAACTTCTTTCTAAGATCTAGTCTGAACCTCCTCTCCTTCAGTTTCAGATCATTTCCCCTTGTACTACTGCTAGATCCCCTTGGGAATACTCCCTGTCCAGCCCTCCTGTAGGTTCCCTTCAGCTACTGAAAGGCAGCTCTCAGGTCTCCCCCTAAGAGCTCTTTTTTCACTCCTGCTGTCCTTACACACTACCCAATCCTTTCTTTAGGACTATTTCAGTCTCTTGATTTTGGGCTGGGCTTGATGATCTCAGAGGTCTTTTCCAGTCTCGATAATGCTGTGATTCTGTGATTCAGTGCCAGACCTCCCAACACCACAAATGATGTGGACGTCAAGGAAGATCAGGCAGTGAACACTGCGTTGCAGTTTGAAAATTGTCCAAATGTTCAGGTGCCTGATTTTGTGCTTTTATGCTGAAAGTGCAGTTTATTTCAAACTAGAGATATTTGGTCCTCATCAGACCCCTGGGCAGTGTCCTGACCCCAGAGGTGACTGGTGGACAAGGCCTATGAGGACACTTCAGGATTTCTCTTCTTCTCCTGTTTCTCAGCAGACAGAGAGCTCTGCCAGGCTGAGGAGCCAAGCACCCCCACCCCAAGGTAGGAGGAGGAGGGGTGGGAAAAGGGCTCAGCCTGGCCACCATGGCTTTGCACTGTGGAGAGCCAGCCACAGCAACCTCTTCCCTGAGGGCTGGAATGCAGACTGAGCTGTAGCCACTTAGGAGAAGGAAAAAGAGAGAAATAGGACAGAAAGAGCGGCCCCAGAGCAGGCCCTGTTTACCACAACAGGCACAGCCCCACATGCTCAGTGCCATGTTGCCTCTGTCCTCAGCATGGGCGTTTCCCCTCTTGACCAGGGCCGTGGTGCTGACCCAGATGCTGTATCTCAGCTCTGCCACTGAGAGAATGGCAGAAGTTAAGATGAGTGAGAGAAGATAGGTCCTGAAGTGGGTTTCTGAAGGTTCCTACTCATGGCCTGAATTTTTGTGCTAAAGAGCAGACCAGACTGATCTCTTAAACCTTTGCTAAACAGAAAGAGTCTGGTATTCTGGAATGTCTGTTGTGTTCCTGTGTCTGAGATGCTGTTGTGGCATGAAGATCATCGAGGATCTGCTGTCCATAGCCATGCTGTGAATAACTCCCAAGATGAGAAGGATTAGAAGCAAGTCTGAGACACACAGGGGAATCTGGTGTCTGCAAGAGGAGCAGAAAAGGGACTTTTCCACAAGCATCACAATATAAGAGGGCCTCAGGAGCCCTACTGAGCTCTGTGGATTGAAGGGGTGGCTGAATTCCCCCTCTGATTAGAGTGTTTTTAATCCAGACCTCTCATCTGAAACCAAAACCTGATGTGTTAGCTGTCTCCCATCTCTCCCAGAGTGTGTGTAAAGGCACTGTGAGACAGCTTCTGTTTTACTTTTGTTTGGTTCTGTTACTTATTTGGGGATTTCTCCTTTGCTTCTTGGTTGTGGGTTCAATAAATCATGGGGTTTTTTTTAGCAAAGCTGCTTCATTGCCTGTTGAAATCTCAGCAAGAGCTGGGTGCTGTGCTTGGATGACAGGTACCACCCAGGACTGATCTAATCCAGGATGCATTGTAAATAAAAGCTGCAGCTCAACCTAAGACACTCACTGCAGACTTCGTGAAGACATACTAAGAGTGTGCATCATGTTCCTCCTCCTTTTTCCACCTCCATTAAGAAGTTTGGGAAGAATGTCAATCATTCAGCAGCCACACATCTATTGTCTGAATGTTCTGAAGAATCCTGAATCCTCAGGTGCTGCCGTGTGGATGTCAAGCTGAGGGACACCATGGTGTGGTGACCTGGCACTGCTGGGTCAGTGGCTGAGCTTGCCAACCTTAAAAATCTCTTCCAACCAAAATGATTCAGTGATGCTGTGCTGAATTTGATGCTGGGAAGCCACAGGGTTTAGGCTGGACTACTTACATATTTTTAGGTTGCCTTTTCTTCTGGGTGCTGACACTTTTCCTAGGGTGTGTATGCTTCTTTTTCCCTTGATCCCTCCGGAATGACGGAAGACTGGAAAAATACTTAATAAAATCTATCTACAGATAGAATTGTTAAAAATTTTGGTGGTAAACACCAAATATCACAATGAAAGGGTGAGAGCTGCAAGCACTGCACATCATTAACATCACAATGGAATCCTGAGTCACGACATCAAGGCAATAGTCACCAAGAAACACTCTTCTTCCCAGTGCTAACCAACACTTAGAGTGACACAAGGAAGGAGATGCTGGTTAACAACTGGTTTTACAGTAGTTTGAAAAAAATGGTCTTTAACTTTTAATCATTATTATTTTATTAATAAGTCCTCCAAATCTCACCCAGTCTGGGCCTTCTTTACAAACTCCAAACACCCCAGTTTCCCTGAAGGGTTGATGTGCTTTTCAAGAGCCATTAGATAATTTGCAGTTAGCACATAATAGAAACTCTGTTAAGAATTTGCCGTGAATCCAATTAGGACTAAATCACAGGAATTGTGATTTGCAAGATATTTAAGCTGTTCTTGTCTGCCTCTTGATTGCACTGAACTAAACTAAATCTTTCCTTTCATATTTCTCATTAGATGGAAATTTCAGCGGTTATGTTTTGGAAGCAGAAAAAAAAAGCCCAAGATTTAAAGTAAAATAGGCTCTCTGAAGCATCTAAGCTTCTACACAGAAGAGAGGCAATTTGCCAGTCCTGACTGTGATGGCAGGTTCTTCCAGAATCTCTTGGGATGCGGGGCAGCACAGCCTTGTTAAGAGCTTTGTCCCAAGTCAGGCACTTGGGCTGTCCACACCGCCCTTGATTCAGCCAGCCCTTGTCAGGACTTACTGTATTTCTTAAAAGAATTTGGGAATGCCTTTTCCCTCATCACAGTGCAAAAAGGGGAAAAAAAATGGTGAAAAGTGAGGAAAAGCCTGTGTCAGCTGAATACCCAAGTTTTGTAGACTCCGAGGCCAGAAGAGACCATTCAGAGGAGCTAGTCTGACCTCTGGCATAACACAGGGCAAAAAACCTCCAGGAGTAATTTCTGCATTAGGGCTGTTATTTCTGCTTGAACTGCAGTACCTGACCACTCATTAGCGGTGCCTTTCCCTAATTACTGTAAGAAATCCTTTCTGTTAATAGTTATTATTACAGGCTGTAAATATTCAGTATTTACAGAGCTATAAAATGTGATGCCAGCCTTGAACAATTTAGAGTCTAACTATTCCCTGCTATGATTTCTAATGCTCTTTCTGGACTCTTTTCTGCAGTATAATACATTTTACGTCGTGAATAACCGTTGGCAACAGAATGGCTCTCTTGCTCTCTTTTTCTTCATTTTTCTTCTTGGTTTTTTTTTTTTTCAATATTTTCAAAGATTATGGAATCTTAGTGTTGGAAGGGACCTCCAAGGTCATCCAGTCCAACCCCAGTACAACAAGCAGAGACATCTCTAACTAGAACAGATTGCCCATTGCCCCATCCAGCCTGACCTTGAATGGCTCCAGGGATGGGGCCTCCCCAACCTCTCTGGGCAGCCTGTTCCAGGGTTCCCCCACCCTCAGATTCAAGAGCTTTTTCCTCCTGTCCAGCCTCATTCTGTCCTTTTCCAGCTTCAAACCATGACCCCTCGTCCTGTTGTTCCCTGATCTTGTGAACAGTCTTCCCCAGCCTTCTGGCAGCCCCTTTCAGGAACTGGAAGGCCATTGTAAGGTTTCCCAAGAGCCTTCAGGCTGAACACTCCCAACTCTCTCAGCCTGCCCCTAGAGCAGAGGTGCTCCAGCCCTCTGAGCATTTTCAAGGTCTCCTCTGGACTCACTGCAACAGTTCCTCATCATTCCCATGTCGGGGACTCCAGAGCTGGATGCAGGACTCGAAGATGCCTGGAAGCATCTCATGGAGTCCTTTGGTGTTAGTTTCTTGGGGGAGGTGGGGAAGGTGGAGGTGGGGGGAGTAATTATATCCCTTCATATTTATATAGTTTATATTCTGTTTATTTTTTCTCTTCCTTAAGTTTTAAATTGATCACCTGGGATAGCAAACCAAGTAACTTCGAGCTTTCACTTAAAAAGAGAAGAATAGCTCAGCGTTCACTCTCTAGGCAGATTTCCTGGAGCTTGTCCAGCTACAGCTTAAATTATCTTCATGAGGCCGTTAGCAGTTGCACTGCTGCATTATGCATGATTCCCAACTGCTCCTAGCCTGCACAAACCACACACTGTTTGGGTAGTGGTGTGCAGTTTTATGCTAAGCTGTACAATCTGTTGGTGCTATTTAGGTTAATATGTTATTATTTTGCATATTTATACACATTTTTATTAATAATGATGTCATGTTCAGTAGCAAGGATCAATAAAACTTGTGGTGTGTAAAGCTTACATATTTATGTTATTACAGTCTAATAAGTCACTTAGGCAGCTCTCTGCGCTGGAATAACTTTGTAGATGCACCTTTGAGGCACTTTCATGTCCACAGTGACTGCTTGAACAGCAGTGACACACTGCTGAAGTGAAATCTGGCCAGCACCTAGTAC
Organism: Upupa epops; assembly: GCA_013397515.1. Taxonomy (NCBI): domain Eukaryota; kingdom Metazoa; phylum Chordata; class Aves; order Bucerotiformes; family Upupidae; genus Upupa; species Upupa epops. The sequence goes on from VZRI01001085.1 coordinate 19,588, forward strand.
AGAGGTATCAGAGAAGGCAATCTAGTTTCAGTATCTGCATCAGAAATAAAGGTGATGTGTGACATCAATTTCCGTTTCCACTGGATGGATTCTCTTTTACCTATTGTGTTGCTCTTGCCCTTCCTCAAGTGGTATTTTCTTTAGTATCACAGTATCAGTCTCACAGTACTGATGAGGCTGGAAAAGACCTTAAAGATCACCCAGTCCAACCTAAAACCAACCTAGTAACCCTAACATCTGACATCTAGCTCATGCCACTCAGCACTTCATCCAGCCTGACCCTGAACACCTCCAGGGATGGCGACTCAACCCCCTCCGTGGGCAGCCCGTTCCAAACCGGATCACTCTGTCAGTGAAAAACCTTCTCCTAAGGTCAAGTCTAAACCTCCCCCGATGGATGGAGCTGAAGACTGTGACCCCTTGTCCTGTCTCCAGTGTCCAGGGAGAACAGACCGACCCCCGCCTGACTCCAACCCCCTTTTAGGGAGTGAGAGACAGCGATAAGGTCACCCCTGAGCCTCCTCTTCTCTGGCTAAACAGCCCCAGCTCCATCAGCCTCTCCTCGTAGGGCTGACCTTCCAGCCCCTTGACCATTCCAGTTGCCCTTCTCTGGACTTGTTCCAGCCCCTCGCCATCCTTCCTGAACTGAGGGGCCCAGAACTGAACACAACACTCCAGGTGCCATGGATTCCAACCCATCGTCAATACCATCACTGAAGATATTGAACTGAACCCAACCCAACACTTCAAATCCCAATTCCTCAACACTCTGCTATGGTCTAGCTCCGAAGAGCACTTTTGCACTCTGTCCCACAATCATTCCTCCTGGAGAGATGCATTGAGTTTGTGGAAGTGTGCAGCATGTCTTCAAGGAAAACCACCAGTGTCTTCCATATAAAATGTCATTATTAGCTCTGCAGGTGCTTTACTCACCTCCTTTTGCTCCAGCAGAGCGTTCCTTTAGCTGGTGCTGTATCCTGCTAAAGAACAGCAATGCCATGAAGAAAGTAAGTGTTGTTTGTCAGTGAGTGCACTGCTTGTCTGACCCTTTCACACTCCAGGGTGTTCCTCAGTGTCCCAGCCGCATGGCTGAAGTCAGGGGCTGCACCCTGACAGCTGGCTGTTATGGCTGAGACCCTCTGGGCAAAATGGTTTGCTTGCCCACCTTCCACACTGCCGCTCAGTCTTGACCCTGTTATGTGAATGAATGTTGCTGACTATTTGTAGAGCTGGATTGCATCCTCGTTCCCTGAGGGGGGCAAGACAGGTGCCTTGTCCGTGTCATGCTAAGAACAGTGGTGCCTGGGCATGTGTAGACCTTTCCTGTGTTACTGACTAGCTGGAGGTGTTTGGGAAAAGCCAGTCACCTCATTCTCAGGGGTTCTCTGCTCTGCCTTTTCCCAGCAGGCGTATTCTGACCCCTTCACCCAAACTAGGACTTCCAGCAGGCACATCCTGTCAGGCTGTGTCATGCTGTGAAGTCTGCAGTGGTGACAAGAGATCACACAGTACAGGTGACTGGCATTGCCAGAGAAAGAGTCAGAAAGTGCTGGAATATCACAGAAAACAAAGAAAATGTGTAAAAACCCCAAACCACTTGAATGTTGAGATGAAAAACAAGATGGAAACCCTTTGTTTATTTAATACTGTTGAATAAGAAACAAGTCAACAACATTTCAGAAGGTTTCACTCCTGTGTTCCTTCCCAAGGCATCTTGCTGGCTCACTGTGGAGAGTTGCTCCTCTTAAAATGCTTTAAGAGCTGAAAGGACTTGTGACTTCTCCCCTTCTGCTCTGTCCTGGTGAGACTGCATCTGGAATAGTGTGTCCAGCTCTGGGCCCCTCAATTCCAGAAGGACATAGAACTGCTTGAGAGAGTCCAGCACAGAGCCATAGAGATGATGACGGGAGAGGAACATCTTCCTGATAGGAAGGCTGAGGGAGCTGTGTCTCTTTATCTGGGAGGAGACTGAAGGGTGACCCCATAAATGTTGACAAATATGGAAAGGGCAGGTGACAGGAGGAAGGAGCCAGGCTCTGCTCAATGGCACCCAAGGAACAATAGGCGAGAGCTGGAGCAGAGGGGGTTCCACATAGACACAAAGAAAGGGTGACAGAGCCCTGGCACAGGCTGCCCAGAGAGGTTGTGGAGTCTCCTGCTCTGGAGACTTTCAAAACCCTCCTGGACATGATCTTGTGAGCCCTGGTCTAGTCACCCTGCTCTGCCAAGGGGGTTGGACTGGATGATCTTCTGAGGTCACTGCCAACCCCTAACTTCCTGTGATTCCCCACCAGTGTCACTGTGCACTTATTTCTTAAGTTCTGTGGCTATGGCTACAAATAGATAAGAAGGGGCTACTAATTTTTAGCTCCTTGTGGTGCTGTTGAGGAGTAAAGCAGTTTATAATTTGTCTCTGTGTCTTTCTGCTTGTAATTACTGCACTGCTGGTTTATTTTTCAGCTTTTAGTGTGATTTAGGTGCAGCACCCTGTATTCGTACAGGTACCCTAAATATAAGGATCTTGGCAAAGCCACAAGCCACAGCTCACAGCTGAATCTGGTTCCTGAATCTGGTTCCAGGTTTTAGCTTTGACTGAAGAGGAGAAGGCTCTGGGAGGCCCTCACAGGTGAAAGGGGCTGTCAGAAGTCTGGGGAAGACTGTTCACAAGGGCAGGGGATGATAGGATGAGGGGTCCTGGTTTGAAGCTGGAAAAGGGCAGAGTGAGGCTGGGCAGGAGGAAAAAGCTCTTGAATCTGAGGGTGGGGGATCCCTGGAACAGGCTGCCCAGAGAGGTGGGGGAGGACCCATCCCTGGAGCCATTCAAAGTCAGTCTGGATAGGGCTCTGGGCAATCTATTGTAGTGAGAGATGTAGCTGCTTGTTGTAGGGCGTTTGGACTGGATGGCCTTGGGAGGTCAATTTCAACCCAACACATTGAATGATTCTGTGATTCATTGGAACTGCCAAAGCTGAAGTTGTCTGCACCCCTCCTGAAGGTATCAGCTCTATAAATCATAGGAAGTAATTGTTATAATGCGAAGGTCATACAAAGGACTTGAATAAACAGAGTTCTTCTTAATCATGTACATGTCTACATTCTGTTTGTGCCCTTTGAGCACCAACTTTCTATTAAGCATGGCATGTTCTTTTCACAGGAGAATACAAACTGGTTTGTGTTCAGATAGTCAGAGAAAGCAAAAAAGCCCTAGACTGGGCATAGAGATGAGAATCCCTGCTCTCTGCATTGTCTGTAGCTCCTGAGTACACTTGCAGAGCTCAGGAGGCACACACCAGGAGTGAGCGCAGGCACCAGAGCCTCTTTGTTCTGTTGAGGTCTTCTGCTCTGAGACTCTGAATCTGGCTGTATAAACAAGACATTGATTCTGTTCTTATTTATTTATGGTTCATGAGAGAAGCTCATGGAAATGTCAAGTGCTCTGAAAACTGAATCCTCTCTTTATTCTTATTTTAGCCTCATCCACGTATTTTACTCCGACGGCATCTCCATCTATAGGGCCATTTCTAATTCACGTTGCCCTAGAGTGGAATTGAAAAAGATGACTAGAAAGCTTTGTTAAATCTCATGTACAGAAACATCCACGTGGAAATTCCTACCTGCTGGAGCACTGCTATCGTAACCTGAAAGTTGGGAAGAGAAGGACCTTGCTCTCAAAAAAATGAGCTCACACATCTGATCACCTTCTACATCAGATCTGTTTTGCTTTATCCCAGCTGTCTTGAATAAAGTGGAATTGATGTAATAGCACGTGTAATCCAGTCACTCAAACACATAAATACCCTCTTTGGAAAGGCGTTGCAGCAGCTGTGCGTGTTAAAGTCAGGAACACAAGTACTGTGACATTTTTTGTGTGAGCAATTGGATGACTGACCTTTTAAAAATGCGAGGCTCAGGTTATCCCATCACCTTCCTCCTGCCTGAGAGACAGAGGTTACTGCTTGAAATGTACTGATGAGTGTCTCCGAATACTAACTGCCCTCATTCCTCCTACTGTTGCCAAATCCTGCTCTACTTGGCTGTCCATCATGTCTGGAGCTTTTGCTCCCAAGGAGATTGAGGTACTGGACTGGTCCAGAGGATCAGCAAGGCTGAGGAAGGAACTGGAGGGAAAGTCTGATGGGGAGAGGCTGCAGGAACTGTGGGTGTTTAGCCTAGAAAAGAGGAGACTTGGGGGTGGGTGGGGACGGAGCACCTTCTCCCTCTCTACAGCAACCTGAAGGGAGGTTGCAGTCAGGTGGGGATTGGGCTCTTCTCCCAGGTAACTAGTGCCTGGATGAGAGGGCAGAGCCTGAAGCTGCACCAGGGGAGAGTTAGGTTGGATGTTAGGAAGCCCTTCCTCATGGAAAGGGTGGTCAGACCTTGGACTGGACTGCCCAGGGCGGTGGGGGAATCTTCATTCCTAGAGGTGTTGAAGGACAGCCTGGCTGTGGCCCTGAGTGCCCTGATCTGGCCAGTGGGGTGATGTTAGGTCATGAGCTGGGCTAGAAGAGCTCAGAGGGCTTTTGTAGCCTCAATCATTCTGTGATTCTGTGACTCTTCTTCTGGGACTTCTGCTACACTGCAAGGGGTACTCTGCAGTCTGGATCCACGGTTAGGCAGCTTACCAGTGGACTGGTTGCAGCCTACACAGAAAATATTTAGGGTTACTGGGTTGGTTTTAGGTTGGACTGGATGATCTTGAAGGTCTTTTCCAGCCTCATCAGTACTGTGATGCTGTGATACTGTGATGTGGATAAAATGACACACATTTTTCACTCCTGGAAGTCTTGCTGTTAAGATGGGCATCTTCTCACCCTTACCTTAGAATCTATAAAAACAATACAAGTTTATACTTTAATACAAACATGTATTTTAGTTTTAAGCACACACAAATGCATGCATATGAAATAATTGTGTATGTCTACATATTCATGGCATGTATTACACACAAGGTTAGTTAATAGGTGGTTTCAGTTTGTGCATGTTGTTTGTTCAAGAACATGGTTGGCAACACAAAAATGTAGAGTGATACCATTTCAGCCTGCAGCTGCAGAAACACTTCATGATTTCTCATCTCCTGCTTCCCCTTTTAGGGGTAGGATGTGCTTGTGTTCTGTTTGTGATGAACCGCCTCCTGGTTTAGCCAAGATGAACAACACTGAGCCCACAGCATCTCACAGAGAGGTGTTTAACTAAAGCATTATTTGATGTAAGGGTCATTCCAGGATGCTGGGGCATTCCTTTTATTTGTTTATAAAGAGGGCCCAGTGTTATTGCATCTGAATACAACTTGTCTCTTTTAGAGGGACAGAAACACTTTCTCATCAACGGTACTTGACAGAAATATAAAATCACAGAGGATAGAACCATCAAGGTTGGAAAAGACCTTCCAGATCATCCAGTCTGACTGTCTGCCCTACAATCCCCAATCACTTATCCATCTCCTGAAACACCCTGTCTGTTTGTTGAACCCCTCCAGGGACGGTGCCTCCACCTCCTCCCTGGGCAGCCTGTGCCAAGGCTTCCACACTCTTGCTGGGAAGAAGCTTTTCCTGAGATCCAAACTGAACCTCTGCTTGGTACAAAGTGACCCCAGTTCCTCTTGTCCTATCGATCACTGTTTGTAAGAACAGACCAACAAACCCTTCTGTACAACCTCCCTCAGTAGTTGTGGACAGCAGTGAGGTCTCCCCTCAGCTTCCTCCTCTCCAAGCTGAACTGAATGGATGCCAACCCTCCCCTCATCTTTCTCAATCACCAGAAAGCAAATTGGAGAAGAGGAAATAGAACGGTCAGGGCAGGTGAGTGCAGACCTAAACATTTCATAGGGTGCAGAGCAGTGATCTGATCTCACATTCCATTAATTCAGGGACAGGTGTCATTTGTCTTTTGATGGAGCTGGTGATTGCAGTGGGTGACACAACACATCAGCCCTAACATGGAAAGAAAAGAGCTCGGTTCTATACAGTGAGTTCCTACCCAAAGAAGCTTCATTATTCCCCTACTGATGTTTAACAGAGAACTTTGGCCAAATTTCAGCAAATACAAATCCCCCAGCTATGGTTAGAAGAAAAAAAGAAGCCCAAGGACTGCGAGGGGAATGAACAACACAATTTCTATTAGGGAGGATATGAATTGCATGGATAAATCTTCGTGAAGCTTCTTAACTGCTTAAGAGTTGTGTGTCCTTAGAAAAAAGCCTTAGCCATAGCTTTGGAAGTACTGGTGGGTCGACAAATTGGTGGAAAGCAGTCCTTTCTTTGCCTCCAGAAAAAGTGGCTACCATTGGACAGCTGAGACAGACCTGCTTCTTTGGATGTCAAGTATTAGCCTTTGTTGAACCCCTCCAGGGATGGTGCACCCACTCCCCTGGGCAGCCTGTTCTAAGGCCTTTCTGGGAAGAAGTTTTTCCTAAGATCCAATCTGAACCTCTTCTGGCACAACTTGATGGCATTTGACCTGTTGGTAGTCCCTAGGGAGAAGAGGCCAACCCCTACCTCACCCCGACTTTCTTTCAAGTGGTTGTAGAGAGCAGTGAGCTCTCCCCTCAGCCTCTTGCTCTCCAGGCTGAGTAGTTGTCAAATATTAGCATCTGCAAGTGGATTTGGTGGGAAATACCATTAAAAACAGAGAGAGAGCAAACTCCATTGAAGTACAGGCTCACTTGATAGTGCTGTAGGTCCAAGACAATAGAGGTGCTCTCCATAAAAACCAGGGGGGTGGGGGGAAGGGGTTTTGACAGTGAGTTGCAAAAATCAGCCTCTACACATGACATCGAGTGTCAGAAACTATGCCTTATGAAATAGCAAAGAACATCAGCAGAGCATCCTGCTGCCTTTAGAAGAAACCTTATGTGTGGCAAAGGGTTCCACAGTTTACGAGCTGATGCTCGTGCAACCTTCTGTCTTATCCCCCTCTTGTTTTAAGAATTAAAAAGGGGCTTTCTACCACCTCTCACAATCCAGATGGGACTATTAGCAGCACCGGGGATAAGCAGTTGCTTTGTGCTTCTGGAAACTCAGACTTCACAGGTCACAGCTGTATGAAGACATTTCCTGCTGACACCTTCACCGTCCCTGGAGGTGTTCAGGGTCAGGCTGGATGAAGTGCTGAGTGGCCTGAGCTAGATGGCAGATGTTAGGGTTACTGGGTTGGTTGTAGGTTGGACTGGATGGTCTTTAAGGTCTTTTCCAGCCTCATCATCACTGTGAGACTGTGACACCTCCACCCTTCTTTATACAGTCCCTTTCCTCACGTGTGTGGACAGATAATGTACCTAGGGAAAAGAGAGGCATGTGGGAAGGCATACATACATCTGCACAGCTTATGGACAATAGCAAAAGGACAACCCATCATGCTGCTCTCTTTCACGGGGGAAAGCTCCAGAGACCGCTCAGTCTTACTGATCTGATTTTTGGGAATCATCAATCTGAATTTACATGGTGACACTTGATTCTCAGGAATTTGAGATACCAAGATAAGTCCAGACATTGGCTGATAAGGTCAAGGTTGTGAATCGCTGATTCTAATTCCTCCTGCTCACAACTCCAGCCAGATGGATGTGGGGTGTCTATTTTAGTCTTCACCTCCATGGTCTTGATTTGAATTTGTAACTGATACCTCCCAAAAAGCTTCTGAGATCTTGAAGTTTACATACATTCCTGTCCCTGGCAGGAGAAGGGAAGCAGCAGCAGCTGCTGATGTTCTTTGAGTTCAGCTTTTTGTGACTTCTAGAAACTGATTTTGTTGTAGCAGGAAAAGCCCAGTGGTTGTCATGACCCGAGTGCTGCTGTTGTGGGAATTTGTTTTAACTTTGCTTGAGTGGAACTGTTTATGAGTCTGAAGGGAATAAAGGTAGAAAAAACTTCTTGATAAAGAATTTGAAATAATTTCCTTCGGAAGCAAGAAAGAATCGAGAGTTGAAACAGAAGAAAAGCTTTGTATTGAGAACTGGCTTTGACTGGAACAGAGAAAATTGATTTCATTTCTTCAAGATGCCTATAGGTTTCTTTAATAAGAAAGCCCGACAAAATAACCAGGTACTAAGAAGTTAGAGTTTGATTTGCTTTCTCTAAAAGTTTTCCACTTTGTTTGCCTTCTGTTTTTAAAAAGTCTTTTTTAAATACTTATTTATTTTTCTTTACTGTTTTGAAAAATATTAGGGACACCCAACACTGGGAAAATCTCCTGTAAGGTGTCAAATAGGTGTAAAAGGGCTCTGGCATACTCACACGAGAGAATCACATCACCTATGTGATTCAATATGACATGGTAGGGTATTCAGGAAGGCTGGATGTACTTCAAGAAGTCATAAGGACAGACCCTTTGTGTTCATTGCCATGGCTCACACATCTGGGGCTGCAGAGCAAGGTCCCAGTGTGTTTGGGGGATGTAGCAGCAGGCAGAAGGGGGAGGACTTGGAACAGGCTGCCCAGGGGAGGGTAGAGGCATCGTCCCTGGAAGGGGTTCAACAAATGGGCAGACATGGTGTTTCAGGAGATGGGTTAGAGGTTGGGGGTTGTAGGGCGGACAGCTGGATGCAATCATCTTGAGCGTCTTTTCCAACCTTGATGGTTTTATGATTCTGTGTGCCCAGAAAGGGCTAGACACGCTGTTGTGGGATGCCTTTTCAGGGTGCCTGTCTGTCCCTCTCTGCAATAGGGGTACCTTAGTGGTGTTACTGAACCTCCCTGTCTCTCAGAACATCATCCCGATGACCCCCAAGTAGCTGCTGACAGAGCTGTGTGACCCAGCAAGTCTGCGCTCACTGGTAAACACCTCTGCAAGGCAGATCTGTCTCTGCCTCAGACACACTCCAGTCAGCCCTGCAGTGTGACGTGCTGAGCCCACAGTGTGTTTTAATTCAAATTTCATCTGATACTTCTCTGATTCCTCTGTTCTTAAAGGACTTAATCACCATCTTTAGGGTTCCTTTACAGTTCTAGGGATCAAGACTCGAGATCAGGACCAGCAATGCCACAGGTGTCTTTAATGAAAGTTAAAGTAAAAAGGTGAAGGATGTAGATTTGCTCTGAACAATCTTAAGCCCTTTATGTAGGTCAAGGTCATGGTATCTAAATAAGTGGGATCTAAGGTTCCCTGTGTTACTGTATGCTCTTTCTTAGGTTCACTCCACAGAATAAAGCTGGAGGAGGACTCACCCTGTCAGCAGGAAGGGGCTGCAGTGAATAGGAAGTTCCAGAGTTAAGAGCAGAGCTGGTGCATCTCACATCGTCTATCTGGACCCTTCCTGTTCTAGGGGAGAAGTAATTCCTTGAAGCCACATTTGTTGAATAGCAGCAAGAGCTTTATCCAGCGGCATCATCTGTTCCTTAGGGCTTCTAGCAAATTCAATTAGAGATGGATTGTTGTTTTTCTGTTTTTCTAATGCAAGCTCTAAACACTGATCTGAGATTTCCTCAGGTCTGGGGGTTTGACAGCATTCCTGCATCCCACTCTGGTAAAATACCACTGGCACCCAGCACGGGATGCACAGGAAGTTTATAGTCAGGTGGGGCAGAGGAGTGCGACCTTGCCCTCACCTTCCCCATACTTCTCTGTTTTTCTCACTGTAAGAACAGCTATTTTTGTTTCAGACTGTTCAGGTTTAAGGAAACCACTAATTTATATAGGGCATGCTCAGAGGCTTAGCATAATCATTCCCAGAGTAACATGACTGTTTCCATTAGCATAATTATGCCCATAGTCATTAGTGATTAATATTCTTATACATTTTTTTCTTCAGGAGTCACAATTCCCCACGTTATTAGATTTGTCTTTTCTGAAGAATTGTTCTCCTTTTTTTTTAATTCATTTGTCATTTTTCACTTTAACTTTCAGAGGTGAAATGGAAAATTTGGTTTCTTTCTCACTTTCCCTGGCTGAGGCTGTGACCCGACTCACTGCAAGGCATGCAAGGAGGAACAGAACTGAAGCCCACGGCTCTCAAAAGCTGTGCTCACCCAGTTTTCCCATCACGATTGATTTTTGGTTCTGAAGAGACAGGGTTAGGCTTGCTCTGTGTTTGTACACTCCTCACTCTCATGGCTTTGCTGTGTTGGTTAAAGGACCCTATCTTGAAATACACATTCCAGTTTCAAAGGCAGGGGTGAGTGCTTAGGGCCCAAACAGAAGCTGAGTGGACCATGTGGCAGACAGCAGCACCCAACAGGCTTTGCTGACACAGACTACAAGGGGTTTCTAGAAGAAAGCTCTGGCACAGGCTGCCCGGAGAGGTGGTGAACTCTCCTCTGGAGATACTGAAAACCCACCTGGATGCAACCCTATGCAGTGTCATCTAGGCAGTACTTCTTTAGCAGAGGGGTTGGACTAGATGATCTTTTGAGGTCCCTTTCAACTCTGACTCTTCTGGGGAGCTGATCCCAGGAAATCAGTGTCACACCTTCTATATTTATGCAAAACGCTTGCAGTTCTATGTCAGTTACAGAATCATAGACTCATGGAATGTATTGGGTTGAAAGGGACCTTCAAAGATCACCTAGTCCAACCCTCCCTGCAACAAGCAAGGACATCTCTAACTAGAACAGATTGCTCAGATTGGATTGATCTCATTTTCTTGGGTACCGACACATCTCAGCATCTTCTTATTTGTACGTGGACAGACACGAGGTGGAGTTCTCACCTTCCCAGTTAGACTAGTTTATATCATCTGGCAGTTCCCTTGCAGATTAGGACAAGGCTTTGGAAGCAGGATTCTTCCTCTCAGAAGGAAGTCCTCATTAATACTGCTGAACACCTGCCAATACTCAGTTACTAGGAGAGAATGAGTATCCCTGGAGTCCAGCTTCAGGCATCTAAATCAGGTTGGAAATCTGTAGACCACACAAAGGGATTCCTTCCCCTCAACTCTGAATTAACTAACTGAAAGAGGAACATTTAGGTGGAGAGATTACTCTCCTTCGTCAAAACGATTGGTGCCTCTGCTTCAGCTGCCAGCAGTCCAGGCAGTCCCACTACAGCCAACAGATCTTCATTCCGTGTTCACCACTGCACAGCTCCTCACGTCCCCTTTCCCAGGTGCCTTCAAAAAGCAGGGAATACATCTGCAGGGGGAAGAAGGGGCTTTTATCAAAAAGGTTGCTGTTTATTAGCTCAGGGTGGCAAATTGCTGTGCTCTTTGAAGAGCTGGGCTTGGAGCTTCAAACTGTTTCATCACCCATCCATTACCTTTTTGTTGTCTCAGAACGGTTTGAAGTCTGGAAATGAATAATTTACGCTGCTTCCTTCTGTCTCGTGACAACGAATGGCAGTGGGTTCTTGAAGCTGGGGTTTCTCCTTTGAGCAGTACCTAGCTCGGAGCTCAGTTAAGCTGCCACCGTCCTCCGCTCTACTCTCAGGATCCACAAACTCAGTAGCTTTAAACAGCTGCAAACATTTCTGGATTGTTCTTTATTTCCTTCCTGCTGCCAACACAGGTATCTTAGCCTCCCTTTCCATTCCACGGGCCTCTGCTCCCAACCATCTTAGTGGTTCCATGAGGTACTTTAAAAACATGACTTTCCTACTGTATTGTTATTTATGACATTTTTAGAAATCACCTGAAATGTGTTTCTTTGGGGTTATTAGTAAACCTGATGCAAAGGGCCCACTTTAATATAGATAGGGTTGAACATTTCATGGAAACACTACCATGGTTTGACACAGGTTCATAGAGTCATGGAATGGTTCAGGTTGGAAGGGACCTCAAAGAGCATCTAGTTCCCACCCCTCTGCCACTACTGGCTCCTGCTCGCCCAGCTGAGATGCAAGCTGCTGCCACCACTCTGGGCACAGTGTGGGCCATCACCTGCCCACTCTTCACGGCAGCATTTCCTGCTGGGGTGGCTGCCACTGCCAGAGCCTCCACCACAGCAGACCTCCTCCCACCAGTGTGCAGAGTGTGGTTTGAAACAGCCCGATTGTCTCTTCCCTGCAGCTGAGCCAGGCTGCTGCCAGCTCCATGCCAATCGCTGTGACCTGATCGCTTCTCAAGATGCCAAAACACTGGTGAGCCCAACCTTCCCTCCTTTCTGTTGAGAGAGAGAGAGAAAGTACCAGGCCCTGAAGAAGGAGACCTGAAAGCCACAGCTGATACCTTTGCTATGCCATGAGGGGAGGTGCCCCTTTGCTCTTGCCATGGATGCGGCAGCCACGTGGTGGCTGTCATCTCGCACCTGCTTAGGGTCGTGTAACTGAGATGGGACTGAGAAGCTACTGAGAAACTGTCACAGCTGTGCTGCAAACTGAGGAACTGAGAAATGCTGAAATAAGGAGAAAGGATGCCCATAGGCATCTAAAGTTTCATTCGTGCTCAGCTGGACTCATCTGGGTCGATGCTAAGCTGTGCTGTTGTTGGAGTTCATGTTGGTCATGGCAGCTTTCATAGGACAATACATGTTCTCGTTGTACAGATGTTTATCGTACTCCAACAAACAGAGAATTCAGGTCCAGGAGGGTTTCAAACGTCTCCAGAAAAGGAGACTCCACAACCCCCCAGGCAGCCCCCTCCAGTGCTCCATTACCCTCCCTGGGAAGGAGTTATAGAATCAGTCAGGGTTGGAAGGGACCACAGGATCATCCAGTTCCAACCCCCGTGCCATGGGCAGGGACCCCCCCACCCTAGAGCAGGCTGGCCAGAGCCTCATCCAGCCCAGCCTTAAACACCTCCAGGGACGGGGCCCCAACCAGCCTCCCTGGGCAACCCAGTGCAGGCTCTCACCACTCCCCTCCCTCCCTCCTTCCCT
>VZRI01001086.1:288-22817 GCA_013397515.1 Upupa epops
CCTGGTCTGGTAAGAGCTGTCCCTTCCCATGGCAGAGGGTTGGAACTAGATGATCATTAAGATCCCTTCCAACCCAAACCAGAGAACCCTCGAACGAGACTGAAACTGTGATGACAGTTGGTTTCAAAGCAGCACTCCGTGGGCTGGGAAGGGCAGGCTGCCACGCTGACCCCGAGACCCTAGGCTGGGAGAGGGTGGAAGAATAAGACTAGGAAGAGGAACGTCTGGTACTCATTAACCAGACTTTGGAGTCTATTCCCACTAGGCAGCATCTGCGCTTAGAACAAATCCTTGTCCAAATACAAGTAAGATGTTTGGCTTAGAGACTTGTTAAAGTGATAGAGTGCCAGACAGTTCAAATGATGCAGCCTGGAGTGATGATACTACTTGAGGACTCTAGTTCAGTCTCCATCACGGGGTTTAATAGCCCTGATTCCTAACCCATCCTCTGACTTCTACACGACGCCATATGTACACACAGGTACTCACAGTTTATCTCTAAGGCAAAGCCCTGGAGCTCTTGAGAAACATCTCCTGGTGCTAGAGAGATCCCAGGGTTTATCTTACACATTGCTGCTGCCAGAATATCCTCTCATTGATTTGGTTTAGTGTCAGTTCCCCCTGCTCCCCTCTAGCTGAGATCAGATAGCCATTCAGATGGGAATCCTTCCTATCCTGCAGATGTGATGCAGGCTGAAGCCCCAGGGCCAGCACAAGGCTATAGCTCTTCCCAAAGAAGGGCAAGTTACTTGGCAGAAGTCAACACCACAAGCAAAATGTTGCCCTGTGATGGCCCATCACACCGGGCAAACACTCCTGTGCCCAGCAGGGCATGAAGATTGCAGCTTCTTCGAGCAGAAGAGATCCATCCTGTCCCCAGAGCATTCCCCCTCCCACTGTTCTCTCTGAACAGCTCCCACACAGCTGCTACATCGCTGCCCCAGCTCTGCCATCCTTCCCCTCTCTGTCCTGCCAGCAGACAGCAAATTAAGCCCAGGATGATGAGCGAGATGGCTCTTTGCTGTCCTCCCCTACCCATCTGCTTAGGTTTGGTGGGCACCCCACTCCTTGCAATTGAGTACTGAGCTTCAGCCAAGCACTCCCTCTCCACACACACCAGGCACTGACGATTCAGTCCTCTGGCTTTTATTTAGGAGCCGTTCTGGCAGTGACCATTATAGATTTGCCTCTGCTTCCAGAGTACTCCAGGGCTATAGCCCTGCATCTTCCCTGACAGGGTTATAGCTGTTCCTTTCACAAAATAAAGGAGCCTGCTTTCCTACCCTGAGAAAACAACATTGATTGCACAAGGAAAAGGTGTCACTACATCAGAGGGATCCTCACTACACAGCGCTACTCAAGATGAGCAACTCCGAGCAGGGAAACCCAGGGGTCAGAGAGGAGGAGACCAAACCAGCAGGCTACACCTGCAGAGGTACATTCAGACACGCTAACTCAGCAGCTGCATTTCCAAACCACGCAGCAGCAGATGGGAGAGATCCTATGGGATAAAGCCACAGGGTCTCAGGGAAGTCTTGCAAACCTCCCCCCTCAGAAGCCCCAAACCACAGACACCCACAAACACCATGAGCACTGGACGACAATGGCTGCAGCTGTGGCCAGTGAGGTGGCACTGTCCTATGGTTCTTCTGAGCATCACTGGCTGCAGCTGATGGGACTGGACCAGAGGACCAGTACAGACCAGTAGCTGGGTCATTTTATCCAGACTGATGACTTCAGCCCAGGGATAACCCCACAGCTGGGAGTACAGTGGTCCTGACATTGCTATTAAATCACAGAGCTTTAGGGATCAGAAGAGACCTTGAAAGATCATCCAGTCCAATCCCCCTGCCAGAGCAGGATCCCCTAGATCCAGTCACACAGGAACACAGCCAGGGGGCTTCTAAACGTCTCCAGAGAAGAGACTCTGCAGTCTCCTTTAGCAGCCTATTCCAACGTCCTAGAGAGCAAAGTATGGAAGCCAAGAGAGAGAGAGACTGGGTGGAAAATGTGTGAGGAGCAGTCTATTAATACCTGCTTGCAGTGGCTTTAATCAGCACTAATAGCCCCTCATTGTCAGAGGCACTTCCATTCACCCTCTAATTTCCAATAATTATTATCGTAAGGATCCTACTCCAAAACGGTAGAAACAGTACCCTTGTCACTAAAAAACCTGTACCCAGTAATTGAAAAACAAACGGGCAGAGGATCTATCAACCACACACACACAGGGAAGCAACAGAGCATTAACTACCACGCAGCAGAGCCCTTTACTTGTCATAATATATTAGGGGTTTCATTACGCATCCCGCCGCTGTAACCCAGCCGGCGTGCGAGGAGGGAAGACCCAAAGGGCCAGCATCTCCGAGGGAAATCAGCTTTGTGCCAATATTTTCCTGTTCAAATGAAAGGATTGGTCTCACCTCCCGTTTGGAAGCTGAAAAGGAGGGTTTAGTGGGTGTTTGGGTGATCACCCCCCCGCTGCCCGCAGCTCACGGGGTGTGAAATCCTTGATGCACATCAGCACCATCCACGTGCGAGTTAATTTTGGGGTATTGATTCCCCCCCCCATTACATTAATTCCATCTTATGGAGGAAATTAGAGCATCTGTTTGCTTTTGAAGCCATCACCACCCTCGTGCAGCACTAAGATTGATGGTGCTGGAAACTTGATGGCAGAATCAGGGTAGCAGTGCAAGTAATTAAGAAAGGCTGCTCTCTGATCAATTAATCAATTTAGCAATGCCTCAATTAGATGCTGTACTGATGGGTGGGCAGAGAGCTGGGAAGCTGGTCAGACAGATGGGGTACGAGCTGCAGGGCTGTTTGAATCTATGGCTCATCCACCACTGGAGCCAGACCATGACACCCAGCAGCCCCCCTTTCCCCTGAGCTGCCTCGAACAGCCACAGAATCCCCCACGGAGCATCTTTACAGAGCTTGAAATAATTAGTGAGCAAGCAAAACATTTCTGGGTTGATGAATGAGAGAGGAGAGACCTGGAAACCCTCCCTCATGGACAGCCCCTGTATCAGCTTCCCTCAGCCCACTGCTGCTCCACCTCCACAGTTGGATTCTCAGGACAGGTGCTCCCCAGGAAGAGGGACTGGTTAGTGAGAACAACTACCTGACCATTCTCAACTAGGTAGAGCTGGAGTGGAAGATGGGGTTTGTGACTGCTCCTTCCATCCCCCTGAGGAGTCTGGATGGAAGAATCATAGAATCCTTAGGGATGGGAGGGGACCTTAAAAGATCATCCAGTCCAATCCCCCTGCCACAGCAGGGTCACCCAGACCCAGTGGCACAGGAACACAGCCAGGCGGGGCTGGAACGTCTGCAGAGAAGGAGACTCCACAACCCCCCTGGGCAGCCTGGTCCAGGGCTCTGGGACCCTCCCTGGGAAGAAGGTCCTGCTGAGATTGAGAGGGAACCTCCTCTGTTCCAGCTGGCACCCAGTGCCCCTTGTCCTGTCCCCAGATGCCCTTGAGCAGAGCCTGGCTCCATCCTCCTGACACCCACTCCTCCCAGATTGAGAGACGGCAATGAGGTCCCCCCTCAGCCTCCTCTTCTCCCAGCTCCAGAGCCCCAGCTCCCTCAGCCTTTCCTCCTCAGGGAGCTGCTCTCCTTCCTTCCTCATCTTCCATGAGAACAACTCCAGGAACCCCCCTCACCACCACTGCAAGTGTAATTATTGAAACCCCATGAATACATCAGGAATAAAAGGCAGCAGCAGTGGCTGTGAAAGTTGATTTAATCAGAAAACCAAAGCATCGGGATTAACAGCAGCCACAGGGTCAATTTTCCTACCAGTCCTGAAAGCCTTTAGATGCTTCTCCACCCAACACAGCGACAACACTGCGAAGGTAATGCATAGTGCTGAGGCTTCACAATTCTCCAGGCTTCACAATTTCCTTCAACCCATGAAAAACATCACGAGAAGGACCCACAAATCTCAGCTCAGCTTCTCTTCAGCCCTTCCCACCGGCTCAGCTCTACTTCTAAAGAGCTGCTGGTTTATGTGGCACCAGCTGCTTCTCCTCTGCGTTTTACTGTCCTTGAAAAGGAGAGAGGCTCCTGGCTTTGCTTTAAATTTATTATTGATAATAAAATAAATAAGCAATCATTGCAAAAAGCCCTAAAACTCTTTCATGCTTCATTTAAATGCTCCGCTCTAGCATTTGGAATAATCTCATGAATAGATGCAGGAACTAAGATCACGTAAAATAACATCAGCAAATTATCCGGTTGCCAACGCAACTTTCTGATAGTAAAAGGCAGCTCAGGACAATTTAGCATTGTTTAACCCAATTTATTTATCCCTGCATAATCGTGGGATCAGCCTGAAGGGAAATAACAGAGGGGAGGGGAATAATTGGACCTGATTTATTGCTATTTGTTCGCTTCGAGTTGAAAGAGGGGGAAAATAAAAAGGTGGAAGATTTTTCCCCCCCCCCCTTTTTTTAATCTGTAAAAGAAAGAAGAAATCAAATCATTCCACAAACATTAAATCCCTTCGGAGGGAGTCAGTTTGCAGCTAGGAGTCACCCACCTGGCTGATTCTTCCACAGGCAGAAAACAAAGCAGAGAGCAGCCCTCCCAGTAGGCGCTAGGAGCTCTTTCCCATTCCCCACCCCCCCCACACACAATGGGGAAGGGGATCCATTCTTTTCCTCTCTAAACCCATTCTTGCTGCTGAAAATGATGATGATTTTTTACAGAGAGGCTATTTTCCTGTGAAAATGCCAGCCCCATCTGGAAATAACAGAGCTGGCCCTGCCAGCGAGGAGTTTGAAAAGGTTAAAGGAAGGCTGAAAGCGATTTGGGCAACACGTGGCTGCTTCTAGGGGAAAGAAAAGGCATCGTTTCCCAGGCAAAACACGAACACCTGGACCCCACTGCCTGCCAGGCTCGTTTTTGGAGGCCAGCAGAGAAGCTGCATCCTTTCACCTGTGCCAGGCTTGGCAGGGAAACAAAAGGCTTGGGGAGAAGAATGGAAAGCTCATCACGTACCAAGGACCTGATGCGTCGTAGAGAGGCAGGGACAAGGCACAGCTGACGTGGGAGTGCAAAGCCAGCGCGGGATTTGGTCTGAGTTGATGGCTTTGCAGTCCCTCACCTCCGCCCAGATGTTTGCAGGGTGGGAGGTCCCAGATGTGGCAGCTGCCAACACCGACTCAACAAATCGCTAAGCAATGCTGTCTCACCTTGGAGCTCCCTCAGCACCTCCTGTCATCCAAAAGGATTTTCATCATCCAAAGGGATTTGCATCGGGAAAGCATGAGAGGGAAGCAAACTGATCGCTTCGGGCTGGACTTGATTCCAGACCCAGATTAATGGGCTGAGAAAAACTGACTGTGCTGGTCCCAGCAAAGCAGGAGGAGATGCTCTTTACTGCCAAGCAAGAGGCACAGTGAAAGAGCTGGAAAACCACCAAAAACATGGGATTTGGAGCTTTGGATTGTAACTCCTCCTGATCTCCTTCCTGCAGCATCCTGCTGCGTGAGTGTGTTGCACTGCTCCTGAGATGGAGGAGATGGTGCCAACGCTGTCACTAGGATCAACAGGAGAACAGGTCTCCTCTCTCCTGGGACAGCTGAGCTGTCCCAAAGCCTCATGGCTCCTGGATTTGATTCTACTGCGGCAGCAAGAAAGGCTGAGGGAGCTGGGGCTCTGGAGCTGGGAGAAGAGGAGGCTGAGGGGGGACCTCATTGCTGTCTCTCAATCTGTGAGGGGTGGGTGTCAGGAGGATGGAGCCAGGCTCTGCTCAAGGGCATCTGGTGCTAGGACAAGGGGCACTGGGTGCCAGCTGGACCAGAGGAGGTTCCCTCTCAATCTCAGCAGGACCTTCTTCCCAGGGAGGGTCCCGGAGCCCTGGACCAGGCTGCCCAGGGGGGTTGTGGAGTCTCTTTTCTGGAGATGCTCCAGCCCTGCCTGGCTGTGTTCCTGTGCCACTGGGTCTGGGGGATCCTGCTGTGGCAGGGGGATTGGACTGGATGATCTTTTCCAGGTCCCCTCCCATCCCTAAGGATTCTGTGATCTGCATGTGCACAACAGAAAGTAGGGCTTCAGGAGCAGCGCTCTGCTTTATACACAGAAATAAAAGGAAAATATCATGCTCAAAGACCTAATT
This sequence comes from Upupa epops, assembly GCA_013397515.1. Classification (NCBI taxonomy): domain Eukaryota; kingdom Metazoa; phylum Chordata; class Aves; order Bucerotiformes; family Upupidae; genus Upupa; species Upupa epops. The sequence goes on from VZRI01001086.1 coordinate 6,419, forward strand.
ATGCTGCTGAAACACTGCCTCATTGCTCCTGTGAAGACTTCAATCCAGAGGCAAGCTTCCTTCCCCAATTCCCACATCACTGCTCATCTTCCCACTGTCCCACATTCAGCCCCATCCCAACAGGGTTGGCTGAGGACCAGAGAGGATTCCCACCCCCATCCATCACCCTCTCACACCCCATGCAGCTTTACCTGAGCTCCTCAGCTCCGTGGCCTGGAGCAGTGAGCTGTAAAGTGATTTATTTGTTGGTTTCCTCCCCTTTTTACCCATTTAACATCTTTACAGATCAAAGCAACCTATTTATAACTGAACTGCCTCTCTGGCAGGATCCGGGCAGCTCCTTTGGCTGTAGCAGGATCTCTTAGCCACAGACCACATCGAGCCAACACACAGCTGAGAGCTCTGCCTTTGTGCTGCTCATAGGGCTGCTCTTCCAACTCTGATGAAAGCTGAGCAGGAACCAGCCTTGAGAAGAGCAGGTTCAATGGGGACCTCATCCCCACATCCCAAGACATAAAGGTTGGCTGCCAAGGTGATGTGGACTCTCTTTCCATAAGGACTCNTTACAGATCAAAGCAACCTATTTATAACTGAACTGCCTCTCTGGCAGGATCTGGGCAGCTCCTTTGGCTGTAGCAGGATCTCTTAGCCACAGACCACATCGAGCCAACACACAGCTGAGAGCTCTGCCTTTGTGCTGCTCATAGGGCTGCTCTTCCAACTCTGATGAAAGCTGAGCAGGAACCAGCCTTGAGAAGAGCAGGTTCAATGGGGACCTCATCCCCACATCCCAAGACATAAAGGTTGGCTGCCAAGGTGATGTGGAGTGTCTTTCCATAAGGACTCCTTGGAAAAGACAAAGGGTGATGGGGATGAGTGACTCCTGGGGAGATTCCCATTGGAGTCCAGCAGACAACTCTTCCCCATGAGAACAATTAACCCCTGGAATCATCTCCCAAGGGAAGGGGTCGATTGCCCCACACTGGGCAGTGTTCAGCTCCAGGCTGCTGGGACAGGGGATCTCAACTCTGTTTTTAGCTGGAGAGGTTGGGCTGGGTGATCCTGGAGGTCCCTTCCCACCTGGGATTCCATGGATTTATGGAACAAGGAGCCAAGTTCTCCCAGTGATTCTCCACCTCGTACATGGAAGCTGATGGTGCCTCACGTGTTGCTAGTGCTAGACTCAGCTTTTACTTCTTTCCTTGGCAGGAATGGGAAGAAGCATCTCATCATCCCAGTCTGCCAAGGCTGAGACTGGAATTAATCACTCCGCTTGTGTACAGCCTCACACATTGCTTGGGCTTAATTATTCCACTAGATGGACCCAATACCATTCCCAGTGTCGCGTGCCCTGTGCCACGGGTGGCTGGTGGGAGCTTCAGATTGGATCTTAGGAAAAACTTCTTCCCAGAAAGAGTGGGAAGGCCTTAGCACAAGGGTAGAGGCACCATCCCTGGAGGGGTTCAACAACCGGATAGCCAGGGGGTTTGAGGAGCTGGTGTAGTGGTTGAGGGTTGTAGGGTGGCTGGTTGGATTTGATCTGGAAGGTCTTTTCCAAGCTTGATGATTCCATGACTTTCCCCTGGGGAAGGTCTAGGAAACACTTTCCTTTGCTTCTTTAACTGAAGAACAGACTGTTTACATGAAGCTATAGCAAGAGGACACTCCTGGCTCTGTGGGGTCTTCCCAGTGCTGCAGGGAATTACAGAATCCTAAAATCATCAGGCTTGGAAAAGTCCTTCAAGATCATCAAGTTCAACCACCAACCCAGCTCCTCAAACCCCCTGGCTGCCCTTTTGCTGACCCCCTCCAGGGATGCTGCCTCCACCCCCTCCCTGGGCAGCCTGTGCCAAGGCCTCCCCACTCTCTCTGGGAAGAGGTTTCTCCTCAGATCCAACCTGACCCTCCCCTGGCACAGCCTGACCCCAGTTCCTCTGCTCCTGTCACCAGTCCCTAGTGAGTGAGTCCCCATCTCATTCCAACCTCCCCCTCAGGGAGCTGTAGAGAGCGGTGAGGTCCCTCCCCTCAGCCTCCTCTTCTCCAGGCTGAACAGCTCCAGCCTCTCCTCATACTTTTGAGCCTTTGAGTGGCAAGACCCAGGGAGGTCTGGGGTGCCCAACACCAGAATAGAAGAATGAAATCCCCCAGCAAACTGCCATCCACCCTGTTATCCTCTGCCATTCTGGCCATCAAGGATGTGTTCTTCCCCTGGGAGCATCCCCTGTGCTGTAGGATGGGTGAACATCCGAACGTGGGAGCAGCATCTCCTGCTCTCAGTAGGAGGCTGAGCTGTCCAGCTGGCATTCCTGCTCCCTGCCCCATCCTGATCACAGACCTCTTCTATATTTTATTAACCTCTGCCGCTGTGTGAAATCCCCAAGCAGTCTGATTTCTGCTTTCCTCAGTCTACTGGAATGGAAAGTTCTCCCAGAGTGAATGCCAGGCAAGATGACTCAAGACAGAGTCCTCAGCTGAACTCACTTCACTCTCCAAAGGTAAAACCACGCTGAGCTCTTTCTACTCACTGGTAGAGATGAAAGGAGAGGACTGTGCTCTCAGATGCTTCGTCTGAGCGCAGCTGATCTCGACCAGAGGGGTGCCTGGCCCCAGCCATGGAGACTGCAGAAGCTTTGCCAAACACACAGCTGACTCCTGTGATAGCCCCATGGCCCAGCAAAAGAAACTCATGGACCAGGGAGGATGTGCAAGCTCTCCTGCAAGTAAATTCCAAGCTGCTTTTGAGTCTTAGAGAGTCACTGGAAAAGTCTCTCCTCAAAACACTTGGAGGAAGAAATCTGCTCCAACTCACACCCAGCAGCACAGCCTGAGCAAGAGTTCGTAGAGACTTAGGGATGGAAAGATCATCCAGTCCAACCCCCCTGCCACAGCAGGATCACCCAGACCCAGTCGCACAGGAACACAGCCAGGCGGGGCTGGAACGTCTGCAGAGAAGGAGACTCCACAACCGCCCTGGGCAGCCTGGCCCAGGGCTCCGGGACCCTCCCTGGGAAGAAGGTCCTGCTGAGATTGAGAGGGAACCTCCTCTGTTCCAGCTGGCACCCCATGAGTTAAAGCACTTATATTCAGCTGTATTAGGTTTAAGAGCAGGTTTAACAGCCACGGGGAGTTCAATGCTGCCAAGGGCTTGTGTTTAATGCAGGCTGTTACATGTGGGCACAAACCTTGGTCCCTTAGACATCAGCCCTCTCCCTCGCCTTCCTCTAACCGCACCAGCACTGCAGACACAACCAAACCACAGAGAAACCAGCTCACTTCTCCCCTGAGGAGGTGATGCTCATCTCTCTCTTGTCACACCATCACCAGCAACCAAAAGCAGATGAAGGAGGGATGCTGGAGACAAATTCCTGTAACAGCCCCTTGAGCAAACCCCAACCCCAGGCTCCAGAGGGCAACAGCTGGTGATGCTCTGCCCTTCAGAATGGGCTCTACTATGGTGCTGCAGTCCCCTGCACTGCACACACAGATGGACTCAAGGGAATTAGGGGAAGCAAAGCAGCACGAGCACAGTCAGACAGACAGTCAGTAAGGATGTGCAGTACTCACCAGGATGCAGGTCCTGTCCTCAGCCAGGGCCCAGGCAGAGCTCCAGTTCATTGGCTTAAAGTAAACTCCCTCCCAGGGGAGACAGGCTCCTCACCCCGGGTATTTTAAGCCTTTGGGTGGCTAATTAACCTTTAGTTAATTAACTTTTAGCTAATTAACCTTTCTTCTCATCTTTTTCACCTGTTTTTCTCTAATCCATTGCCCATTCAGCCCCTTCAATTAACACCCTCTCTGCTGGGCTGAGGGGTGGAGGCACCAGCTTTGCCAGCTGAGATTTAACCCTTCCCAAGCCAGAAAAGATGGTGTGAGAGCACAGCCAGGGAAATGCCCTTCTCCCCCCACACCCTACAGTGGGTCTGGCACTGGGTACCTCCTTGCTCATGGGGTTGGCTTCCTTAGCCAGAGCTTGAGAAGCTGCACTTTCCAACTGTACCATCCAGTACTCGAGGCAGCACTGAGTTTGCTGCAGGTTCACCCCTCTGTTTAGCCATCAGGAGCAAATACCTGCTTTGCTTGGGTTTGGATTACAGCAGAGGGGTGTGGGCTTGATCACCCAGACCTTCCTGAGGTGCCTGGGCAGAGAAAGGAATTGTTTTCTTTACCCTGTGATTCCTATGCCCAGGCGTGCATGTACAGCACCTTCACGTTAAGCTGGCATAAACAGAGCATCCAGAACCCAAAGCAATGGGATTCTCTGTCTCCTTCAGACACCTTTAGGATATTCCTGTTTACTGGTGTGTCCACAGGGGCTCCTGTACTGCAGTTTCCACTGGTTCACAAACAAGCTGATGACAAAGCTCATAACTGGGATTCCCTGTGTGGCAGGACAGTGTGCTGAGCCCAGTCCCTGCAGCATGATGAACCCAGCCCCACTGGTGTGATGAGCCCAGCAGGATGGTGATCCCAAACCCAGTGGTGTGCTAAACCCTGCCCTAACAGTCTGGTGAACACAGTCCCAGTGCTCTGCTGAGCCCCTGTGCAAACACAGCTACTCTGGATATTCCCGATCAGCTCCACTCATCAGATTTTCCCTGGAATAATGAGCTAGACTCTAGAACTGCTGAAGCGAAGGACACAGCTGGAAATGCAGCAGCACCTCTGGTGTCTCCAACCTGCATTAGAATCCCACATCATACTTTATAATGACTCGCCCTCCGGCTGTGTCTCCAGTCCTGAACTGTATTAACATCAGCTGCTTTGCCTGGTCCCGGGCATTAAGAGCACTGCTGGATTTGATCTGTAATCCTTGATGCAAGAGCGTAATCCAAGCAGGACCAGTGCACGTGTGTCTAACTGGCCACAATATCAGATTAAAGGAGCAGCAGCTGCTTCAAAATGGCCTTGGAATTCCTGGGCTGTTCAGTGTGAGGACACAAAACGACTCCCTGGTTTGATTTGCATCCCAACCTAACCCAAATCCCCCATCTCTCATCTTCTCCCTGAATGCTGGGGGGGATTACAGAGCCCAGCACACAGGTAGCTGCTCTGCAGTGGTAGGGCAGGCAGGGTCATCATAGAATCATCACAGGATGGTCTGGCTTGTAAGGGAACTGGAAGATCATCTAGTTCCAGCCCCCCACAGCCCAGAGACACAACCCCCCTCCTCCAGCCCTGCTCCCACAGAGGGTGCGATGAAACAGCACCGCAGTCCTGGGGTTGTTATATCAACATTCCTCCCAACTTCTGGGGTTGGTGGGAGGAGGGATGAGCGAGAGGTGCCTGGAGCGTGGAGAGGCTGTAGGACCAAGTGGAACAGCTTTCAATTATCACGAGCCTCAGACAGAGTAATGAGGATAGCATCCTGCTGAGCCGCAGTCCCTACCAGCAAGGACAGACTCCTGCTGCATGCAGCAGCCTGCAGTTCCTCTCCTGTGTGGCTGCACATCCTGCCCACACCCAAACCCAGCTGGGCTGCACACAAACAGAGATGAGAGAGGACAAACTCTTTGAAGCAGAAGGAACAAGGCTGACTTGCAGCAGTGGAGGGTCTGGCTGCTGGATACCGTGCTCTTGCTGCCTCTGGACATCAGTGGGTGTTGTCTGGACCTTTAGCACCAGATACCACCCCGTGCTGGAGACTATCCCACGTCACTTGGTTAGATCACCTTGGAAGGCAGCAGGGATTACTCCAGCAGCTCAGAGGTTGTGAACCAGAGCCCTGGAGCCAAGCTGCTCCGGTTGTCTGAGCACACTGTCCCGAACAGCATTGCCTGTCAGAGAGTAGTGGGAGAACAACCTATTTGCACATCCTCATCATCATAACTTCTCATCTTCTTGCCCGTGCTCCTCCCAGCGCCCTCATTTGCAATTTTCACATGTTTCTGCTCCGTCTCCCTGGACCATAAATCATACAGCTGAGAAAGGCAAGCTGGGCTGACAGAAGACATCAGCAATAAGCCAGACAAGACAAGAGGTACCGTGGCAGCAGAAAACAGGACGGTGCTTTAATAATAGCATCTATTTTATTTATCATGCAATCTAAAAGTTCTGGCTGCCTGTGTCTCAATACTCTGTGCCAGGGGACAGGAGGGACAGCTGGAACATAATAAAAGCTGACCTGAGCTGTTGTTGGGAGCTTAAACAAAAGACAACTAGGAAAGGATCCGAATGCTAAAAAAGAGTCTCAGTGATACTGCTGCTCTGCCATTGCTTTGTCTCTCTCAAATCTTGCATGGGTGATGCTCTCCGACCCAACACCACTGCTGGAACAGGCTGGGCAGGGAGAGGGAGGAGTCGTTGTCCCTGGAGGGGTTCAAAACATGAGTAGACGTGACCCTGGGGGACAGGGTTTAGTGGGCAGGGTGGGGTTGGACTGGATGAGCTTGGAGGTGTCTTCCAATCTTAATGATTCTGTGATCCCTGTTTGGGATTGACGTCTGGGATGGGGGGGTTCTGGGTTCTGCATTACTCCTGGCTCTAAGAACCAGAGCTGAATGGGTGTGAACTACCTTCGGTGATCAAGAATCATAGGGTTGGAAGGGACCTCCAGAGGTCATCTAGTCCAACCCCCCTATAACAAGGAAGGACATCTGCAACTACATCCCATTATCCCTCAGCAGATGAGTGTTGTAACCACAGAGGGGTGAGGAACAAGCAGGCAGGAGGCAACGCCGAGCTCTGGTTGCCCATAGGCAGCCTGTCTGCTCTTCTATTCCCTTCCCAAGGAGCATCTCTACCTGAATTTGAGGTTGCTCCTCAGCTTTCACACACAGGAGCATCTTCTCCCTCGCAGGCAGTGATAGTGAGGTGTGCTCGGCCCATCGTTTCCTATAGCTAGAACCCTTTCAAAAAGCAGAAAAGAGGAGAAAATGGAAGGATTTGTCATTAAATTTTGCTTTCTCTACTTGCTTCACCCAATTTCTTCAGTCTCTCAGGTCTAGCAAAGGTAGAGCTGGTAAGAGAATAAAGAACGACTAGAGCCTGGTTCTAAACCGATGAGGAGTGAGAGCTCCTTGCAGATGTTTTGTCTTGGAGAGGATCTACCACCAGCTTTACCTGGAGGACGTGACAACCCCAAGCACCACGTGGTGACAGCCAGGCTCCTCAGGCTTACAAGCCTTCCTGGAAGGACACACCACGCACTGCCCTAGATGTACTCGTCCCAAGTGTTGTCCTTGCACAAGCTGTGCAGCTGCCAGACACACAGTAAAGAGGAACAGGACCTTCTAAATATAGAGGGGGGTTTTAATGGTTGCAAGAGGTGAAAATATCCCTGGATCCATTTATCTTTGCAAGAGAGCACCATGGGGATTTCATAATTAAACTGTGCACATCCAGTTGCTATGGAGCTTTTACCAGTCCTTGTATCCATCATCCAGAGGAAAATGGGTCGGCATAGCTTTCTGCAGTCCACTGGTTCCTCTCTCCAGCATTCAAACCCATCACACTGGTGGAGGTGGCCACCCATTGCACCTGCAGGGTCAGTGTTAAACAAGGACCTCCCGGGGAACCTCAGCAGCAAAGCCATGGGAATCCCCACCACATTGCAGCAGGGCTGGTGCTCTGAACTTCAGGTCTTGCAAGGACCCAGCAGAAAAACTGGCTGAGGTTTTCATACCTTCAGCAGCCAGGACCTGGAAAGATCATCCAGTCCAGTCCCGCTGCCACAGCAGGATCACCCAGAGCAAGTCGCACAGGAACACAGCCAGGCGGGGCTGGAACGTCTGCAGAGAAGGAGACTCCACAACCCCCCTAGGCAGCCTGGTCCAGGGCTCCGGGACCCTCCCTGGGAAGAAGGTCCTGCTGAGATTGAGAGGGAACCTCCTCTGTTCCAGCTGGCACCCAGTGCCCCTTGTCCTGTCCCCAGATGCCCTTGAGCAGAGCCTGGCTCCATCCTCCTGACACCCACCCCTCACAGATTGAGAGACAGGAGTGAGGTCCCCCCTCAGCCTCTTCTTCTCCAGGCTCAAGAGATAGAGTAGGGTATAATGGTTGGACTTTATGATCTCAAGAGTCTTTTCCAACCTGAATGATTCTATCCTTTATTTTCTGCCCATAACATTCCCATCCCAACTGTAGACAGAGATGCTCTTCCCAGAGGTAGCTGTATTCTTCATTTTCTATGAAGAACAGGCAAGAGCCTTCCCATCCTCCGAGTGATTCTTCAGGAGAGCTGGCTCGACAAATAAAACAGATCCCCAACTCTTCCTTCCCAGTGCTCTGGGAAATCTCTCTGTGTTTCTCCATCACCTTTAACTAGGTTTATGTAAAAGGTCAGAGCAGCTGTGTCCTCCCTGCATCCCAAGGAAAAGCTGAAATAGCTGAGCAGCTGTCCTCAAGGTGGTTTTGACCTTATCAGATGTAGGCAGGGTAGGAAAGCACATTAAATAAATATTGCTGGTGCTATTAGGCAGATGTCTCCGAGCCTGGGACAGTGAAAAGTCCAGCACAGGCAGCACTGGAGCAGCATCACCTCCAATAAGTGTCAAGGGATGGAAAGCAGTGGGGTATGTGCATAGATTAAGGGGTTCATTAATAATCTCCCAGCCCCCTGTTTGGAGCAGCCAGAGGGATCCCTCATTATTACTCACAGTCGATACGAGAACTTTCACATCTTCTCTGTTTTAATCAGTCAAAGCACTGGAGATGATTAGTGCCTCTCTGTCTCTAAAGCAGGGTTCTTGCAGGCAAGGTGAGCTCAGCAACCAGCTGCATCAGCTCGCGAGGGACAGTCACCTCCACCCAGGCATGGCCATGCACACCAGCATCTCCAGGGCATCAGGATGGGACCAACACGGTCCCCTTCAGGGCTGAGCTGGCTGTAAATCCCTGGTGAGCACTTCTTGCAGAGAGGAGACCCCAAGGGATTTCTTCTCTCACAAACACCCAAAGCTCTGGCCAGGGCGGTAATTTGTAAACCTGGTTACAGCATCAAAACAAATCGGCAGGATGCTTCGGAACACACGACAGAGGTCTCCTTTGGGGTGTTAACAGCAAGAGCTTGGAGAGGAAAAGGGTCATAAAAACAGGGAGTGATAGCTTCATGGGATGGAGAGACTTAACAGGGAGACCCAGCCTCTCCTTAGCCACCTGCTCAGGCTGGGAAAACATTGAGCAACCACCAGAAGCTTGGGAAGATGCTGGGGAAAAGGGCAGGGGGATGTCAGAGGAGGTCCTGCAGCCCTCTCTCAAAGCTGTGGGGTCTCAATAAAAGTGCTAAATAATTCCCAACCCCAGGTCTGGGCTCTTGTTATCTCACCTTGTTGCTCCTGCTAGGGGTCCAAGCCAGGATCTGATGGCTTTATGAGCAAAGTCCACTTGAAGAGTCTGAATTAAAACACAGAGGCTGGTGCAGTGTCCTGCAGCTGCAGACACATCAGCTTTGCCTGTGGTACCTGGTAGTTGCTTGTTTACTGCTTTTGTTAGACCCTGCTATTGTTCCTCATAGCCTTCCAGAAAGGGGATGCAGACCACACACCCCTTTTGATCATAGAATCATCAGGGATGGGAAGGGACCCAGAAAGATCACCCAGTCCAATCCCCCTGCCACAGCAGGATCACCCAGACCAAGTCCAGGGGGGTTTCAAACGTCTCCAGAGAAGGAGACCCCCACAACCCCCCTCAGGCAGCCCCCTCCAATGCCCTATCACCCTCCCTGGAAAGAAGTTATAGAATCAGATCAAGCAGGAAGCTGGTTCGAGCTCAGAGCTTGGTTTGGAGAGTTATCAAAGCCTTGCTGTACCCAAGATACAGCTGAGCTACAGAGAAAGAGAAAATTACCTCATTTTCATGGAAAAACTAATACTGTGAGAGAAAAAACCCCACACAAACCCAAACATCCTACTCTTTGATATTTTCTAAACAAAGGGGTAGTCCCAGAGGTGAGCGCCAGCCCTGCCAGAGAGGAAGAAAAGCATATTGTGCATTTCTGAGACTTTCCAGGGCTGTTCTCTGCTCCTGAGGTGATACCTTGTGCATTTATTTATATGCCGGCGACTTAATTAGATGTTCTTTTGTCTCAAGTGGCAGCCAGATGAATCAGCACTCTCTGAACGTGTGCAAGGTCTCTGCTCAGGACCAGCTCCTGGCAGCTCCAGCCCTCTGAAGAGTCACGGCAGGGGAATGGGAGGGGATGCTGTGTTCACCCTGAACCCAGGACACCCGGTCCAATGCCCCCAGTGCTGTGTTTTGCCCTCAACAGCCTTGGCACCAGTGGCTGAGGGCATCTCCAAGGCATCAGTCACATCTCAGGCTGGAGGAGCCCAAGTCCTGATGTGACCTGGGTGTGAGGGACTCTCTCAGGAGTAGAGCAGAGTTGGTCCTGCCTCTCCCTCCCCTCTCACCTGAGGAGCTCACTGCAGATCAAGCAGAGCTCATGTTACTGCAACCCAGAACAACCAGAGGAAGCAGATGAAAAGGCTTCTTGTGGTTAATCCTTTCGTGCTTTTTCCTGCCTTTACTGGTTATTCCACAAGAGGCTGGGATCCACTCCCCACACACACATCACCCCAGCTCCCAAGCCCCGCAAGTGCCAGGGGATCACTCACCTCTGAGCACAAGCAACACATCCTCAGAGAGCCTGCCCTTCGCAGAGCTGAGGTCCTTTAGCCAGTAACCTCTTATCAAACCCAGTCAGGCACCTGCAGACACAGGGCTGAGCTGGGGGTGTTAGCACCTTGCTCAACCCCAGCTGGGCACGTCACAGCCTGCAAAGCCACCCTAGGGCCTGGATCAGGTAGAACCAGGGGACATTTATGTCCTGAGAGGGCCATGGATGCTCCATCTCCCCCAAGCAGGACCCCAGCCTCACACGTTGTGGCTCCTGCAGGAGCAGCTGTGACTTCTAAACTGGTTTCTACTCAACTGATGGGTTTTTTTTTTCCTCCAGCAGAACAAATGGTCTCTTGCTGGTTCCTAAGCTGAGCCCGCACGGTCACATCCAGAGTGATGCCAGCCGGATGTACTGAGTTTTCCACATCTCCCCCAGCGTCTGCCTTCATTTGTCACCAGTGTTTTCACTCGGCATTGCCAAGATCGTATTATAAAGGAAGCTCCTGACTCTGCCAGCCAGATGTCTGCACTCCAGCACGCTCACTCACAACCAGCAGCTCCTCCTGGCTCAGCAGAGGTGCTGCCCACCCAGTTCCAGAGCGATGGATGCCCAGCGCGAAGCAGGTGCTGATGCCCAGGGTAGGGAGCAGGATGGAGCGATGCCTCCCGGCTCTCCCTTGTTTTCACTCGGGCAGGAATTTTCTCTGGCAGATGGGAGTGGGTTGCAGCATTATTTGATCGCTACCTATTTCTGGCAGTCTCACAGTATTCTGTTCCACCAGGGCAAGAAGCCATTTGCAGGGGGTTGGACATGTGAGTGGGAAGTCGTCATGAGTCTCTGTGCTTCAGCCCAGGGATTATGCAAGCGAAGGTAGAGCGTCCCCAACCTCGGGTGTTTGGCTCTAGCTCTGTCCTGTGTGGTGGAAGGGAAGGGAGAGCTGTGCCATCCCCTGGTGGGTCAGGGACAGAGGTGACAAACCACCCTGCCATCCCCAGCCCAGATGCCTTGTGCAGCTGTAGTCTGCTCTCAGCAACTCGTTGAGCCCAGTTTGCTGCTAGACTTTGCTTCTCCAAGTGCAGTTGAGTTTAGGGCTTGGAAGAAGCCTCTCTGCACCTGCATGTGCAGTGAGCATTGGTGAGGTAGCAAGGAAAAGCAGCAGAAGAACCTGGCTAACTTTGCTGTGTGCATTGCTGCCTGCTGAATCCTTCTGACCCAGCCTTCCTCGAGCAAACAACCCCAACACTAAGAGTTAAGCATCTCCCCAGGGTAAGAGCTCATAAAATAATAACAGCCTAGGAATGAATTCAACGGGAATGAATCCAGACCTTCCCAGGGCTCTGGATGTCCTGGTGGGAGCAGCTTCATCCGTGTCCCAAGGATTTAGCAGGGACCCCGTGTGGCTCACCACGCCTGAGGAGCAGGCGTCAGAGCCAACCTCTCTCCCTGTACCTGGGGTTGCTGGTGTGTTATTACTTCCACAGCGGGGACAGCATGATTTATCGGAGCTTTCTTTATTTCCCAGTGGTTCTCCCAGTGCCGCCTGTGTAGGGAAGATAAACTGTCTCATCATTGCCCTGATCTCTAATCATGTCACACTGCCGGTCGCTCTGCGGCGACGGGGATGTGTCTGTGCTCTGGTCGGCTCTGATGCAAAGCTTAAAAACAAAACAAGAGGGGAGAGGTAGGGGAATAAATGCAAGTGGGATGCTCTGAGGCCACAAAACACTGTCCTGGCCTTTCCCTGGGGAGGACAATGCATGGTATAAACACGTAGGGGCACGTTCCAGCATCACTGGGGGCTGTGAACCTCTGGCTACTGAGTTTCTTCAGTACCTGCTGACAAGATGATGCTGGGTATGTAGGGCAAAACCTCCACAGGAAACGCCTGGGGTATTTATGCTGTCATTAACCAGGGGAATAGTACGACCAGATGCTCTGGAAGAGCTGGCTGGATTCATCAGCGAACAACAGAGAAGCCGTAATGATGAAACATATTAGATAGTGAAAGACAACAGAGGATTAATTTCAGCACTTAATTAGAGTATCTCTAATCTTCCCCTGAATCGCTGTTTTCCTTCCCTACCCTTCCCTAGTTTGTCCACATGTGCTTCCATAGAGCATCCTTCGGGGAAGAGGGAGGTGTGAGAAATGCCAATGTTTATTTTAACAGCTCCTTTTTTAGGGCTCTGCTGTGAACACGCTCCTCCTGTTGAACGGGCTTGTTGCTATGGGATGAAGACATCCAAGTTCCCCAGTTCTGCACTTTCTCTCCTCTCTGCTTACATGCAACGCTCGTTCCTTGCTGAAGAACCCTCGGGTGTACTCCCCAGGCACCAGGAGCCTGGCCATATGGTCCTACCTCACATCTCTCTCTTCCCTCTCAGGGAATTAATTCGCTGTCACCAGTTTTGTGCCCTTTTGGAGTTTGGGATGTGTTCAGAGCAGGAGACTCTGGGCAGCCTGAGCTAGAGCTCTGGTACCCTCACTGGGAAAGAAGTTTTCCCTTATCCTTAGATGGAACCCCTTGTGTTCCAGTTTGTGCCTCTTGCCCTGTCACTGGGCAGCACCAAGAAGAGTCTGGTCCCGTCCTCCTGATACCCTTTAGATGGTTGTGCTGTGTTTAATATCTATTCTAGCAACACCACAGAGGACAGACTCTGTGCAGAGTGTGACTCTGTGTACAGTCACCAAGGCTGAAGAGACCGTCAGGATCATCTGGTCCAACTATCCACCCTACAACCCCCAACCACCTCCTGCAAAATCAGGTGTCAGCTCAGGTAGCCAGTTTCCAGCAGCAGCAGAGACCATTATAACCAGCACAGCCCATTAAATAGCATCACCCCTAGAACAAATCTCTTCGTGACCCTTAGCTGCCAACCGCGATGAGCCCTGCTCCGTGAAGGCTGATTGCCCTTCTACAGGTTTGATCCCATCTGGTTCCACTGCAGAAGCTATTTTTATGCTGAAGCCTGGATCGTTTTACAGCTCTTTATCCCAGATTTGTGCATTCCCCGGGGCAGAGGGGTCGGGGTTCCTCACCCTGGCTCCCCGCCGGGCACGGGCATCGCTGCTGTGACAAGGCAGAGTGTGAACATCTGGCAGTGGCAGAGCAGCTTCTACTCACTCGCATTATGGTAACTCAGTAATGATGGCTGCTAATTAAAAGTCTAACAGGGTGTTGGGTTTTTTTTTCCCTGTGCAAAATGCCAGTTTAGTGAGTTTTTGAGAGGAAATTTTATGGCTAAAATCTGGGCACGGAGAAGCGTTTGTTTAGGACTCACCCTGCTCTGCTTTTCCTTCAGCTGCAGCTGAGCTCCTAGCACCTGTAATTGAGCGGTGCCCAGGTACCGGAGGATGCTCAGCAGGAAATCAGGCTCTCCCCCTGCAGAACTCCCTGTGCTTCTAGAGGCTGTGGTTTCCTTCCCTACAGGATGAGTGGGGTTCTGAACCTAACATCTGCAGAGGAGACGCAGAGCCTTGTGTCCAACAAGGAGTTGGGTGCTCAGACCTAGCTTGGTATCATCACCTCTGTCACCACAGAGGATTGCAGCCCTGTTTTGCTTCGCTCACCCCACATCCCAATCACCTCCAGCCACTGCTGCATCAGTCATTTGGGCTGGTGATCCCTGCTGCTTCAGCTCCTATCTGAACTCCTGCGTCTGCAGCTGAAGGCTGCCAGCTCTCAAGCCCTGTTTGCAGGAGGAAATCTCGCTTGAGAGCACAAATATTTGGGACAGACACATCAAATACATAAAAGACAGTGGACATAACCCAGCACCTTCTCTTCAGGCAAACTCCTGCTTTGCAGGACTCGCTCAAGTCTCCATACTCAAAGTCCTGGCTGAACCCCAGCTCCCAGAGCCACCCCATGGCCCCTGGATGCTCCCTTTGCCCATGGCACTCCAGTTCTACCTATGATCCCATGCTTGTCCTTGCCCATCCTGCTAGTCACACAAATCAAAGCCAAGAGGCACCAGTGTGATGTCCCTGTCCTTCGTTTGGGCAGCTGAGCTCAGCATCACCAGTGAACTCGTGCCCAGCTGCCTGTTCAAAACCCCAGCACAGCAGCTTCCCGCTGCAGGACTGCAATAAAACTTTAATGTAATGCTTCCTTCCAAAGGGGACCTCCCTGAGCTGAGGTCAGTCCCTCCGAGTGACCCTTCGCAGCCGCAGCGTGTCTGTTTTATTACTGCACGCCAGGGCCAATTTGATGGGGAGAGGAGACTGCTCAGGCCATGGAGAGGAAAGGCTTTAACATTCATTCCGAGTGACAGTGCCCTGGTGCAATACGACTGGTAAATACTAAATTGCCACAGATGGCAGATTTATGTTTCCTCTCCCCAAGGTCCCCTGTCTGTGCTGCTGAGGACTCGCTCTGTGCGTTGGAGGGAGGTCCCGCATTGCTGCTGCAGGTGCTGAGCTGCCTGTAGTCACCTCTTGGGGTTGGGGTTGGATTTTTTTTGCTGGCTGGGAGCTCAGAAAGTGCAAAAACGGAGAAGTTTTGCACGAAAGGGTGTGAAAACATGATCCTCAAAGTGGTGAGGTCTTTAAAAGCCAGAGGGAGGGCAAGAGCTCAGCCCCTTGACTGATGAAAGGGAGCTGATTCACTGCAAAGAATCCCCAAAGCTGGGGAGATGCTGAGGACCAGGAGGGAAGCAGCAGCCTATAGACAAACACAGAGCCTTGGGAATGGCCCTGAGCCCCTGTCTGGGTGTCAGACAGTGCTCTGGGATGCTGCTGTCTCTTCCAGACCAAAGCTGCTCCTCAGGGTCATTTCCACCTCCTTCTGGAGGCCGGCAAAGCCACGGAGCCATCGGTGCCCGGAGTGGCAGTGAGTGCCTTATGCAATCACTCCCTTGCATTCCTCTTTTCAGTCTTTTTTTGGGTTTTATTTGACAGATTTGCTTAAAAAACAGCGTGGGAATAGAAATGACATGTTCAATCCAGATCAGCTCATGGCTTTACAACATCCCAAAGACAGAAGGACTGTATTATCACAGCTCCTCAGCGCAGGCTGAGAACAAAAGCCCAGCGCACGTTGCTGTTTGTCACCGCCTGACAGATCCCTCCGTACAGCCCTGACACCAAAGCCACTTCCCTCGGTGATGTGCGTCCTCCTATCCGTGATTATACAGCCTAATCTTAACGATCATCAGCTCGCTCAGCCTAGTGGACCCTCTTCTACAGGAGGAAGATGATTTGGGTTAAAGCTCTGTGGGCTGCTGCCTGCTCTGCAGCAGACAACGGCATCCCCTATTCAGACTTGTTGGAGGGGATGGGAATCAGGCTGGTTCAGGTTGCAAGGGGCAATAAAGATCGCCCAGTGCCAACCTCCTGCCACGGGCAGTGGCACCTCTCACCAGACCAGGNGAGACTCCTCCTGGCTGAACAATCCCAACTCTCTCAACCTGTCCCCAGAGCAGAGGGGCTCCAGCTCTCTGATCATCTTCATAGCCTCCTCTGGACAATTCTATGTCCTTCTTGTGCTGGGGGCTCCAGAACTACACACAGGGAGGATGCTCATCTCTTCCAAATAGCTTGAGAACCCTTTTTAAGAGGTTTTAAGCCAATCTCACTCAGTCCCATTCCAGGTAGATGGAGCCACTGCTGCTCCTCCAGCTTCACACTGGCTGTACAGATTTTAAGATGACCTCAAGCCTGGGCTTTATCAATCAGCCAGCCCTCCCTACGTCTGGCCATCACAGTACACTAAGCCACAGAGTTATCTGCTGCATCAAAAGCAGTGTGACCAGTAGGTCAAGGGAGGGGATCCTCCCACTCTGTTCTGCTCTCCTGAGATCCCATCTGCAGTCCTGCATCCAGTTGTGGAGCCCCCAGCACAGG
>VZRI01001086.1:23131-51680 GCA_013397515.1 Upupa epops
GGGGTGTCCCTGCTCATGGCGGGGGGGTTGGAACTGGCTGATCTTGAAGGTCCCTTCCAACCTGACCCACTCTAGGAACCTATGAAGCTCAGGCAAAGCCTGTGCAAAGCCATGCTTCGCAGGAGAGACCTATTTTCCTTCTGTGCTCATCTCTGGGAGCTGCACTCCTCCAGCTAACAGCTTGTGCAGTACACTGACGATAATCCATGCCCATCTGGCTTTTATTTATTCATGATGGTCCCGATCCTGCAACGTGCTGCCGGGAGGAGCCCAGTCTAGCTAAGTCCTTCATCCCTGCACAACAAGAGGGTCTCAGCTCCTACCACCACCCATGAGGAGCACAGCCAGGGGAAATTAACATAAGGGAGGGGTGTCCATTCGTTACAACAGGTCTGAAAAGCAGAGTAACGAGCAAACCAGCCTACAACCACCCTCCTAACAGTCCTCACTCTTCCAGCCTCCTTCAGCAACAGTCATAGCTATTGTATCAGGTATAAACCAAGCAGCTCCATCGACCCGCTTGATGACTTTATTAAAACCAAGGATTTGATCTTAATAACCGACCAGCTCGCCCGTTCCATTTCCCCAGTGAAGGAAGCGTGTGTGTACTGGTGTGGGTCCAAGGCAATTTGTAAACACAGAAGTATTAAAAGGCTCAACAACTCGAAAAGAAGTTTTAATTGGAAACTCAACAAATTGCTTCCCCGCGTCTTAATGCTTCAATATGGAGCTCTCCGATAATGAGCAGCTAATTAAGGGGCCAGGATTCATTTTTTTATGATAACTGTCTCCATATGGGCTCTGCCGCTTGCAGAACTAATGAAGGTCAGGGAAGGAACAGAGAAGGAAGGGGAATGTTTAGCGGTTGGAGTTGTGACGATGCTAAGCAACAGCCAAGTGTTTCTGCTTGGGTTTTAGGGCAGGTGCTGAGCAACTTCGGCTCGTTCAGTGGGGTGGTCTGTGTATGGCAGTGCTCAGCTGCATCTCGTATCCCACTGCGGCTCCCATGGGCTTTGGCACCCGGGAGGGAAGGATGGGCTGCATTGCATAGAATTGGTTGGTTGGATGGAACATCCAAAGGGCATCCAGTCCAACCACTCCTGCACCAAGCAGGGCCAGCACTCCCCACACCAGGGTGTCCAGAGTCCCAGCCAGCCTGAGCTTGAATGGCTCCAGGGATGGGGCCTCCAGCCCCTCTCTGGGCAGCCTGGTCCAGGGATCCCCCAGCCTCAGATCCCAGCCCTTGTTCCTCCTGTCCAGCCTCCCTCTGCCCTTTTCCAGACTCAAACCAGGACCCCTCATCCTATCATTCCCTGCCCTTGGGAACAGCCTTCCCCAGCCCTGTGACAGCCCCTCTCAGGGGTTGAGAGGTCACTATAAGGTCCTCCTGGAGCATCCTCCTCTTCAGGGTGCACAACCTCAGCTCCCTCAGCCTGTGCCCAGAGCAGAGGGGCTCCAGCCCTCTGAGCATTTTCATGGCCTCTTCTGAACCTTCCCTCTAAGTCAACCCCAAAGCCAGGCTCACCCCTTGCACAAAACCAGTTAGACAGAGCCTGGAGAATGGCAGAAGCACCACAGCAATGAGGCTCAGGGAGCTGCTCTGCCCATGGTCCAAAGCTGGCCAGACACAGCCAGGCTGGTGGGAAGCAGAGAGCTGCAGCTGGGTCCTACTGTGCCCCAAAGCTGGTCAGGTATCCTCTGAGGTGGTGTCACCAGTTGACCATGCTGGTGAGCACTGGGATAAACTCTCCCTAGTTAGCAAAATCCTAACGAGCTAAAACAGAGGACATAGAGGGCTTGCTGCCTCTTTATGGGTCCCAGGGAATAGGGACAGGCTGGGTTTGGGGGGAAATGAACTACATTTCCTTTAAAGCAACAGAAAAACCCCATCACCAAGAAACAGAGAGCTGAATGTGGTTCTTACAGTCATCATCCTGAGCCCAGGTCTGCTACATCCTTCTCCTCAGAGGGAAATCCTTCTTGTCCTGTAGCAACGTGGTGTCCTCCTCACAGGAGACAACTCCTCCATGAGCTTTCTCCAGCCAGTGTGGGGGGGCTCGCACCAGCTGTGGGTCATCCCAGCATCTGAGTACTCCATCACAGATTCCTTCCTCAAAGTCACAGTCTCTTTAAGCCCTGCTCACAAGTGTCTTCCTACACAGTTTTGCAAGCACCCTGTTCTACTGACCTCTGGGATCTCCCAAGGCCATCTGTTCCTCCCCTTGGCTCAACCCAGTGGACACTCAGGCATGTCTCCTCCCTCTCCTTCCCAAACTCAGGGACCACACAGCATCGCCTTTGCTCCCCAAAGAAGGAGAGATCCCAACCCCAGGGCACAGCAAAGGGAGGACCAGGCAGTTGCCCACCAGGTTTCCTCTCTTAAGTAGATTATCACAGGGGCCTGATTGGCAAAGGTGGGTCTGAGCATGCACCGAGGGGGAGCTTCCACAAAGTTTCTTACAGGAGTCAGTGAGCTGCTCCTTTCTCCATGACCACACCAGTCCCCTAAGCTAAAACCACTACAGGGAGGCACAGGGCTCCTGGGGAGGGGGCTGTCTCAGAGGATGAAAAGGACTTGGTGAATTAGAATGGTTGGACTCAATGGTCTTAGAGGTCTTTTCCAACCTGGACAATGCCATGAATTGCAGGAATCAGACTCACTGAATGATTGAGGCTGGCAGAGACCTCTGAGCTCAACCAGCCCAGCACCTAACAGCACCCCAGCACCCACCCCAGGGCACTCAGGGCCACAGCCAGGCTGTCCTTCAACACCTCCAGACACAGGGACTCCCCCACTGCCCTGGGCAGTCCAGTCCAGGCTCTGAGCACCCTTTCCCTGAGAAAGGGCTTCCTGACAGCCAACCTGACCCTCCCCTGGCAGCTTCAGGCCCTGCCCTCTCATCCTGGCGCTGGGTGCCTGGGAGAAGAGCCTGACCCCCACCTGACTGCAACCTCGCTTCAGGGAGCTGGAGAGAGGGAGAAGGTCCCCCCTGAGTCTCCTCTTCTCCAGGCTGAACCCCCCCAGCTCCCTCAGCCTCTCCTCATAAAGCTTTCCTTGAGAACAAACTCACCACCCCCCACCCATCCCAGTGCAGCTATGAACCAGCATTGGTTCTCCTGACTCAAAGGATGAAGGACAGTGATAACAGGACAGGCAGACTGACATCTGCCCAGTTCCTCGCTCAGTTATGGAGCTGGGACTCAGCACGGCTGGGAGCAGAGCCTGGCTTATTCATCAACCCCAAACCCTCACAAACATCTCGTGTGGTGCTTTCGAATTCATCCCTCGTACAACACCAACGGCATGGAAACACACGCACAAAAGGATGGTCAGATGCTCCTCTGAAGCTCCTCGCTGAGTCCCATGACTCATTTTGGACCAGCAAAGCCACGTGCACCAAATCATTAAGTCGTGGGCTATAGAAAGCAATCCTCTGGGATGTTCTTGTCTTTGAATGGCTCATCCTCTCCAACGGTATCACACAGCCGCGAGGGTACGAGCATATGGCATCCATTTATAGACTATTGCTCTGCGGGCAAACAGGACAAAGGTACCCCCCCCCAACCCATCCTTCCAGCACTTCTCTCGTCTCGTTAACTTGGGGAGCATGTGATGGTGAAGCTGCTTTGTCTTTGTTGTGTTCAAGGGCTGTTTGTGGTGTTGAGCCTTGTCTTAAACGAATCGCACTAGGACAATGAGAATGGAAAGGTAGCTGTGTGCCCGAAAGCAAACAGCATGGCTTTGCCTCTCTGTCACCAGGACATCCTGGGCAGCAAACTGGCAAAACACGGACTCGATGGACGGAGCACTCGCTGCATCATCAATCAGCTGAGTGGTGGCACTCAGAGAGTTGTGGTCAGTGGCTCAAAGTCCAGTGGAGCCCTGGACCAGGCTGCCCAGGGGGGTTGTGGAGTCTCCTTCTCTGCAGACGTTCCAGCCCCACCTGGCTGTGTTCCTGTGCCACTGGGTCTGGGTGATCCTGCTGTAGCAGGGAGGTTGGACTGGATGATCTTTCCAGGTCCCTTCCATCCCTAAGGATCCTAGGATTCCATTCTATGATGCTATGATTCACAATTACAGCAGGACTGTGCATGAGAGCCACCCCGATTCACTCCAGGAGTGGGTGCAGGTGGCTGTAGAAGCCCAGCGCTGGGTGCAGGCAGCGCCATCCATCCCATTGATCACCAGATCCAGCTCCAAGTCCATAAAACCAGCACACTCCCCTTAAATGAGTTCGCATGCAGTGATGCATTAATTAAACAGAAACGACTGCAGGTGCCTCACAGCTTTCTGGCTTCACAGCTTTCTCCTGCGCATCCAAGATCAATGCTGCTGCCAATTACTCCGTGGTCTCTAGCCCCCTGTTCTAGCTTCTTGAAGGGAAAATCAGTGCTGAATATCAAAGATCTCCATAAATCTGGCAGTGCAGAGCCCTGGAAATGCATGGTGTGCAGCACAGAAAGGATCCTCAGAGGGCTGTCCCTGTTCTGGATACAGCCAGCATCTCCCTGCTGACACAAGGCAGCCTCTCTGAGCCACGCAACTGGCTCCAACACCTATGTGTGGAGGATCAGTCACTGCTTGGGGTTTAATCCAGCTCTGGGAAAACACACTGCACCACTTCTTTCTTTCCCCTGTCCTCCTGTGGTGTGAGAATTGCTGACAGAGGGGGAAAGGGAGAGCAACCCTGCATCTCACAGCAGCACAGTGAGCCTGCCGATGGTGTTGGACTCCCAGTACAGCCAGCCCTGCTGTGGGAAGAGCACCTGGTGGAAGCATGTGAGGGGAGAGAGGGGAAGAGCAGGATTTGTTAAGAGTGGTTGAGAAGAACCCATTAGCCTCCTGCATCTTAAGCTTCAGAATACCAAGAGCTTTAGGAGCACTGGACCAGGCTGCCCAGGGGGGTTGTGGAGTCTCCTTCTCTGCAGACATTGCAGCCCTGCCTGGCTGTGTTCCTGTGCCACTGGGTCTGGGGGATCCTGCTGTGGCAGGGGGACTGGACTGGATGATCTTTGGAGGTCCCTTCCCATCTCTAAGGACTCCAGGGTGGGCTGCAAAAGCATCTCAACCCATTGCCAGCTCCGTGCCAAGGTACTGCAGCACCCCGCAACACTGCCAGCTGCTTGGGCAGAAACAAGAGGGATGAGTGTGTTGAGCTCTCTGAACCCAGCAGCAACCAGTTGCTCATTACAACCAGCATCACAGCACTGCCATGAACCCCCCCTGCAGTTGGTCACTCCCACAGCAAACACAACCCCCAGCAAAGACACGACACAAGGCGGGGAGGTCTCCTAATGATTTTATTGTTCCTTAGATAACTGTGGATAGTACAAAGTTGTCCTCTTTTTTATTTTCATTTATTTTTAAAAAAAAAACAAACCCAAACAAACCTAACCCCACATCAGCGACCTTCACGCTTCCATAACCGGGGCTTCCCACGGGAACCCGACGCGTCGGCATTTCCACGGAGGCCGTATCCACACCACCACCCACCGTAATGCTATGCAGAGAGTATAACAGCAAGAGAATATCCTCGTTAGTTACCAACATGAACTCGGGGTTATCCGTGGAGAAGGGTGAACACTGATCTCTTTTTATTTCATGTATTTATTATTATTTCTTCTTTTTTTTTTTGAGATTTTCTTCTTTTTAGAAACGAAACCATCATTTTATTTAACCCCAACTACAGCATCGCATTTACAACATTCATTGCATAAAACTTGGACGTAACGAAGTTCTGCCACCTGGGGTAAAGAACAGACAGAGAACAGTATACGATATAGTTGCTGAATACATAAGTTCAAACAATATGGGTACAACAGCTTGTTCATTATACATACTTTAAAACCATCGTGTTTAATAGTTTACTAAGACACAGATCCATGAGCTACTTCGGGTCTCAGCACAGTTAATCTAAGTGACAAGAACACAGTTGAGAGACAGTAGCTGCAATGGAAGGCGAAGAAAAAACTAACCTGTGAGAGTTGGGGCTTGTTGAGAAGGCGTAGAGCGCCTCACGGCTCAGCTTGGCCTGCTTGGAAATCCAACTCACACATCCATCGCAGCTGACCGTGATGCTGGGGGACAGGGTGGGGTGGGTAGGAAAGGAGAGGGGAAGGGCGGGGAGGGGGGTAATGTCCATGCAACCCACACACAGACGAGAGCGAGTCTCCCAAAGGATAACACTTTCAACAGTCATTGCCTTACTTGTTCAGTAGGTACTACAGGTTTGCTATCGGAACAGAAAGAAAACAAAACCCCAAACTGAAGTGGTTCTCGGAGTGCAGTTCCAGCTGCAAGTACATGGTTACTCGTAAGTCTATAACACGGGCTCAGGCTTCTAGAAATGCAGAGGTAACGCTGATCCCTCAGGTTGATGCTGAATAAATCCTCCGTGACCTTGGTCTTCCTTGTTTTGGCAGCTGTTGATCTAGCGACTGGAGTAAAAGAGCGTTTCCTTGACGTCAGGGTTGTTCTTTGATTGGTTTGAAATCTGTTTCTCCCTTTTATCCTTTCTCTTTTGTTGTTTTGTTTGTTAAATCAGTTTCTAAACAAGGATGGACTACAACTCGTCAGACCTGATGACGTGGAAGAGGGTGACATTGTAAAGTATTTGATGCCCGTTGTTCCAGGCATAGAGAGCCCGATCCTTGGGGTTGTAGTCCAACATGGAAATGTGCGAGTACTTGTTTTGGAAGGGGATATCGATGTACTCGTAGGTGGAGGCGTTGGTCTGGTAGGCATAGTGCACCTTGGTACCTCCCGAGTAGCCGTTGGTGACGTAGAGCGTGCCGCAGATGATGAAGGCTTCCCCGGCGCTGCGTTTCGGGTAGCTGGTGTTCCAGGTCTGGAGGCTCTGCAGGGTGTTGGGGTCCAACTTGCTGATAACGATGTTACCCGCGTTCTGATTGGTGGCGTAGACAGCCCACAGCCCGTTCTCATCCACCATGAGGTCAATATCCGAGTGGCCACCCCAGGCGTAGTGGTACATGTTGTTGTAGCCGGCATAATCCAGGCTGCGAGTCTTGAGAATGGTCTCTGTTTTCAAGTCAAACCTGATAATTATGTGGCTTTGGTATTTATTGAAATAGATAGAGCCGTTGTAGACCACTTGACCGGTGCCCGACCAGGGATGAGGGAGTCGGTGGGAAGTAAAGTTGTCAGTATTCATGAAGTCTGCCATGGATTTGTATTCGCGGACGAAGCGGTTGTTGTGGTAACTGTCCATGTACCAGACCTGGGCGAGCAACGTAAACACATGGCGTTAGACAACAGCAGAGCCCTGGCTGAGCTCTTTTTGGACATCACCCCAGAATCTGAGCTCAGAGCAAAGAACTGCTGGAAAAGGATGAGTCCAGCCGCCGCCGCCACCACCACCTCTGCCCAGGAAGAAACCCGGTTGTTAGAGCCCCAAATCAGCCAAGACGACTGAATAGTGAAGTAGCCCTAGGGGGTAATAACCTGCTATCTGGGGGGATTCCCTGACTGTTCTCCATGACCAGCATCATCCTTCCAGAGGGTAATTAACATCTTTCCTCTGGCTAAACCCAGCAGATGCTGCTGATGCTGCTGTTGCTTCCCCTAAGCCCCATTGTGGCAGCGCTCAGCAAGTGATAACTGGCTGCTGTGCCAAGCTCCATTAACCTGGCACGGGGGAGCGACGGCCGTGGTCACTCATTGTCAAGGCAATGCAGGCAAAGCCCATATTGCTTCATAAACCAGATGCTTCTGCATCAAAACCTGAATCCAAGGCTGAATCCTTCCAATATGAGGAAGGCATCGACATCTGTCTGTCGGTAGATGGGGGAGAGATTTGAAATCCTCATCTAAGCACCGGTTCACTGAGGACACTGTCTAGACTCCTTAGGAGAAATGAAAAGAAGGTCTTTTTTGTCATAGGAAACCAAATCTCCTGATTCTGAGGCAACTGACAAAGCTGCACCCTTAACATCGAGAAGCAATATCCAGGCAGTGAGGGATGATGTCCTGCCTGTAGCTCCTGGTAGCTGCTGTTTGTAGGGAAGGAGAAAGAAAATCAATTCACTAGCAAAAGGGAAGTCTTTAAGGGGTGATGCTGTAGTGCAGACTTCTCCTGCAACCTCCCCCTTGCAAAGCCGGAGAGGGCTGTCTCTGCAATAGGGCTGCCCTCAGGGTCCCTCGGAAGCTCAAACGTTTCCCCACCAGGTCAAGTGAGGTCTGCAGGGAGCTTCCTCCCTCCATCACTCCCTCCCTGGGAGGGCTGTAGGGGTGGGAGGTGGCAAATGGTTTTGATCTGATCTTCACACCTCCACTGTGGGCTGCAAAAGCAGCAGGGAAAAGCCATCAACATCCCTCAGCCCATGGAAAAGAAGTGCCTGCAGCAAGGGAGAGATGCTGCTGTCAGCCGTGGTGCTGCAGAGCCTTTCTCCCGCAATGAAAAGCCTGTGCTCAGCTAAACCAGCCTTGGAACCCACAAAAACCCACCCACCCCAGCAAACTGTCTCTGTGCTGCTCTTGTTCCATTGTTAAACGATCCCGCACTCCCAGGCGCTGTGCTCAGCTCTTAGAGAGACAAAGAGAAGCTCAGAGGAGCAGAACCCCGTGTCATCACGAGATGCCCCAACCCAAAGGCATTTCACGGTTTGGAGAAGGGGAGATTGATGGATAACTACATCTCATCACACCGGCTGGCTTTGGGCAACCTCCTCCTGCCCACGACCATCAATCCCAGTCATCACCCTCCACCCGCTGCCTCGGCGAGACCCGAGCTGCCTTCAATGCTTTTGTGACACAAACGAACGACCACAGGAGCCACCGACCGCCTCCCGGGGCTGGGTGGCATGAGGTGGGGTTGACAAACCACTCAGCTCACCCCGTGCCCAGCTCCCCACTCTGCTGGGCAGCCAAGGAAGGTCCCGTAATTGCGCGTTTCTCATCAGATGGCAGGGAGATGGATGTGCTTTACGCACAACGTGTGCTCCAAGCTTGAGCTGCAGCGCAGGGAAAACTGTTTGTCTACTCTCCTGACAAAAACACTCTGCAGGAAGAAGCATTAGAAAGGGGAGAAAATACCAGATTGAGACAAAGCTCGATGAAAAACGGGAAGAGCTGCAGCACCGGATCACCCAGCTTCAGCAACAACAGGTCTGGCTCTTCCTCTGCAGACGTCTTGTTACCAAGAGATGCAGCCCCAAAGGGATGAGTCTGTCCCCTCTCATGAGCAAAACAAGATGGGATGTGAGAAAGCCTTCCTCTCTCACTTGGTAATTAGGATCTTATTGGGAGAAATTGTGTTTAACACCTGGAAAATAAGGGGGGGAGGGTTGTGTTGGGCAACCAGTGCCAACCAGTTGGCTGATGGAGAGAAAGAGCTCAACATCTCAAGCTGCTGCTGCTTCACTGCTGCAAATCCACAGGCAAACAGAGCTACTCTGCTTCTTCAGAGCATCCCTCGTCTTCTCATAGCTACAGATCACAGGGAAAGGCTCTCAGAACAGCTGGCCTGATCCGGCCCCGGATGGTGCCTTCACCCTTTGATGGAGGATGCTGCAAGCAGGAGGGAATTACCATGCAGCCAAGCTCTGTGGCTTTTGTTTTGGTTGGCTGCCTGCAGATCTTCAGCAAACACTCGAGATATTTTCCATTCCATCAGTCATGGGAAGTCTGGATTGATTTTCAGCCAGTTACTGGCCTCCTACCTCCTTGGGATCAAAACTGAATGGGGAAAAAAAAACCCCAAGCCAGACCAAACCAAAGCAAAACACATCTCTCTCTGGCTGCAGTCAGTTCATTCCTCACCACAGAGGTGGAGGATGGAGGACAAACGCGGTTGGATGACATTATCACAGGCACCAGCAGCAGAAGAGCAGCAGGAACTGAGACCGTGGGTCCCTCTGCCTGGCTCCAGCTCCCTCCTGGCTGCCAAACCCAGATGAGAAACCCAGTGCTTGATTTTTCCCCTCTCACAGATCTCATAGCAGCCCCTCCAACACCATGCACTATCATCACTGCAGTGGGTTTCACCTGCTCTGGGAAGGGACCACTGCACAGGGCTCCTCAGCCCCGTCCCTGTGGGCTTTTGAGCCCCCTCCTGCAGCAGAGGAAGCCAGCGGAGCCCCCTGAGATGATGCACAACCTCCCACTGGGCTTCGGTGCTCGGCAGCAAGGAGTTTTCAACAAGCCCAGCCACGCTGGCAGAGGTAGGAACGCAGAGATGAAGCTGTCGTGTTCTTACCTTGTTCTCTCCCTCGGGAGCGAGAGGGTCCGTCATCCACGAGCCGAACCTGGACCCCGAGGTTTTAATTGTGATTGGGTCACTTATTCCAGTCAGCTTGCCACAAGCTGAAAAAGAGTTCAAGGCTGGTGAGCACCAGGGCAGACCACCACCACCACGGCTCCTTCGGGATGGGGGGACTCAGCCAGCCCTGAAGCCCCTGATGAGAGGCAGCAGGACCAGCTACTACCTACAGCTCTCTGCCCACCTCTCTCCCCCCCCACACCCCTCCCCACGT
The DNA here is from genome assembly GCA_013397515.1 of Upupa epops. Taxonomy (NCBI): domain Eukaryota; kingdom Metazoa; phylum Chordata; class Aves; order Bucerotiformes; family Upupidae; genus Upupa; species Upupa epops. Next base: position 33,623 of record VZRI01001086.1, read on the forward strand.
TGCTGGGCAGCTCTGCTTGTATTTAATTAGAGCTAATTAGGCCAAGAACAGTTGCTCTTGTTGGATGCATTTGTTTGTTTCATGCCTCTTAATAGCAATTGTCCTTATCACTCTGCCCCCAAGAAAAGCAGCTGCCCTGAACCAGCCTCTCAGCTCCTGTCGCAGAATAGAGAATGAGAAGAATTAGCCAAGGTCGAGCAGGCAGGTGGAGAAATTAGCTGAACGAGGTAGAACATTTCAGCTATAATAGAGTGGGTGCAGCCAAGACACAAAGACAAACGTGTCTCCTCCAGCCCTGCTGGAAACGTGCAGTTGTTACTGGTTATGCAGAGAAGAGCTCCTCTAAAAACCCCCAACAAAAAGAGAAGATGGGAGATGATACGCGGTAGGAATCGTTTCTTGCCTGCAGAGAGCATTTACCAGCTTCTCCCAGCCACCTTCTCTGTCCTTTATCACGTCTGCACGCTCAGACGGCAGCAATGAATTCACCAGTCCCCTCCACCAGCCTCAGGAGGGACTCCAAGCGCAGCAGGATGGAGGGCAGGAGGTGGGGTGTCCCTCGCATCCCTTGGGAGCTGCCCTGCGAGTCCTGCCCAGACTGAGCATCACCACGACTGTGGTGTGCACACACACATGCACAGCATCACGAGCCAGGCTCTGAAGCACCTTCAAGTGCTCCACACTGCTGAGTTCATGCCATCCCCATGAGTTCAGTGGGCACGGCAGCACTTCTGCAAGCACAGCTCAGTGTCTCCCTGTGTTTCCAAGCCCCAAGTAAGAGGTGAAGCAGCAGCACTTCTACCCAGCTCGTATTGTCTGACCATGGTGTTGTCCCCTGACCATCCCTTCAGAGCTGCCCATGAGCTTGCAGAGCTCTACCAGCTCTGGATGAGGCCCTTCTGCTCATGGAATGGTTTGGGTTAGAAGAGACCTTCAGAAGCCATCTAGTCCAACCCCTCTGCAGTGAGCAGAGAGGCCCATCCAGCCACTGGAATGGTTCCAGTCCTACACCTGCAATGTCTTGTTGTGGCTTCTCTGCCCCTTCACCACCCTGATCATGGCTATGGGACACAACCACCTACGTCAGCTCTGAGCTGTGGGCAAAGGGGTCATCTTAGCCTGGGGCATAAAACAAATGGTGATACACCCCAGCTGACAAGACCAGAGGGCCATCAGTCTTCCCAAAGCCCCCTGACATCAGGCAGATCAGAAAGCAGAGAGTTTCCTGGTCTCACTGACACATGATGTATGAGGATTTGTCCTCCTGCCTGCCTCCCTGGTGTGTTCAGCTGGGGAAGAGAATCACTAGGTGTGAGGGGTTGGAAGGGACCTCCAAAGATCACCCAGTCCAACCCCTCTGCCAGAGCAGGATCTCCTAGATCAGGTCCCACAGGAGCATCCAGGTGGGGTTTGAGCATCTCCAGAGCATCCTCAGCCTCTCTGGGCAGCCTGGAGCTCTACCCCTCTCACAAGGAAAAAGCTTTTCTTGCTGTTTCCATGGAACCTCCTCTGCTCCAGCTTGACTCCACTACCCCTTGTCCTGTCTCTGGACACCCCTGAGCAGAGCCTGGCTCCATCCTCCTGACCCCCACCCTTTCCATATTGACCAGCATTCATGGGGTCACCCCTCAGCCTCCTCTTCTCCCAGCTGAGGAGACCCAGCTCCCTCAGCCTCTCCTCATATTGATGCTCCACTCCCTTCCTCATCCTTGCAGTTCTTCACTGGAGCCTTTCAACCAGTTCCTTACCCTTCTTGAACAGAGGGACTCAGTTAGGAGCAAGGGATGGACAAAGGGATGCAAAGGGTTAAGACAATAACACCCTAATGTCTTGCAAATTCCCCTTGCAGAGGACCAGCCTTCCCCTAATCACAGATCTACCCAGCGCTGCCTTTCATTATCGCAGCCCTACATTGCTGTCACTTTATCTCTTCCCTTCCATTTCCCTGGAGAGAAAGGTTGTATAAAAACATCCTTGATTAAAAAAAGAAGAGAAAAGGGAAGAAAAAGCAGCAGTGGCTGATAAGAGTCAACTGGTGGGTGCGAGCAGAGGGGCTACACCTCAACCACGGTTAGCGGGAGGCACACGCACAGCAGCTGCAAGCTTGGATGCAAGAGGATTGCTCTTATCTGGAGCTAGGTGGATCCTTTCCTGGGGTAAAACTATCCCCTGCATGCAGGTGCCAGGGGGAGAGTTTCAAAGGGACCCTTTAAGCCTGTAGCTGTCATGGGTATTGTCACCCAGGATGGACAAGCACAGCCCCAGCAGCTCCTGTTCACCCATCTCTTGCAGTCTCAGCAGAGCTCTGTGGGTGAGCAGCAGTAGGGTGAGACCCCAAGACACTCAAGTCATCCTTCTATCAGGGTCTACTGACTCACACCAGGGAGTTCTTAGGGGCTGGCTGGGATGCCCCTAAAGCTGCCGCTGGACTGTGCTGCAGAGCCCTGTCCCAAGCAGCCCTGCACCCATGGGTGCTGAGCCCTTTGCAGCAAACCCTCCCTTCCATTGGGATGGCAGAGGCTCAGGATGCCACAGGCACTCCTGAGTCACTGGGGGACAGATGTGCAACAGGAAAGCAGGACCTGGCTCTCCTCGAGGAGTCCAGCAGAAGCCTGGGAGCAGCAGCTTTTGGGGCATGCACAGAGGATCTGTTTCCACACCAGTTTCCCCAGCACCACTCAGATCCCTGGACCTGCAGCCCATGGGGGTCTGCATGGCCCTGCTGCTGGAAAGCACCACAAAGCCTCTTCCTGGGGGATCCTCCAGGTTGACTCACAGGTTGGAAGAGACCTACAAGGTCATCCAGCCCAACCGTCAACCCAACCCCACCCCATCCACAGAACCCTGTCCCTCAGGGCCACAACTGCCAGCTTTCTGACCACCTCCAAGGACAGCAACTCCAGCACCTCCCTGGGCAGCTTGGACTCAGCCAACTGCCTCCAACCTGCCCTCCTGCAGCCCAGCAGAGCAGCAACCCAACCCCATCCCCACTGGAGAGTCCCTTCTTCTAGCCCTATGAGGAATTTTCCAGCAGAAGACACATCTCCTCCAGCCAGCACTTCCATCCTCCCAGGATCCTACCACCCCTGCTCCGTATTTCTCCTATGATCCAGCCCACAAGCCATATTCAGCAGCTCTGCAGGAATTTATCCACCAACGCAGCCACCACGCTGATACCTCCTCCTCCTGGACCCCACAGCTCTGCTCAGCCTGCTGCTGCTACAGCCGAGCAGCTCCCCACAACACCAAGGTCTGATCCTCCTCATCCCACCCTCCCCTCACCTCTGTTCCCTGGCTGGGAGCTCCCCCACCCCAAAAACCTCTGGGACAGGCAGGCAGGGCTCTGCCCCCATCCCTGCACCAGGACTGCGGGCTGGGAATTTCTGCAAAATCAGCAAAATCTTGTGCTATCGGGCAAACGAGAGCCCGTGGAGAGCAGTCAAGCTAAATTTCCCCCTCAAATCAAGGAGTGACAACCTCTCTGCTCCTCCAAGGCTCCTCTTAGGATCACTAATGGAAGCGTTAAAATCCCTGTATAAATAGTGATCTTTAGGAGCATAAACAGAACAACAGATTGAAGTGCTGTGATTGATTTTGCCTCTCCCTCCTCTCCCTTCACACACACACACGCCAGGGTCAGCAAGTGTTTTCACTATTGATCCATCAACAGTGCTTAGGAAAGCCCAGATGTAAAACAGGACCCTACCTAGGGAAAAATGCTGCTGCATCACTGAGCATCAGTGCTGCCCTGGAGGATGGGGAGAGGAACACGGACATCCCGTCCCCTTCTCCTACCGGACTCTGCTCAGAGCTGGACAGACCACACCCTGAGCACTGGGTTCAGTTTTGGTCCCTGCTGTGCAGAAGAGATGTGGAGAGGCTGGAGAGGAGTCATGAGGATGAGCAGGGGGCTGGAAGCCCTGCCCTGTGGAGAAAGGCTACAAGAGCTGGGTTTGTTCAGCCTTGAGAAGAGAAGGCTCAGGAGGGACCTCATCCCCAGGACCTAAAGGGTGGCTGCCAAGAAGACAGTGACTCTCTTTCCCCAAAGAGTCCCATGGAAAAGACAAGGGGTGATGGGGATGACAACTCCTGGGGAGATTCCCATTGGAGTCCAGAGGACAACTCTTCCCCATGAGAACAATTAACCCCTGGAATCATCTCCCAAGGGAAGGGGTCGATTGCTCCACATTGGGCAGCTTCTACCCCCAGGCTGCTGGGACAGGGGATTTCCACTCTGTTTTTAGCTGGAGAGGTGGGGCTGGGTGATCCTGGAGGTCCCTTCCCACCTGGGATTCCATGAATCACACATCCCACCCCCCTGCCCTATTCCACATCCCATGTCCTATCTCATACTCAATGCAGCAGCTCCCAGACCCTATTCTGGACACCCTAAGCTGTACCCTGAGCTGGAGCAGGCAAACACTCAGCCCTGCCAGCCCTTGCAGGAGCAAATCTGAGCTAAAACCTGTGACTGGGAACACCACCGAATCCCTCTGAGCAGCTAATCTGCAGCAATCCTCAGCAAACAGGGCTCATCGTGCAGCAGCAGAGTGTCTGGTGGGTTGTTAGCGGAGTTTAACTCAATTAACAACCATTTTCAGTGGGTTTACAGTCCAGAGTGATAGACAACCCTGGCAATTCAATCCATGCTCTTAAATGACCAAATACATCACCCTCCTGGGCGAAGAGCAAACCCTCAGGAGCAAACCCTTGTGAGAGTCAGCATCCGGCTCTGTGAGCACCCAGGGGGGCTGCAATGCCTTGAGGCAGAAGAGCTGCCCTGACCCCATCATCACGAGAGGGGAAAGAAGCCAGGAGGCTCAAATACAGCTTCAGAAATACTGAAACACCCTCCCCACACAAAGTTTCCAGAAGACATTGTCTGCAAGAGCTCAGCATCAGCCTTACCTGGGCTTCTGCCTCGGGTGGATGTTCCAGCTGGAGGACCTGACCTCGCTGGGAAGTTATGAGCCAGAACACAGCCCAGAGTAGGAGGGGCTCATGATTCGAGAGCAAACTCTGTTTGTTTTGAGCCCGAAATGGTTGAGGATCTATTTCTTTCTACACCCAGGGTCTGCAGAGGATCCTCATAGCTCTGGTGGAGTCATCCAGGGGCTGGGTAGCTCCACCAAGGCTGGTTGGAGAGGAGCTGTGGGGTGCAGGATGGTTCTGTTTAAAGAACTCAGGAAATCCTTCCCAAGCCCAGATTGAAATCCCTGGGTCTGCTGCTGTTCCCTCTCCCACAGCTCCTCCTCACCCTCAAGAGATGGGCTGAAGGCCACAGGTGCAAGCAAAGGTGCCTCCTTGGGTACCACCTCCTCTCATCACACCCACCTCTGCTTTCAGAGCTGCTCTGTGCTGGCGTTGTGGGGCTGCTGGGGGGGTTTGCTGGGTCAACCAACCACCCCTGGAGCTGTTCTCCATCCTTTCTTATCTTACCCACTGCAGGACTATCAGGCATTAGATGTGTGTACGCTCCCCACCTGATAAAGCTCCAGGCATAGGGCACTGCTAGCACACGGAGCATCAAGTCATTATCTCCTCGTTAATTCCTGTCCCCATTAAGCTCTCAAGGTGAAACTCAAGGGAGCGAGATGATCAGGACCTCCCTGCCATCTCCCTTCCCTACTGCCTTCTCTGGAGTGAGCAGAGTGACCCCAGACCCAGTGCAGAAAGTGATGGGGTGACTCACCCCAGCCTCTTCTGCCCTGGAGCCAACCTGGTCAGTGCTCGTTAGTTAATGAGAAATGAGGCTCTGCCCTGTCATTTAGCTTGGGGGAGGGGGCTACACCTGCCCACCAGGCAGCTCCATGGGGTTATCTCAGTGCTTGATTCCATTCAAGTCCCCCAGAGCATCCAGGCTCAGTGGAAATTCTCTCAAGCTGAGAGAGCTGGGGTTGTTCAGCCTGGAGAGGAGAAGGCTCTGAAGGGAGCTTATAGAGACCTTCCAACCCCTGAGAGGGGCTGTCAGAGGGCTGGGGAAGGCTGTTCCCAAGGGCAGGGAGCGACAGGATGAGGGGTCCTGGTTTGAGGCTGGAAAAGGGCAGAGGGAGGCTGGACAGGAGGAACAAGGGCTGGGAGCTGAGGCTGGGGGATCCCTGCACCAGGCTGCTCCATCCCTGGAGCCACTCAAGGGGGGGTTGGACCAGATGCCCTTTGCAAGGTCCCTTCCCACCCTGTGATTCTGTGATCTCAAGTGGGGAGGGGGGGGTAGAAGGGATGGACAAGGTACCAGGGAGCAGGATGGAGATGCAGAGGGAAACAGAGTGGAGGCAGCTGCTCGCAGAGGTCTGGAGGCATCTCGAACCAAGCAAAAGCAACCCCAGCAGCAGAGACAGGAGAGAAGCAAAGCGTTACCTTGCCAAGGACATAAAGTGCTCAGAGGAGATCTGATCTTCCACGAAGTTACCTGGGAGTGTAATTTCGTGTGTGCTACCCAAACAGACCGTGTTTAGATTATCTCAATTGCTTAACGAGAAAGTCAATAGCGGAGGGAGAAATGAAATCAAACCAGAGCTGGGCCAAGAAACTGGGGGTTTGGGGGGGGGGGGATTTATTTGGGCTGCAAAAAGGCAGAGCCTTTCATCCCCCCCCCACTCCAGCTCCCTGTTTGGGGTCAGATGCCAGGTTCAGCTGGAGCTGTGCCTCCCCATAAATCCCTCGGTCAATTAATACCCTCTGAAGGAGATTATGGATGAATCCCTCGTGTTTTAGCATCGCTGGTTGCAAGGGGCTCCCTCGGGGACTTGGGAGAGACCAGGAGGGTATTTCTACCCTGCACAGGGCACTGTGTCTGGACCGAACCCTGCCGCCGCACCAGAGCTCCATCATCATCGTCATGCTGGTCTCAGCGGGGAGTTGCAAGATGCAAACGGAAAAAGGGGAAACTGAGGCACGGCCTGAGCACACAGCCACACGCGCTGTGCGCAGAGACCTCTGTCCGCNTCAAGCGCTTCCACCACGAGCAGCATCCCTCCTGCGAGCGATCCGCAGCGGGACTGCTCCCAGGAGGAAGGCTGCTGGCAGCGAAGCGTTTGCGGGATGGAACCCGCCCGTGCGAGCTCATCCCTGACAGCCGGGCCAAGGCGCAAAGGGGAGAGACTTCCAGTCTAGCATCTCTGCCTTTGCACGGCGGGATGCGTGGTTTGGCACGGCCGCCGTTGAGCCGGTGCCATCCCCATGTTGGGTTCTGAGCCTACCTAATTTTTGCATGCATGCACGAAGCCTTTCTTCAAGATTTGACACTCTGTTCTGTAGCTCTTCGTAGTCATAGGCGCCAATCTCTTCCTGGAGTTCGTTTAGAACTGACGTCAGATTCTGGACCTCCTCTTTAAACTGCAATACCAATTTGGCATCGGCTTTGTACTCTTCCAACACTGGTATCAAAGGCCTAAGTTCCTCCATTTTCGCTTTTATTGCCTGCAAGGTTAAAATAAGCTCGGTTCAGTGCGATGCGTGCAAAAATCCTCCACCCTCTGCCTTGAACCTTCCTACGGCAGCTCCAGGCTCAGTTTGGTTTTGGGTTGGTTTGGTTTTGTTTTTGCCAGCAAAATGATTAGCATTCAAAATTCTCTCTTAAAATAATCATGAAAAATATATATATATATATAAGGGTTTAGCTGGTTTTTTTTGGTTAAGATAAGGTGGGAATGATGGTTTGGAAAGAGAAGGGTATGAAACAGGCTGCAGCACACCAAGGTCTTTGGGAAAGGCCTTTATTTGTTCGTCGGTTTCGAATGCAACATCTTAGGGTTACATGCTTCAGATTCACGTACACAAAGAGGTGGTGGTGGTGGCGGTGGGTTTTGTGGTGGCGGTTTGTTTGTGGGTTTGTGTCTCTTTTTGTTTTGTGTTTGTTTGTCTGTTGGTTGGTTCTTTTTTTTGTAGTTTTGTTTTTAATTTCCAAAAAAAAATATATAGAGAGATATATAATGAATTAAATTAATAAAGAGAAGGAAGAGAAAGAGAGAGAGAGAAAGGAGAGAGAGAGATATGCATTGAGCAGGGTTTCAAACTAGTCGTGAAATGCATCTACAATCGCATGCAAAGGAAGATCTCGGTTGTGAGGTTCAAGGCTCCTTGAGTGAGAGAGGGAATGGTGCTCAATTTAGAAAAGAAAATCCGAAATAAACCGAAAAGAAAAAAGAGGAGAAAGAAGTAAAACCATAATAAAAAAAACAAAACCAAACCCAATGACGATAACGACAACAACAACAAGGAAAACTAAAAGGAAGAACTCAATGCATGGTGCAAAATGCTCTGTGGCCCTCTTTTTCATGGTTACATGGGAGTGAACTGCTTCTTCAGTCACTGCAGCATTGAATAAACCTTGCTTTTAAGTTAGCCCTGTAAGCAAGAAAATGAAATACTGTTGAGGATCTAGCTCACTACCCTGCCTTACAGAGAAAAGCCATTCACAGACAAATAGCAACGAGAGAGAGAAGAAAGACTTCATCAAACCAAAACCCAAACCGAAACCACCAGAGCTCTCTGCTCCTCTCGCAGGCAGAATGAGGTGGCTCTTGGTGGAAAGGGCAAATCCAGTCCTTGCTGGGCTGTTGTTGTTGTTGTTGGGGAGGGGGGGGTGTTATTTGTTTTGTGTGATGACAGTCAGAGTTAAAGTCATCAGCAGATTTATTTTATAGAAATAAAGGGAGGAGGGGGGGGATTTTAAGTGTAAAATAAGGCAGCGTTTTGTTGAGGATGCTTTCTGCTCCAGCAGCTGATGAGTTGATGTTCCTAGGCATGCACCTACCCGCTAACAAAGCCTAGGAGGTCACACACAGTGATACCCATTGCTCAGGGCTGGGGCGTCTGCTGCAGCAGCTCGGGGGCTGAGTGGGAGCAGAAAGTGCTCCTCAGCCTCATCCCTTCCCATCCCCTCCTGTTTAAGTCGAGAGGTTTCCCCTGCGTGTGGGGAATGGCTTCCTTTCTCTATTCCACTTCCCAGTGCCAACCCCCCTACCCTGGGATACTGGGGGAAGGTTAAACTCATCCAAACCAACAGGATGGAAGGGGGGAAAACAGGAAAGAGGGTAAAAACAACCCCCCCAAAGCACCTCGTGCTTAAATCAGATCCATGCTCTTTCCATCCAGACTGAGGAGCTAAATTTAGGGTCCTGCAGGAACTGGAGATGGAAGAGTGGAGGAGGTGGAGGTGGCAGAAAGTTTTTAGGAACCTTCTTCCCAGCTTTTCCTGATGTCACTCGGTATTTTGGGCGCTGAAGGTGGTAATTTAAGACAAAAATACAACCCTGCTTCACAACACCAGGCAGCTGGGATGAGGAGGGGAATCAGCTGGGTCAGGAACATCCCCAAATTTCACTAGAAATCATCTCCATTTGGTTTCCTCTCTCTACTCCTCCAACGCACCACTGTAATATCCCAGAATTTAAGGTTCCAAATATTGCTGACAGGCTGCTTTGAGGAATTCCCCTCCCTTGCTGTCAACAGTTTGACCATCGACAGCTCCATCCCCAAGGCTGGTACCGCCACTGCTCGTGTGGATGATGCTGGCGCAGAACACAGGCCACCCATCAGAAGGTACTGGCTCTGCTGCCAACACCAGGGCTTCCATGGGGGGACCTCTGCACCCGCTGGGGAGGTACAGTTGTACTTCTAAGGGGTTTTTTTTTGGGGTGGGGGGTTGGTTTGTTTGATTGATTATCCTTTTCCTACAACTACCTAGAGGAGGGAAGTGACTTGGCCACAGCCCTGTGCTGCAGGAATGGAGAGCATCCCAGCCATGGCATAGGGAAGGGCTGCCCGGGCATGGAGGGAAACCTACTTCACGTCACCCTGAGGTCTGCCTGCAGACCCCTTTGCATGGAGCTGCCCTATTTGGGGTACCCAGGTGGTGGGTGGGTGGGTGGGTAGGGGATGGATCCACACAGATGGATGCTGTCACCCTCTAGGAAACCATCTGACAGCTGAGGGTGCGACGCTGCACCCCAGACCCAGCTGTGATTTGGACGAGAGGGAGCTGCACTGTCAGACGGCTGCCAGCACCTTGAATGATCAACCCAACGTGATGGGGACCAGGGGCACGGCCCCATGCCCACCCCGCTCAATCCCTGGCCACAGCTTGGTTAGCAGTTCAGAAAGCAGCAGACCTACCTTAAACTGCCTTGCCAGGTGCTGCTTGTGGCTTTCTTCCACCTGCTTGAATTTAGATTCCAGTCCCCTCATCTGGTTTTCCATCTTCTCGACGTACTGTAGGTCTCTTTGAGTCCTCCTGTCCAACACCTCTATCGACTGGGACATGTTTTGCACCTGTCAGGCGAGAAGGGACTCATTAAGGAGGCGCAGGGCATCCCCTCTCACATCCCGATGCCCAGCGCCAACCTTTCCCTGCGTAGCCAACCGAGTGGCAGGGTAATCAGCCAATGCATTAATTATTTACTAGCTAATCACCAGCAGCTCAGGGTACTGTGACCCCCCCCTCGCTCTAAAACAGAGCAAATTGCTTCCATAAACATCGATTCTGCTGCGCTGCAGAGTCAGTTAACAATCACGCATGCAAAGCAGGGGCTGGGCTGCAGCACCCAGCCACCACCCCCTCTTCAAGAGGCTGGAGAGAGCCTCCCATCCCCACGCTAACAGAGGGCTCTGAGCCGAGCAGCAGCACAGCTGACACCCAGGAAGGCTCCTGCAAGGTGCACATCACCGCTGCTTCGTGCCCACAAGTGCCTCTCGCCGATTGCCCGAGCGCTAACGATACTCCCAGCTAGTAAAAACCTCGTCATCCCAACAACCCCGCTCTCCATTTGGCACCGACACAACCCTTCCAGCTGCTGCCACTGGGATGGGGGAACCTGTCCCGCTCCCACCAGTACCAGCCCGGTTTGTGCCGCGTCGGCATCTTTTCTGGCCGAGCGGTGCCGCAGCCCCGCGGCTCCCCGCACAGAGCCCATCTGGCCCTGCCGAAGGGATGATGCAAGAAGGTTGGCTGGGCTCAACGTGAGAAAAAGAGCTGAAGGTGTCAAGAGGGGAGGGAAACGATGGCTGGGCTGACCTGATTTTGAAGGTTGGCTGCCGTCTGATTTATTAAGAGATTCCCTTTGCTCGTTTTTCAGGGTAGGAGAGAGTAAGTGAAGCTCTGACCTAGGGAGGCACCTCAGCTCCTAGACTCTAGGTCTCTGCGCATCTGGGATGGCTCCACAGTTTGTCCATCACTGGGCTCAGCCTACGACTGGTGCTCCTGGCACTGCCAGCCACACGGCTGTTGGCCCCGGTGGGGATGACGCTGGAGTTCCTGATGATTCAGGCATCCAACGTGCTGCTGCGTCAGGGCCCTCGTGTGAAAGCCATCCTGGATCACATCTCTCTCCACCCGTGGGTGTCTGGGCAAAACCCAAATGTGAGCCAGCACCATCCCTGCGGATCTGCTCCGAGATTCCTCCCAGAGCCCCTGCTGCCACATTCGCTCCCATCTCCATCCCGGCCAGAGCCCTGCGCAGACAGGCTGGGATACAGAGGGAGAACAACCCAAGAGCAGCCTTTCCTCCAGCAAATCCCACCGGGTGCTGTGACTTACCTGGGGTGACAGGGGTCAGCAGGACTCCCGCAGGCCTGGAGACAACTTAGGTCAAACAGTAACCCTGGTGTCTGCATCTCTGAGGGGATCGAGATGCCTGCTGCTCATGCACAGCGACAAGAAAGGCTATTCCAGGGAATGATTAAGCCTGCACGGACAGAGGGCTCTGGAAAGGCCAACAGTCAGGGAACACTGAGTACAACCTATATCCAACTGCTCCGGGCTCCAACAGTCTTCCTCAGCAAAGGTGAAGCTATTTTCAGTCTCCACGTCCCAGCGCATCCATCAGAGATGAACCAGCAGCCATCCTGACTAGCAGCAAGGTCCTCCTCGGGGAGGTGTGAGGAGCAGGGAAAAGCAGAGCAAGACTTCTCTCTTGGTTTGAAAAGAGCAAAGCTGAGCTCTGCGAGCAGCTCCCGTGTAGCCACAGCTGTTCCCCTAGGGCAGGCACGACTAGGGGCTAATTTAGCTGGGATGGATGTGGAGGAGTTTGAAGACCTCTCTCTCCACCCTGAGGAAGACTTAGTCAAGCATGACTGGTCTGTAGGTATTTTATTAGGCAGTCCAGTCTCTTCTCCTTTGAGTCAGGCTGCATCTACACCAGCAGACCTGTTCCATGGGCTGGGATAGGAATGACTCGCAGGAATCATTCCAAATTGATCTCGTTTATTCCATTAAGGCCTGACTCCAATTAAAGGCTGAGCTGCAAGTCGTCAGCAAAGAGCATGTCAGCGATGCCAGGCTGCAGTCTGACCCCTGAGCCAGGCTACCAGGGAGGTCCTTACGCTGCCTCTTGGATGGCAGACTCCACTGGGAAATGAATCAGAGCATCTCACTCAGACTCCTGCTCTGAATCACCTCCGAAGGAGTCTGCTCTCCCCTGACTGCAGCACACGGAAAAAGCCTCCTCACATGTCTCTGCACCGAGGCACCTAAAATTACCTGCTGAGCTATTTCAGGAATCTCCAGACTCTCACTATTTTTCACCCAGATTGGTTCCAAGTAGGCGTTATACTGGTCAGACTGGTCAGAATCCAGTCTCCATCACCCCTGAGCTCATCGTCAGCTGAAGATCTCCCCCTTTCCCTTCATTAGCACATTAAACCCTTGACCCAGCCAAGCACTCTGGCATCACTGATTAGCTTTCAACGAGATGGTGCAGAGCTTAAGCCCGAGCCTGTAGAGCAGTGCTCTAACCAACCCAGCCCCACGGATGCTGCCTCTCCCAATTCCCTCAGCTCCTTCCATTAGCTGCTCTCAGCTAAAACACTCGTTGCCTGCGCTGCTAGAGCTCAGGCTCTCGACACCCCACGTCGGTCATTAACGGGGGAGAGGAACCTGCCATCGCCTTGGGGAAAAGAGATGGCTTCAGCATTTGAAATGGGAACCTGATAGAGATGAAACTCACAGGGCTGGTCTTGTTGTCTTTGAGTTGTTTGATAGTTAAAGCAGTGATGGAGAGGAGTCGTTGGCCTCACGATGCCAGAGGGATCTAGGTGGGCAAAGCCATGGTGGAAGCCCTGCCTGGGCTTCCCCATGGATCAGCTTTTCCATGTTGGCTCAGGAAGGGCTGGGCTAAACCCTTCTTTGGGATTAGAAGGCACCAGGGGAGGGTTAGGGTGGCTGTTAGGAAGCCCTTCCTCAGGGAAAGGGTGCTCAGAGCCTGGACTGGACTGCCCAGGGCAGTGGGGAGTCCCTGTGTCTGGAGGTGTTGAAGGACAGCCTGGCTGTGGCCCTGAGTGCCCTGGGGTGGCCGTTGGGGTGCTGTTAGGTGCTGGAGGAGCTCAGAGGGGCTTTGCCAGCCTCAATCACTCTGGGATTCTATGTGAATCTTTAGGTTTGCTGGCAGGACAAACTGGTGGAACAACAGCATGGGGCATCTTGATGGGGACTGTCATGGTCTACAGGAAGAATCAGCAGAGAGGTGGACTCAGCCAACAGAGCAGACCTTGAAAAGCTCATTTGATAAGGTCTGTAGAAGGCAAAGTGAAGGCTAAGGTGTCCCTGTCCTCCCTACAGACCCCTCGGAGTGGCCATCAAAGGAACAAGAACGACTGTTTAATCTGGAAATCAGCTCTTGGCAAAGAGCAGGGCTTGGCAGGAGACCAGCAAACGGTTTAACCAGCAGAGGAGGGAGTCCTCGCAGACATCAGGGCCTGGGAATAAACCCAACCCTAAAAAATAATCCTTTGGAAGATAAAACATAATCTGTTTAGCAACAGGATTTAGGTGATGGCTCCGTTTGAGAGCAGCCCAAGATCTGGGCTCAGCACCTGATACTTTGAAGGACTCCGTGTGCTCCAGCCAAAGATGAGCTCAGCCCCCACGGTGTCAAAACACGGGGCTGTGCCCGGCTCACCTCACCCCACCGCTCTGGGCACTCACAGGGTGCCCAGGGTTCACTCCTGAGCAGCAGGAGCAGCAGTTTCCATGCAGATGCCCGTGACCGAGTGTTGATAGCAGGTGAGGTCTGGGCAGCTCTGAACCTCAGAGGACCTCCCGCTGCTGAAGAAGCCTCTGAGTGGGGTTTCAGCAGAGCGAGTGCTGTGACTGGTTTGTGTACAAACACATCCACACACACACACAACTGCAGCTTCTTTCTCGATGCCTTATTGCTTCCACAGGTGACTGCCAGGTCTCCTCCTTCGCAAATCCAAACACAATCACCTCGTCTCCTAGCAGGGAGAAACCAGGAGATGCCGGTGTCCCCACTACAAAGCTACGGGTGAAATGCCAGATGAGGGAAGGAGTTGCCAGCCCTGCTGGGAAACTGGGAGCTCTTTGCTGCATTGCTTCTTGGTTTTCCTATAGGGACCCTCGGTTCCAGAAGGACACAGAGCTGCTGGAGTGTGTCCAGCACAGAGCAACGAAGATGATGAAGGGAGGAGAGCAGCTCCCTGATGAGGAAAGGCTGAGGGAGCTGGGGCTCTGGAGCTGGGAGAAGAGGAGGCTGAGGGGGGACCTCATTCCTGTCTCTAAATCTGTGAGGGGTGGGTGTCAGGAGGATGGAGCCAGGCTCTGCTCAAGGGCATCTGGTGCTGGGACAAGGGGCACTGGGTGCCAGCTGGAACAGGGGAGGTTCCCTATCAATCTCAGCAGGACCTTCTTCCCAGGGAGGGTCCCGGAGCCCTGGACCAGGCTGCCCAGGGGGGTTGTGGAGTCTCCTTCTCTGCAGACGTTCCAGCCCCGCCTGGCTGTGTTCCTGTGCCACTGGGTCTGGGTGATCCTGCTGTGGCAGGGGGATTGGACTGGATGATCTTTCCAGATCCCTCCCGATCCCTAAGGATTCTAGGATTATCATTGCAGCCTTCACCAAGCTGCCTGGCACTAAGAGCCTATTCTCTACTTGGGGTTGTTTCATATAGGGTAGAGTAGCAGTGAGATGCAGACAGGAACCACATCCCCAGTCCACAGCCTCGATGCACCCTTCCTCCCTCACTCTATTCACCGGCAGCCGTGTAGAGCTGCATGAGGGGAAAAACCCATCAGCAAGCACTTCCACCCTCTGCATGGGAGCTGATGTTATCCCAGGTCTCATCTGCTCAACCCGTCTGGCCATTAGCAAAGGGCAGAGGGTCAAATCCTCCTCTTTTAATGCCGAAGAGCAGTTCTGGGAACACAGGGGCTCTCGGACAGCAGTGCCGCCTGCCTCTTAGCCAAATGCGCTGCTGCACCGATCGTCCTGATCTCTCAGAGAAATAAAAGCCAGGCGTGGGATTATTTTTAGAAGCCTCTGCCCATACTAAAAGAAGCAATTTAGGGCTAAATGTTTCCTGCCTCATTTTATTGTCCTTATCATACAGGAAAAATCAGTTCAGTGGAGGTTTCTTACTGTTAGGATGGACCAACACCCCAAAGGCAGCGGGATGGGAGTTCTTCTGACTAGTAGCACCCATGCCAAGGTAGCTTTAGAGCAGGGGGGATAAAGAACATCCCCCAGCCCCGCAGTCTATTTGAAAGAGAACAAGCATCGTTCCCCCCCACCACCCCCAGAACAGCCTTTCTTCGATGGAATTCATTCTCTGGAAGATTTCTTGTCATGGAGAGTGATTCCCTAATGAGGTTCTTTGATCTCGTTGGGCAGCAGACTATTAACAACTAATCAAGAGGATGTCTGCATTAGAAAGAAACCCCCACTAACTGTCATCTCTGTGCCAGTCGATGTCAACAGCTCCTACTGCTTTATTTAACCTTTTTCCTAGCAGCTCGGTCAGGAATGAGGGGGTAGGGGAGGTGGGGGCTTCGGGTTTTCAATTCTACCTCCTCTCATCTTGCTGAGGCTCCTCCTTCGAAACTCCTTGTGTTAATGTCATGAGCAAAACGAGTACATTACGTGGGGGGTTCGCTATGTGGGTCAATACACTGTGCTTTCAGCAGTTTTAACCTGACCCTTAGGCCACGGTCCCTTTTGCCTGGGTGCCATAGAGATTTCTCCTCCCCTCTGCCCTCTTTAGCCCGCACTCCACACACAGGGAGCACTACTGCACACGACAGCTGGCTGGTGAGGGTCCATCATCCCTAGAAAACCACAGCTCAACCCAGCTGGCTGGCGTTTGACCCCCCTAGCATCACGTCAAACCAAACCACCTCTCCCGGCAGGGCTCCACCGTTACCTTTTCTAATAGTTGTCTCAGCTGCTTCGTCCTGGCGTCGCGCGAGCACATCGTCTGTTGAGGTGCCACCACTGTGCATATACAACGTCCCTCGCTGTCCTGGGCAGAGCTGTACACCTGCCAGCTTTCCTCTGGGTTGGTAGGCAACACCTAGTTAACACAGGGAAAAAGGGGTTAAGTAAGTGGGGAGTGTGTGTGTGTGTGTGGGGGAAGGTCTGGCGGGGCTGTGCGAGGTGAAGGGGGTTGAGTAGGGGAAGCAGGATGGATGTCCTGGGTACTTGAAGAGGTGGGAGGCTCGTCCGAGGGCCCAGCTGGTCGAATTCACTTGTCATGCAAAAATATGGATTGGGGACAAATAGAAGGGTCTGAAGAGAAGGAGAGGGAGAGCTGAGCAACGAGAAGGCGACGCAAGAGGGGAAGGAGCCTGGACAGGAGGACAGGCGTGAAGCCGCGAGGGTTGTCGCCTGCTGTAAGGTGCCGAGCTCAGCGGGGTGGGGAGAACCCGCTGTTCGGTTGTCCTTACAGAGCACTTGACTTCTCCTTGACACCGCGAGGAGGATGTGTTTGAGCTACCAGTGAGGATATAGTGTCCTGGTGGAGGGCTGAGCAGTGATCAATGAGCCTCTGCAGAGCTCTCCCGGATCCGGCAGCAGGGAAGTCAGCTCTCCTGAGTAAACGGACACCGGGAGTTACGTTTCCCTCGTCCTCTACCAGACTCTCCTGAGGATGGGGAGGTCCAGCAGACAGCCTTTTCCCTCAGGCAGGGCAATCCCAATGCGATGTCCACTAGTGAGGAGGGATGTGGAGCAGAAGGGATGCTCCATACCTCCACCTGAGCTTCCAGGACCCGCCGCACACAGGGATCTCAGCCCCAAACCCAGCCCTCCCAGTGCCCCCAGTGCTCTCTGATCTTCCTTTTCCCTTTGATCTCGCAGCACTTTGCAGGAATACATTATTTAATCACCATTCAGCTCGCGGTACCACCGCACGGCCAAGCGGCAGGGAAACGCTCCCTCTACTCCTTCGATATCTTAACAAATAACCTTGCAAACACCCGCTCCAGCAGCCACGCACCGAGACGAGCAATTTCATTCTCCAGCTAAAACAACCGGGAAAAATAAAGGAAGACACTCAGAAACCCTGGATTAAGCAAAAGGAATAAATCCAGAACCTCTCCACAGAACACTCGTGTGGGGACAGCAGAGCTGCGATGCCTCAGCCCTTGCAGGAGGCACCAGCCTGCAGCCCTCCGGCGAGAGGTGCCCGGCTTTTCCTGCTCGAGGGAAGGCAGACAGCAGGACTTGGGTTTTCCCAGCCGTTCCCAAAGCGCCAAGAGCATCGTTAAGGTTGGAAAACCCTTCTAAGATCATCAAGTCCAAAAGAGCCAGCAAGGCAGCAGAAACCCTCCAGCCGCACAGGGAACGCACGGCAGCAACAAACCCTACCGCAACTTCAGCCCCGCATCCTCATCCCATTAACGACCGACGATGAAATGCGAAGGAAAACCGTGCGGGACAAGCACCTGCTGTCCCAGGGAGGAGCCAGGAGCCCGCAACGGGTGTCCCGGGGGGGAAAGGACACACACCCGACACACACACAAACACCCGGGGCGAGGAGGGATTGAGGGGGGACATCCAGGCGAGGGAGGTCAGGGCTGCCGGGGAGCGGGGCGCAGCCGCCGCGGGATGCAGGGATGCTCCGGGCAGCTCTCCCCCCCCAGCCCCGGTGCCGGTCGGGCTCCCCTGCACTTACTCCGGTGCTGCGGTCCAAGGTGCCTCCCGAGGCCGCCGTGAGTTTGGTGGTGTTGAGCCCCACGAGAGAGGGCAACGTCTGCGACATCCAGTTGGTGATCATGGCCATGGTGCTGAGGACCACTCCAATCTTGAGTAAAGGCACAGACATGTCTG
Source organism: Upupa epops (assembly GCA_013397515.1). Lineage (NCBI taxonomy): Eukaryota > Metazoa > Chordata > Aves > Bucerotiformes > Upupidae > Upupa > Upupa epops. The sequence continues at coordinate 51,679 of VZRI01001086.1, forward strand.
CG
>VZRI01001087.1:0-111982 GCA_013397515.1 Upupa epops
TGATGATTGTATGATTCTATGACCTTTGCAAATATTGAGAGCAACTGCCCAAGGGCACACCGAGAGCCAGGGCCTGGGCCTTGCAGACAGCTTAGGGACAGGTCTGGATCTGCACATGTCTAGGATTTTGTAAGAAGGATATGGCTTCTACACAGCACAGGAATCTCTTCGGGAATAGAGTGTGATAAAGGAAAGATGGGATGATCTGTAAGACAGAATAAATAAAGAACAAGTAGTGTGTGAAGAGGCCAATAAAAACGAGATTGGAACAAGGGTGAGAAGGGAAAAGAACACACATAGCTTTGCTCTGCCCATGGCTGGTCCTTATAGGTAGATCAATGTTAAAGCCTGATGAACTTTTAAATTCTTTAGAATTTAAAAGAATGACAGAAATATTCATCTCCTTCTTCAGCAGGGAGCCAGATTTCTTCAACTGCAATTGCACAGCTTCGGTCTCACCACACAGTGTCAGCCTCCCACCAAATACACTGCAGCAACGCTGGTCTTTGTGGAAAAGAACTTCATCCTTTTGCAGTGCAGTTCAACTCCACTCATAGGGAAAAAGGGGGAGCTGAACAGCTAGCATGGGGGAAGATTAAGCTTTTCTGCAATCTTTGCATTCAATGCTGCTGAAAGTTGCTGCTAACTACTGATGTATCAAAATTGATGCACAAACTCAGTGGATCCATGAACTGTTTTTCTCTTCACATACCCCATTAAATGCTGCACAGGAAAAACAAAGCAACCAATAGTTCAGAACCAAATTTTATTAAAGAAAAACCTGTAGTGCAGGTTCTCAGGACAAATGCATACCTTTGGATGCAGTGGAGTACTCAGGTACGTATACAGTAGTTTGCCTGCTACATGTTTGGAAGCTGAAAGAGACCATGACAAACTGTACTACCCAGTTCATCTCCATTGTTAGAAGTTGCAAAAAACTCAGTTGCTGGTCACTAACAGATACTTGATTAAGTGTGTGGCTACACATTGCACAAGACTTTCGATTAAGCTATTAATTGTGCAATTGAATCACAGTTAAGTGTCACGTTAAGCATATTCAAACATGTATTTGTGGGGGGTTTGTCTCAAAAGCAGCACGCCACTACAAAACTGCCATTACGTGTTACATATTTACAAAAATATACAAATAATGCTTTTCCCCATTTATGACAGCAGACCAGTTACGGATTAATCCCATTCTTCCCAGGAGCTCTGATACTGTATGCAAAGAAACCTACTCAAAGTCAAGTCTCCTGAAACAGAATTAGGAAGAGGCATGTACTGTTTTCACAAATACCAGAATGTGCAAAAGCAGAAGGAGAGGACTGTGTATCACACGTGCTAAAGTTACACACACTGCTAACTGCTGAGCCTATTTTAAATGGATTTGTGAGAAATTTGGTTAGAAAAACAGTGTTAAGCATTTGCTGAGCACATTCAGGAAAGCAATTACAAGTAGATCAAAAACTAGAAGTAGTTCAAAAAGTGGTGGCAATTAACTGACATCTGTCTGAAGACTCTTGTGCTAACCACAGGCATAAGAATCCCAGGTAAGAATCAGCTGCTCACCTGTATGAGCACAGAAGCAGGGAGATAAGGACAGAGTTTAGCATGTAGCTGTATTTCATGAGTGAGTACCTTTCTTCTGTGACACAAAGCTGAACCAACAAAAGTCTGTGGAACTGCACAATCATAAATTAGGACAGAATTTGGCCCTGCAATGCCAACTAAATAATACTCCACCTGAAAAAGGGGGCATTGAGAAATGCTTTGTGAATCTTCACCACATTTTATTGGCTTTTCCTCTATGTACCAAAAGCTGTAGCTCTAATTAGCCAAAACCTATGATTTTCTCTCCTTTTGTTCATATAGGTAGTGCCAGCAAAATCAATACCATTTATCTGTCCAAGTCTGCAATGAGAGGTTTTTGACGCTCTTGTACTGAAACAGCCACAGATGTACATACGCCAGTATTCATCTTCAATGCTTGAAATGGAAAATTCTACTATTCCAACTCTCATTCTCTCCAGATCCTCCTCTAAAACTTAATTCAGGGTGAACTGGCATTCCCAGAGCAGTTTCATAAATACAGAACTATGATACTGCCCAGGGAGGTTGTGGAGTCTCCTTCTCTGCAGACGTTCAAGACCCGCCTGGATCTGTTGCTGTGCAACTTGGTCTAGGCGATCCTGCTGTGGCAGGCGGATTGGACAAGATGATCTTTCGAGGTCCCTTCCAATCTCTAATGATTCTATACTATGATAATTTCATTTAGGTGAGGAAGGATGACTGTTGATGTCTCTTAATACTTACAGTGCACTAGTGTGTAACATTTTAGAAACACATCCCCTTTGCAAACAAACGTATCTACAGTTAAAGGAAAGCCAAACCACAGCAGCTGTACATGTTTGCAAAAAATTAAAAAGCACAAAAATGTCAGCTTCCCAAACTGTCCTGCCACTTGAGCAAGTTCTTCCCCTCTTCCAATCTGCTATTTCTTTGAAAATATTTTTCCTCTTTTTTTTTTTTTTTTTTCCAGCCACACAAATGTGGCTGGAAATGTGATGAACCACAAGCAAAGTAAAGCAATTCGGCAGAGAGACTGAGATCAAGAGGGGAGAATTCAAGTGTACTTCTCCATTTGATTGTGTTTTCCCTCCAGAACCTTCTACAATGCAGCAAGTGCAGCCCTTGACTTACACCCCTGAGGAAATAAATCACAGCTTGTCAGTGACATTACAAAAAAGGAGCTGCACTCAAATGCCTGGTGTGTGTATGAAATGGGGGAACTCTGGAAGTTCCTGGAAGTGAGTTTTCTAGTCACATGTTCAGTAAATGCCAGTGACTGGTATTTGCCTTCAGGAATACTATATCAACTCCATTCACACTCTCTAAACATTATAAAATCACAGATCACAAAGGAATTCCATCAAATGACATTTAAGCAGTATGAGTCCAAGACACAGAACTTGCAAAATAATTCTTCTCCCTTGCCTTCTATCTCAGTGCTGTGCTAAGCAGGAATGGCGTTAGAAAATGCTCTACAATAATGGTAGATGAAAACCTACACTGGAGCACACGCATCCTGGCTCCTGGGAAGCAACCTCTTTTCCACGCACCTCAAGCGGAATGTTGTTGTGAGCCAGATCCCCCTCAAGTTTTAGGCTAGAAATGCTGATAATTTCACATGTTGCAGTGCTGCATGAATTTAGATTCATGGTTTAAAGTCTCTGTATGCAACCGACCAAACTGAAAATATTGCTGTTATGACTTAAAGGGAGCTCCAAGGCTAAAGCAAAATAAAACCAACTCATGTCAAAAAGCATACACTGGTAACACTGACTTTCTCCCTGCCTTTCCTTGTCCCCCAAACTCATGCAAACACTATGCCTCATCCCCATAACCCAAAATGAGGCAGTTAGAGTTAGGGATATTTTGGTGTACCTGTCTGTCAACTAAACACATCTTTTCAATTACAAACCAACAGCAAGGTCAATATACATATGGGTGAGAGAGGAAAGGTCTAGTTATTTTTTCTTCCAGGTAGCACAGCACTCAACACACCTCAGACTAGAAGTACGTGTTCTTGGCAAGAACCAGCTGAAAGATAGGCTGGCAAGGTACTCCTTTTTTTACCCCCCTTTAAATGTTACAGAAAGATACAGAGAAAATGAGAGTCAAACTTGAAAATTAAAAAACTGAAAAAAAAGCAAAAGTGGAAAAGAAACAGAAAGGATGGACTGCAGTGACACAAAGCACAGAGCAGCTACATCAATCCAGATAATAAAGTAGGGCTCAGAAGAGACTCATAGAGAAGAAATAATGATTCTTATTACTCAGGACACATACATGCACATAGGCTGTGTACCCAAATAAAAACACAGACATAAGCCACAAATACAAGAGCAAGCAAGAAAAAAGTAGTCTGTAGCGAACCATCAGGAGTTGAAGGCAGGCAAGACAGAGGAACAGACAGCAGAATTAATGAAAACCAATACAATGATAAAAAAGAGAGGGGGAGAAATGAAGAGAAGCAGAACAGAATTTCCTAATTTGGACAAATTTTTCTGTAAATTGTCACTGATTACTTAGTAAAAGTTTGGAAGCATTAAAAAATGGAGATGACTTCTCTGAAGAGATTAGCATATCAAATGTTGAACCCCAGACTACACAAAATGGAGCCAGAGATTTGGGTATTTTACTATGTTTGTGATGGTATTCTGTAATCTCAACCATTTAAAGGCTCTTCTGCCAATCTGTGACCTTAGTGCTCTTCTGAAGTAACTTCCTTTAGTGTAGTTTTATCATTTTCAAACTTCCTACACGCATGTAATTAGCTTGGGACTTCTCCCCCTCCATAGTCATGCTTATTCATAGCCCATAATAAGAATCGTTCAAAAAGCATGTGGATACAATTCTCCTGTTTTCCTATATGAGCTGTTGTCATTGAAAACCATCTCTTTCACCACCTCAGAAAGCTTTCTGTTTTAAACTGTTATAATTAATAGGCAAAGAGTGTGAATTAATGCCTTTTCTAAAAGTTTTTTTTTCTAAAATATTCTTTCTAAAAAGATAAACAAACCAATTCTCGCCTCTGGTCTGCAAGAGCAGACGCTGTCAGAACTAAACATAAGCATCAGAAGTTGGATAAAATTAGCAAGAAATAACATAGAGCTATAAAGTTTCTGGGAATTCCTAGCCTTCTTGGTGATTAATATACTCATTGTGCCATTAAGAACACACGCAACTAAGGCACATTAAGTAGAGCCATGTACTGCTGCATGTATATTGCTGCTCACCAGGACTTTATGGCCATGGTACTGCCACAAATCAATGCAGAGAAGAAAATTCTACAGAAACTCAGAAATCAAGTGCAATCAATAAGGTTCCAGTTTGAGTAAAGCTTTCAAGTGTTACAAAGAAATATTTTTAAACATAATTATTTATGTAAGGGAAAGAATCCATGATTTATTTTTGGCTAGCAAATGTCATTCCTAAAAGAAAATCAATTTGGAAGGAGGAAGAAACAAGTGCACAATTAAGAACAGGTATTTTAACAGAGACGCTATTACAAAAGCCTATTAATATAAACCATAGCAGCTCTTTGAGAAGGATTTTGTTCATATAGCTAAATTGTTGCACTTCAGAGTATGTAATTCTAACCTTTCCAGTTTTTCTTGACATCTCCCATCCTTGAGATCTCCCAAAGGATCATCTGATCTACCAGCACGTAAACTATCTGAAAGTGGCAATTCTGACAGGCTTCACATAAAGAGATTAAAAGAATGAAAATCCTTCATCTTGTCATACGTGGCTCCGCAATTTGTATTTTAGGTAGTTGCTCCTCCATTTAAGGAAGAAGATTGGGACTGAAGATTTAAAGAAATCAGATCTCACATTAAAAACAATGAAAATAACACATGGTATATACCAATTTCAGGAAAAAAGCCATCTAAGAACAATGCGTTCTTTAGTCTTCACACTATCCTGACCATTGCAGTCCTTATTTCTCCAGCGGTAAGTAAAAACCTCTGCTCTATGCAACATACTCGCAAGGGAAATTTAGAACTTTGTCCACACAACATTCCTGTTCAGATTTGGGAAATCGACTGTACTAGTCCCTCTCAACATTGAGAAACCCTTCCGCACTTCCCGCAGATTGTGGTTACATGAAGAACTGCAATAAAGCTGCCGAGGTGATCAGTTGGGTAGAACAGTTGTCTTAGGAAAAAAGAATAAAAACTTGAATCTTGCGAGGTTAGGCTTTGAATTGCAAAAGCTAACCTGGGGTTTGAGTTATTTCAAACTTTGTCACTTTGATGATTATAGTCTGAAAATAAGTGAAAAGCACAACGTAAGTATATATCTCTATATCTATATATATCTCCATGACAAGAATAAATGCACAAATGGCACTCAGAAAGCTAATACTGAAATACTGACAGGAAATAAGGAACGTGACAATACAGATCTGTCATTAAGAAAGTGGTCAGAGCAGATCCTGTATCTACTTCTAGGTAACTCAGTGCTACTTTAATGGAAATTTTAGAAGGACTCTCAGACTAGTAAGATTAGGCTTTATGTCAGTCTTGTAAATTAAGCTGTAGAAACAATGTACCATTAGGACCAGGGTGGAGAAAATAAGCCAGTTAGCAGCTTTTTGGTTGGACCACAAGATTTTGTATCTCAGAAATCAATATTTATAAAGGGAAATTGCTTTAAAATATCCTTCTGGTGGAAAGACACATTCTGAGAGAAATGTGCACTTTCATCTAAAACTCTGGAATAAAAATGAATAAAGAAACAATACAGTGGTTATCAATTGATTTACAATACACAACTCCAACTATTAGCAATTTACAATGAAGTAAGATATTTAGTCACTCATTTCCCAATAAGGCCTTATTAATGAAAAATGACCAAATATTGTTTTATAGAAATACAGGAAAAATAAATGACTGAAACTGTCATTGATCTATCAACTTAGAGACATTGTATTTAATTGTAAATAACTCTAGAAATTCAAAACATACCAGAAACACTCATTCATCATTAAAAATTCATTGCAAACATGGATATATTTAATTTTTTAAACATAATAAAACCCCTCAGCATTTCTTCTTATTGGTGTAAGAAGGATGGAGATTTCTACAGAACCCTCTATTGAAGAGGCAGCATAGGGCATTCCCACTAAAGGGATGTCTCAATGGACCTAAAACACAACTATCACAATTACATCAGATGAAATCTGTTTTGCGCTAGGAAGAGCTAATGGCAAAGCACTCATTTGTCTCCATCTGTCCAGAGGACAGTAATTTAACATCTATCTTACGTGAACAAACAATTCACTCCTCTTCATACTAGTCATCAAAAGTAGAATCATCAAGAAGGATATAATCCAATGAAAATATCCTAAACCATTTAAAATAAATTGGATTTCAACTGGATATAACAATATCTTGCCTCAAGCTGATACCTTCCATTTCTTCTCAACCATGTCCGCCAACCTCTTCTACAGGGTAGAAAAACAAACACAGTTTCTATTGCTTTTATTTTTGAGAAATTAAATTATACTACATGTGGATTTATCTAAATGTCCTCTGAGCGCTTCATATAGATGGACCACTCCAAGCCAAATAAAACATTAAGTGCCAAAAGGGAAGGCAAAGGTGACAGCTGTCTGTCTCAAAGGCTCTGCTAGAATGTTCAAATAGCTACTGCTTGGGGCACTCTCACAAGTACAGGGTTTTTTTGAAATAGCACATACATCATAATTTAAGAAGGCCAAAAGACATAAATGAGGTCGAGCTATCACAGGTTGTGTTGGTTTCCATATAGATCAATCTCGGTGTTGATAGGTATTCGCTGTACCCATTGCTCTAAGGTTTTTGACCAACTTACTCTGCAGAAAAGTAAGTTTGAGACACTATTTTGTAACAGCAGAATCACAGAAAATTTGCAATGCTACCACGTAATGGTATGTTCCAATCATAGGCTATGAATAAAATAGCCTCTTTTTTTAACAGTAATGTACCTTTTCAGACTATGCATTGTTTAGATTATACACAATTGCAGTTGCTTTCAATAGACTACTTTTAATGACATCAATAATTGTAAGCAAAATGAGAAGTGAAACTTTAACAACTTGCACTCACAAAATTCTCTCACTCTGAAGATCCTGAACAAACAGTAATTAATTTAGCCTCACAATATTCCTGTGAGGTAGGTAATAACTATCAACCCCATTTTACAGGTGAGGAACCTGAGGCACATACACGTTGAGTAACTTGCCCAAAGTTTGGCTACAGAATCCAGGTGCCTGACAGCCATATTTTGTTTCTTAGCCATCAAATTGCTCTTTCTGCCTAAGTGATTTAACTGGAATATGTACAAATACATCCTGTGTGTGCATGCATGTGTTACTAGTGCTTGGGCATAGAAACAACTCGGACTTTGTATACTAACATGCATAGATGTAGTTCAATATAGTTACAACCTAGAACTAGTAGACTTCCCATTTAAAAATATACCAGGACACTAGGAATGGAAAAAATGGTAATAATATTTTCTCAGTTTTAAAATAATTAATTTGAAAACTATTGTTGCCAGGGAATTGAAGGCTTCCTTTATTATCTGCTGTATGTTATTAATACACTTATGGCAATACTGACATCTCTTTATAAAACCGTGGTTTTAAGATACGACAAACCAACCTCACCGGAGTGCTGCACAAATCAAATTAATAAGCATTGAAAACCATTATTACAGGCACTATATTGTGCTAGATGTTAATTATATTACCAAGTGGTTAAATATTCTACAGTTTTCCAAAAGACTCCTGCCATCAGAGACACAAATCACTTAGTATTGAACGTATAAAAGTAGCTGTAAGAAAAATCAGGTGCGTGACCTAGTTCCAACAGCATCCTTTGCCAATCGGATGAACCATGGAAGATCAACCCCAAAAAAGAACTTCCATCACATCCCTTGTCCACTCATCTGGTCTATACAAATAAGCCACTTCAGATTTATTTCACAGGACCAAGTAAGCTGTTTACAGTACAATTTTATTCTCTGCTCCAGCTCATTTCCACACAAGAAAAAGCATGAAGAGCTGGTGAGAAGGGAAAGTCTCTGATGCAATGATTCCAAGAGTTTCCAAAGCACAGCACTTTATGTATTTGCACTTTTCTTCAAGAAATCCAGACTTGGACACCTGTAACACCTTGGATTTCTATAAGCCTGGCATTCCATAGTAAGCTAGACAGCCGCTTCTCCATAAATCTGTTTGCATTGTGTTCTACAGCTAAACAGGCAGAAATTTCAGTACCGCTTTTGAAATTAGCTTCCTGAGCAGTTTGCAAGTGCTTTACAGAATCTTCATTTTAACGTTTTCAGCTAGTTCCTTACAGAAAGTTTATAATCTAGATTTCTTGTGCTTTACACGTACATCCCGTGGATTTTGTGAGAGCCTACAGCCCTACACTGAATTATCACATCCCAGTTTTTTGCATTTGATGACAATATGCTGTAGGTTATCCACAGCTCAGTGAAAGAATGACTCCAATGCATATGATCGTTTTACAACAGTTCTTTTCTGCTTTACCAGCATTCAGTAATTTCTGTTTATTTAGAAAGATACAGTTAGCTATCTGCAACCTCCTAAAGCAAGGAGGTCTGTGAGCTACAACATTCAGTGAGTAAAGATCTATTTAATCCCTATCAAAGGCAAAAAGTGAGGAGATTTTATAGGTTTCTGAGAGAAACATCCTAATCTCAGGCAGCTGTGATGCATAGGATGCTCGATGTTTAAACCCATTACACCACAGTCCATTTCCTACACTGACTCCATAAACTAGAGGGAAAAGGCCAAAGGGGTGTGGATTCACTGTACTGCTGCTCCCCAGGGGTGCAGAGGTCAACACTAGGAAACTCTGACTCAACTCACAAAACTGACGTAACTCACAAGCCTTTCCGCAGGCAGCGCCTTCATAAGCTCCACCACGCTCCCTGAAGAAATAGGGGCCTGAGGTGGTAGGGACTGAGTGACACCCTGTGGTGATAGAGAGGAAATACGAATCCCTAAATCATAGCCCATCCTTTTCACGGCTCTTTCAGTATGTGAGCGGGAAAGGTCAGGTCACAGTTTGCCTATTCCTGCCTGCAAGAGCTGCATCTAAGAAGGACGGGCAACGAGATAGCAGTACATTGCCCAGTTGTGCCCAGAGGAGAGCTCTGACGTGCTTGGCACCTCTGCCCTAATAGCAAGCTTTAAAAAAAAACCCAACTGTACAAAGACAGTGACTTACAATAGGTATTTACACTCTGTGGAAATCTAAAAAGAGACAGGCCACCAGCATGGGGTTCTACAGGATAACTCATCTGGCAGCTGCCATTGTCCTAGAGATGCTTGCCCAGAAGACAAGAAGAGAACAACTGAAACAACTGTTTGCAAGTGAAGGCACCTGGTCTGGAAACAGTATCAAGCTGGTGGTTTTATTCATATGGGGTAGGATAGGGGGATATACTAGTGCTGATGATTTGTCAGGACTTGCTACACTTACAAGATCATTATCCTATATTGTGAGATACCTTAATTAACACTCCCTTTAATCCACAGACAGACTTAGTCCTATATTTATTAGATTGTCTCACACACATTTAAGTTAAGAGCTTGTATCGACTAGGAGTGCATTTGTCTCCTCACTCAGTCCTCTCCCAGCACAGAAACCCTTGTCCTCCAAAAAAGTGACATCATGATCAACTAACCAGCTGCTCTGGTCACTTGTGTAAAAATCACCCTTTCAGGCTGAAAAGTCCCAGCCTTCCACTGAATACCTCAATAAAAAGAGAATTAAAAAGTTACAGTCAAACCTTCTAAAAACAAACATAAAGAAATAGAGCATATACGGAAAAGAAATAAGGTGTCATTGAAGGTGCCTAGGGCTACAAATTTGCTACCATAGTTTGAGTTTTAATTGTTATGAGTTCCCAGGCGATAGAGATAAGACAAGATGTATTCTTCTTCTCCCTCGGTAACTGATGATGGACACTTTTTTCCATGGGGCTGATAAGAAACCTCCTCTCCACCAGCATTTACAGCCATATTTGCAATTCCACCAGGGAAAAATAAAACAATACAAAGATGAGTCTTTTGGGTTTTATGTTCAGCTGTAAATATCAGCTAACCAGGTAACTGTGCATCTCTCTGGAGTTGATGCTCAAAACCACGCCTGAGTGATGGCCTATGAAAATACAAAAAGAAAAGGCCAGCATTAGCATATTTCAGGCATTTCACAATGCATCCTCCTTTTATTGCAGGGACAAATGAATCACACAGAGAGTGGCTTTATCAAACAACAGGTCAGGTGAAGTTGGTGCAACAGTTCCATGTACCTACAACATACTTTTGTGCAAAGTGTTTGCTCATGGTGCAGGATTTGTGGCAAATTCCTAGGGTTTCTATCCCTGTGACAGCATAAGTTGGTTCTCTTTGTGGCTTAAAAAGGTGTAGTTGTCTCGAGGGGTGCAGTTGAGGGAGGAGAATGGAACCTGGGGCGTCCATTCAACATGCCACTGACCTGGGACTGGACACTGACCGGCATCAGCAATAAGGGAACTCTGTAGCTGTTCAAGTTGCCACTTCTCCCAGAAGGAGTCACTGCAAGGTAATGGTGTTGAGGAGTCCCAAGGTGGGGGTTGCGATAAAGTAGGCAACATAAAATATATAGAAAACAAAAAAAGTGGATGGGTGAGTCTGGGAATACTGTACTGTGGAAATTCAAAAGTTATGAGAGAGAACAAACAGAAACCCAGGCCTGTAACTCCCTGCAGTGCATGGAGTGGAGGCTGTTATTGATGTCTCCCAACAATGTGAGGGAGAAAGATCACCAGAACTAAAAGAGATCTCCATAGCATAGGAATCTTCTGCTAATAACGTTGGCAAACAGAATTTAACATAAAGCCGGGATTGTAACGTGCTTCATACTCTAGCCAGATAAAATAGAGGAGTATCATTAATTGGAATATTTTCTTGGCAGTACTGAGCAATACTGGAGCTAGCAGAAAGTACTGCAAATGACAACACAGTACAGTGAGCAGAAGTATTGTTTTATTTTTCAAATAAAGTCTTGTTTCTAAAAGCTTCACAGTAGCTAACAGAGTATTATGCTCCATAGAAATGAACACTTTACACTCTTCTGGAAATACTGATGACCCAGCAGGAGCGCATAACAGCCTGAGATCTGCATTGCCTGTCTTAACTTTCACATCAAAATATTGTGATCTTACACTCTTTAACCCTAATAATGTTCTGCCAATACAGAAGACTATTTTTTTCACTGAGTAAGGAGTTCAGGGTACAGATGATTTCTGATTTCATCATAAATTAGGGTAGCATTTCTTTATTCTGGCATCTAAATCTGCCTTGTATAAATAGACCATAAGGGACTTTTTACCATTAAAAAAGTAGTTATGCTTTTGTACATTACTAGAGGTGTTTGAATGCTCCACTTTGATAGCCATGTCTGTGAGGACTTCATTAGCGTTCTGCTTCCTCCTCTAAATGAGGAGCATATCCAACAATTTAGCACAGACTTAGTTTTTCCAGGATTGTTTTTGGAAGTGACTCTGGTAAACTCAGAAGTGCAATCAAGGTCGTCTTGCAAAATCTGAATGGAAGCACAGTGGTACTTATACACAAAGGTTGTCAAAGGAAAGACAGAAATACACAAATCAAAGCACAAGTCTGGATTCTTCCCTTGTGCTCAAAGCTAACACCTTCAAGAACCTAGAAGTAGCACACAGTTCAGCAAATGAAAATAAAGGCATCAACAACAAATGATAAAGGTGAAATCCAAGATAAAAAAACCTCTCCTCTGCCAAAGTTCTGTCCTCCTTCAGGCTACTTCTGGTGCAGCAAAAACACATCTTCTGTGGGTTCTTGAATAGATTCTGGTTGTCTGCTACAACATGAACCTACTGCTGCAAATCGCAAAAGCTCTAGGGTCATCTGATTTATTTTCACAAAGTGTATAGAAATGGAACCGCAAAGACTTTTTCATTATCCTACCCTTTTCAGGCTGCCACCTGAAAGCAGTCTGAACACAACGGTAAATTTTACAAGAAATGAACTTAATAGATTAGCACTCCTTGTTACATTAAAAAATAACAACAGGGTGCCAGGATATGCATTTCCACCTGATGCTGAAATCATTAGCACTGAGAGGTATTCAGATAAAGTTTCCCTCATTGGTTCCTTAGGGCCACCCCATGAATACTAGAAAGTTGCCTGCTAAATTAAGGAAGGCTTTTGATACTTTCTATACAGGAATAAACATAATGTTTCTAATAGTGAAAGCATTAAATGCCACTGGAAGATGGTGGCAAATAAAGTGATTGTTCAAGTATAGAGTCATGAAAACATTGACTCTACAAGTCATTCTGGCTTAAATGCCATTTTCCACTAATCAAGGGGATGATTAAGTTAATTCAACTGTTAGCCATTATGTCCTGTTCTACCAAATATAATTTATTTTTACAATTGCTCAAGTCAGTCTTCTGACATTATACTGTGCAATCTTTGTTCGCAGGCTCTATACAGCATGTCATCCATACATTACTGGCCTGTATCACAATCAAGGTGAAAGAAGGTAACTGAGATAATCTTGTGTTAGTGGTGAACTATTTGCTTCTTCCTGAGACTGAGCAAAAATTTTTAAAAGCTAAAATGAAAACAAACATCAATGAAAAATAAATGACATATAAAAATTTATAAACTAAAAATGAAGTTACCTCTTGCGTTACCTAGCGTTTGAGAGTCCAGATCATCATCAATAAACTCCTCACCCTGGATGATGTTCTGAGTGTCCTCACTATGATTAACAGGGCTTGTCATCTCCTGCTCTTTCTCATTGTGCATCTGGGCATAGACATTTCTGCCTGGCAGTTTCCTAAATTAGACAAGGAGAAAAAGTCTTGAGATGGAGTTCCTTCATACCATGCACAGATCTTCCTTCATCAGTGCAGAGCTCCAATAGAGCAGAGTTGTTCCAGACTCACAAAACAGCACCAACCTCACCCTATCACAATCCTAGGTTGAGTTCACAACCTAAACTTACGAACTCCTTAATCATAGTTTTATGTATGATGTTCATACCAACGTAGTAGTTGTCAATTTCTGATTAAGAACAAGAGACTATGAACAAACTGGAAAAGAAAATTACTAACAGCACAGAAGAAGTATTTCAAGAATTGAAGCAATAAAAAGGCACAACAGGCAGTCATTCTTGGTCTCGAGTGTCTTCACAAACATCAAGATGAGTAACAATCATCATCACATCAGAGATGGGCTGACACTGAACAAAGGTAGCAATGACCGGCACTCTTAAATCAGGGCTGAGGTAAAACTAGCAGGAAAAATACAGGAGTCTGGGAGCGGAGAACGAAGGGACAGTGAAGAACAAGGAGGACAGGACCAATGGGTAAGGAGGTAGAGAGGCATCGATAAGGGTAAATAAGAAGACAGGGTAGGTTGCTGAAGTTAAGCAAGGAGCACAGAAGGAGATAGTGTGTAACAATGAGTCCAAGACTACTGGAAACTGCTGAATTCGATGAAATCCTCTATAGCAGGCAGGTTTTAATTAATTCTGATTTTCACCTATATTAAAAAAAAAAGCATATTACTAAATGACTATCATCTCTAATAAATGATTAGTACCACGGCTAAGACTGGAAAGCTTAAGACTCAGTATTGATAAAGAGTTCTTAATTAGATTAATTAAAATTTGAGTTTGTAAGATCAAAGGGAACAATCAGAGACTTCTAGCTTTGCATCAGAATTAACAGTTTAAATATTTCTCAAGAGTGATACCCTTTGCTGCAGCTGCATTCACCTGCTACCTGCCTGGGCACATAAGAACATCCTTTCTAGTTATCGAGTAGACACTTTTGATTAGGAGGTGCTGGATGCACGCTCTGTTTTCTATGCTGTAAGAAGATGCTTGACAGCTTGCTCAGCATGACAGCAGATCATGATTGTAAAGTCTGTACTTAGATTATTGCAATGGGCAGACAAAGACAAGAAAAGAGAAAATGGGGTTGAACTGCTGAGGTTTTGAAGGAAAAGTTCTTTACTTGTGGGACAACAAAAGAAATAAAAGTTTGAGATAAAAGTTACTTTGAACAGCACCTTTCACTGCATCAAAGTAATTAGAATAAATAGAAATTGCTAAACAATGAAAGATGACTGAAGAGGATCTCCTGCTTTTAATTTGAACTATCCAAGAGATGAATTGCATCCTAAACACCTCCACAGGTCTGCGGGCTCCTCCAACACAGACATGCACATAAAGCCAAAACCTGCATCACTTTCCTTCCATTAATTGGATGAAAAGAGTCATGCTGAAAGGGGGAAGGACATTCCTCATTAGCAAAATAAATACATCAGCTAATTTCTTAATGTTTTCTCTCACAGGGCTAGTGACTCTTAATTGTTTTAAATGTTTTCTAATGAAATTGGTCATGAAAAATAATATCAGATCTGCATCAAACCTGTTAAAGTGCTTACTTTCAGTCCACTGTCAAAGGGAAACAAAATCCAGAAGAATGTCTCAGCACAGAATGACAGATATAGCACATGCATTTCTGCAACAATTAGGGGACCTGTTTGAAACAGTATTTCTTATAGACTGCAGACGCATCAGTGGCATTTTCAAAACAGTTTTCACATAATAAATATGCATCCATTTCAAACTCATGTGTCATATCAGACCTTTGTAGTTAAAGGGGGCAGAGCTGTTAGTCTGCACCAAGTGTCTGTATCCAGATCAACATGGTATGACCACTTGTGTAAAGCCTGAGGCTTCAACTTATGTTAAGATTTACTACAGAGAATATTACAGGTCTCGTGAAGCCATACACTATAGGCATTTGACCTTTTATACATTATAAAGATCTCGGTGTGTTCCATATTGGTTCAATTTTTACAAGGAAGAGATTTAACCGGAGTAAAGAGAATGACAGCCAAGAGGCATTTTAACACATGTGCCGGATGTTCTGCTTAAGAGGGACAACCACTCTGGGATGAAACAGGATGTGGATCCTGAATTCTTTTGAAGATGAGCCTGATTGGCAATTTTCCAGTTGTCCCCCCCTCTAACATGTAGGATCTAAGCTGCTACCCTCAATTATACATGGAGAAACTGTTTCTTGTGCACCCTGACGTGATTTGCTCCTCTTCATGAAGCAATTTCTGCTGAGTCCAATGTAGCCACTTGAAGTAGGCAGAGCTGAACCTTTTGAGTCTACATAAAAGACTACTGTGAAAAAATAGCAAGACATGAAATTCAATCCAAGAGATTTATATCAACAATATGAAAATTGAAAGCATGTTTATAAGAAGAGAGAAAAAGATTATGCAATAGTTTCTATCAGGGCTTTACTCTTCAGCTCAAAATACATTTGCTCTACATCCATCACTGGAGACAATTACCTCTGTTGAGCAGCACTACATGGTTTACATTTTCAGTTCCTTTGTTTTCTCTAGTGTTTTATTTCAATCATGAAGAAGAAATATTCATGGCTACTTTGAGGACCATTAAATTATGAACTGGATGCTTAATTCTGCATAGAACTACTAAAGACCACCACCAGCACATGGCCTTCACCAGCAACCCATGTCCCACACCATTTATAAGTTATTCCAGAATATACTATTTTCCCTCCATATATTCATAAATTCTACTCAGTTCATGCACTTGAAAATGTTCCGCAGTAAGGAACAGCAGGAGGGGGATGAGATATTGATTCCTGCTCACTTAAACTCTCTAGTTTATTTAGCTTTAAATTTCTTCCTTGTGGAGACAGTATTCACTTGCCTTTATGCAACTTAATGAATTTTGCAAAGACTTGATTAAGATTCTCTTCAACAAACAATACAGGACATATTCATGTGGCAAAGGATACGGAAGAGCAGCATTTTCTTGGAACTTAAATAAAACTAACAACAACAATCCATAAAACATAACATTTTCATGTGGTGTTTGCTTTATTATGTTTGGATTAATGTTCAGATGACTGACTTCTTTGTCCTTTAAGGCACTCCTGATTTACTTGCCTCCTTCATTTTAGCAATCTTCTCTACATGCTATTACTTTGATTTCTGGGGAAGGTTTTGTGAAATATTATGGATCATTAAATTAGTGCATGGTTTTTTAATAACTAAATGGCAAGGATTGGGACTCAACTTGCTCTCATGGAACATAAAAGTAGTATAAGCAAGGTGAGGAAAAAGGATAGCTTTTTTCACAGACTGAAAATGAGATAGTAAGTCAATGAGGCAGAAAGATAACACAGCTCTGCTCCAGATTGTGGAAATGACCCAGGAGGGAGTTCATTTGCCAGAAGTGGCACGTGATTGTGGTGGGGAAAAAAGGAATAAACACAAAATAGTGCAAACTTGGCTGAATTAAATTCAGAGCTTTTTTTGAAAACAAATTATGCAGCATAAAGGAAACCAGTGCCAGTTTGCATACAAATTAAAAGAGAAATATTTCCATGCCCTTTCAGAGAATCTGATTTCCTACTATCAACCCCGTAAAGTCACTAAGCAGAGAAGATGACTAGTTGCTCTAGTTTGGCTACTCTGTTCTATAGAGATTACAAAATAAGAAAAAGATTATTTCAGGTCTTCCACTAGTACCGTGACCATTATGTGGCAGCTTGGATGTGGCTAAAATACAATTTTTATTTTCTCCACTTTGCTAAGTGCAGTTTTCCTCCTTTATACTCTTGCCCAGGGTCCCACAGTGCAGAAGCTTTCTTTGACAGGATAAAATAATCCATCCTGGAAGGCAACTTGAAACACACAAAAAAACGTAACCAAGGAGAATGGAAGTGTGGTGTTACTGAACCAATGCAGTAAAGATGCTATGGTATAGAAAAGAATATATGTGGGTCCCAGACCTGCTTCAAAACAGACATATTTCTCAAAAATATTGTGCAGCTGCTTCATATTGTTCTGGTCAAAAGAAGCAGCTGTAGTCTGTTTTACCTGGATGCTTATACAACTGAAGTATACTAGTGGGTATTGTTAAGACACTTCTTGCTTGGGGCATCAGATCTGTGATTTCCTTACTCAAAAAAATAAAAGCAAAGAAAAGATGAATTATTGTTGCTTGCTTAAGATCCATATTCATTGTCAGCACTGCCTCTGTGCCACAGCCACAGTCAGATTTAGCAGCTGGAACATAACCTCTTGGTCCTTGCAGGAAATCCCCCACAAACTACCTAAACCAATCTTTGTTCATTCGTGGGGTATGACTAGAATTTTGTTTTAAATCATCAGTGTTTATAATTTAAAATGCACTGACCATTTACTGGGCAAAATTAGTCCCAATCTTAATTGCTTACCTACACTGATCACAGAGATGGAAATTAGATGTTTTGAGATTTATTAGCTTTTTTTGTTAATCTAAAGAAGCTAACCATTCTCATGACAGTTAGGAGTCACTCTACCAGCTCTTGTGGACTCTGGCATCAGTTTATTGAGCGTGTTTCCAGGAAGAACTGGCTGGATACACAAATTGGCCATTCTAAAAAGGAGGTGGGGAGGGGAATGATAAGCAGACAAAAATTGATAAAAGCTTGTAATTTTATGACATATAAAACCAGAAGGCAGCAGTCTTGCTAGTCAATCTTTGGTATTAGGACATATCAGAAATGATGCCACCTACGTTCGCCTAATTATTAGCCAGTCAGACAGAATAGCTTTGATTATCCAACAGACTCTATAATTGTAGTTTTTAGTAGAATAGTGTGAAATGATACAGCTTTAATCTTCTCTTTTTAATAGACATTCCTTCAGGAGTGATGAGACAGTGCTAGTTTATACCATGTGTATAACTAATGTGCCCAAATCCCACCATCTCTATATAAACTTGTTTCTGGTTTTCCCCTACCCCCCTATTTAATTAGATAAAATACACTCTTTGTTTCATGCATATAAGGCATATGACACAGAAGCTTACCCAAGCAGGATTGTTATTTTTAGATTACTGCTCTCCCACAAACTAATTTTGTGAGATGTATTTCTTGGCAAGGGACACCAATTTCAGCACTGGGCATTGCAGTTTTCAAAAAATGAGAAATTAAACAGGAGCAATAAGTTTCATCATGGCTGTCCTGATTGCCCTGCATGATTTATAAAAGCAGAGGTATTAGATTAGTCCCTGATGTCTTATCAATTCCATCTTTCATCTCACAGTTCTGTCTGACAAAAATTTGACTAAACTAAACCCAAAGTTCTTGTGACGTGAACTTCAGAAATAATACATGCAGGGACAGCAGGTGACTATAAACTGGGACAAAGGGGCATCAGCACTCAGAAACCATTGGGCAGGTCAAGCAGTTTTCTCCAATTTACACCAAAGCTGTACTACAGCCTACACAGAATTCTTCCCTCCTTTTCATCACAAGTTCCGAACAGTGGCTTTGCTTGCTGTAAATGGATGAAACGCTTTCATTTGCAAAGCTGCAACTTCCCTGCCAGTCCATCTTATTTGCAAGCCATTTTTTTTTATCCTGCATTCTTCCAGATACTAAATTTACCTTAAGTAAAGAACTGTTATTTGGGCCAGCAAAGACAGAGGGAGAAAAATTGAGAGAGAGAGAGAGAGAGAGAGAATAGTTCAAGACATGTCCATTCAATCTTTTGCATACCATTTGCTTTGCCTGTGCCCCAATGTCAACAGCATTTGTAATTTTTATGTGGAAATAATTGATTTTATATTTGTACGTGTTCTCTGAATTACCATAGGGCCAAACAGAAGAAGTGTTATTCTCTTGAAATTATATCCTAAAATTGAACAATTTTCATTGCCTACATTCCTCCAGCATATTAATTTTTAATATACACACATGTAATATTGACAAGCTGTCTTTGGGCATCATAACTCGCAATCTTCATGTCTATAAAGGACACTCACTTTCATAATCTCAGTCCCTATGGACTAGTTTGTAAACTTACATACTCACTGTACTGACTTTGGCTTCACTGAGTGTATTCGCAAGTAAATACTCTATGGGGACTCAGCAACTCTCATAAACACAAGACGGACTTCTTTTTTTACGGTATTAAAGATGTGATTGGGAGAGAAGCTCACAGGGAACACACAGGGAAAAAGTGGTTTTTCAAATGCAGCATCAATTATGCGGTGAATATTCTTTAAAGATCAAATTGCAAATGAAAGACTCAACAAAAAATAGTCAAATATTCATCTTAGAAAAGCCTGGCAGAATATTTAAAAATCATTCTGTCAAATATCTCAGAAACAGATATGATACAGACTAAAATTGAATAAAAATGCACGGCCATTCATCAATGTCAACAGCAATTTTCAGACTACTGAAATGTTTGAAGATACCTCACAATTCTCCTCCCCTAAATTAACCCCCCCCCAAAATTTAATTGCAAATGATTTTCTCAAATTATATATAGATGACATAGAGATATTAAAGCTTGCTATTTGCAAATTGAACTATAGTTTCCTCCTTATTAAAATTTCTATTTTTAAAGTAATGTTTCATCAGGCATTTTAGAAGGAACTCAAGGAAAATATTTTGTTCTTCTTTTCTTGAATATTTTATGGTTCTTTTGCTATGCAGCAGTTGTGCCTGTTATTTAATTGCTCTCATTTAAGAGCTAATAAAATCATACAAATCATACGTCTTTTGAATGATATTCCAAGCAAGCTTTATGATTTCACAGTACAAAAAACAAATCATCCATGTATGGCTGAAATAATATAATTAAATCACATCAACCATTTTTACGCTTTTCCTTGCTGCAGGCATCTAAAGTAGCATGAAGGATTTTTACCCAGTTTTAGACAGTCTAATACAACATTGTGTTTTTTCCTTTTAGAGCCATCAGCCACTATGAGCTCTAGGAAATGGGTGCTGTGATGAGAAAATGAAGATTCTTTGAAAAAAGGTGGTTTTCTCTGTTGACTGAAAAGTCCTTTCTAAACAAAAGCTTACTATATGCTGCCTATGCTTATTGCTATCATAAACTCAGTGCCACATCCATTTCTACAAACCTATGTTTATTGCAAATAAAAATCCATGTTTAAACTATGAGACAAATCAATACGACTCCTCACTGAGTAAGGACATCAGGACATAAGGACATCAGGCTGTTTTCCAGTGTGATCAAATCAAATAGCTTCTAAATGTCCCAGAGACACAAAACCAACAAAAGCATAGCCAATGATTACAGAGACTTGTCAACAAGAACAAAATACTTTAAATTGCACAGAAACCTCATAGCTACAATTCAAATAAATTGCAGAGCCTAAAGACCTATCAGAGCTATTCCCTGACAGTTTTGAGGTTTTTCTCATAAAGGCCACTTTCACAATTAAGTCTCCCCTCAACACTCTCTAGTATCAAATTAACACTAATCTATTTCCACCATTCATTGTACACATTGCTCCAGAAATTAAGTTGAGAAACTCCAGAGAGCTTGAAAAAATTACCTTTTTTTAAAGCCAACTAACATTGCAGATGCACTCATAAATACACTAAAGCTATCGGAACAATAAGTGCTATGAATAATGATGTAAGAATTAATCAGGAATAATGTTTTTGCTCATCTCTTTTTCTTGAAATTTTGATAAGCTCAACACAGTCTCCCAATAGTTCCCATATTGGTGCTACTTATCTTGGTATGAGGCAAGTGAGAACAAGCATCAGTGCAGTACCTTGACGTGTGTTCATAAAAACATGATTTTCAAAGCGTTGCACTGTTTGCAATTCCCTCAGAGAACATTTTAAATAGCAAACTCTGTTTTGCTGTTCTGTGCATAAATCTAATTCTTGAAGTGTATGTGTTGTTGACTAAGGTTTACCCACCTTTTGAACTTGTAGAGGATGAAAGCCCCAACTGCGACTAGACAGATAATAAAGAGAATCACAATAGCCCAGTAGCCACTGCCTCCTCCAATCCTCTGAGAGTCTGAAATATGAAATGAAAAAGAAGCTAACAGATCTTCTTTCCAATCAGTCACGTTTTTGGGCTTTCTTTTGTATCTAACTGTCAGGTGAAAACAATTGATGGTTGTGTACCCTCTTTACTCCATGTGTAGACTCTTCAAAACGGCAACAACACAAAACAAATTGATGACTTAATGAAAGACAGAGGAAAAATAAAAAAAAAAAAAACCAAAACAAAGAACCAAATGAAAACCAAACCCCTCCAGATTTAGATATTTTCATATTTGCTGTTAGGTTTGGTTTTGGTTTTTTGTTTTTTTTTTTCTGGAAATCTAAAGTTATCATAGAAAATTATAATCTAAGTAAGTGCATTGTAAAGGTATTAGTTTCACAGGTGGAAAAAATAAGGTCCTGAAAAACAATTGCAGTCATTAAGGTCAAACACTGGCAAAGGCTGTAATGAACTTTCAACCCCACAATCCTGTACTGGGTAATGAATGTTAGCCCTTTAAACCACATGAGGCACCACAGGAAGTTGTAGCATGGTTCCACATGCTACATCTAGATTAGATAAAAGATGTCTGCCTTCTACAGAGAGCTGACAGATAAAATATCACAGTAGAATTTACATAAATAGATTGTGTTCAGCTATGCTGTTGTCTCACAACACACTGAAATAAGAAAGAGTAATCATAGAATCATTAGGGATTGGAAGGGACCTCAAAAGGTCATCTAGTCCAATCGCCCTACCACAGCAGGATCACCTAGACCAAGCTGCACAGGAACACATCCAGGCGGGTCTTGAACATCTCCAGAGAAGGAGACTCTACAACCCACCTGGGCATCCTGTTCCAATGCTCCATTACCCTCNATGTTGCCTCACTAGTGCAGAGAGTAGAGGGAAAGAAGAACCTCCCTTGATCTGTTAACCACCCCTCTTCTGATCTCCCCCAGGATGCTGTTGGCCCTATCGGCCACAAGAGCACATTGCTGGCTCAGAGTCATCTTGCTGTCCACTAGGACCCCCAGGTCCCTTTCTCCTACACTGCTCTCCAACAGGTCAGTCCCCAAACTATTTTGATACCTGGGGTTGTTCTTGCCCAGATGCAATTCTCTACACTTACCCTTATTGTAACTCTCTTTGCCCAGCTCTCTAGCCTGGTTTAGCCCAGGTCTCACTGAATGGCAGCACAGTCAGCTGGGGTGTTGGCGACACCACCCAGCTTTGTGTCACCAGCAAACTTTCAGACAGTGCACCCTAATCCATCATCCAAGTCATTAATGAACAGATCGAAGAGGGCTGTAATATAATTATGTGATCATAATGTGATTATGGGATACGATACACAAAAATGGCAGTACAAGGTTCATGTCTAAATTGAACTTTCCAGTTAAAACATCTCTGTCCAAAATACACACACATGTATGCAACACATACTCCCTCTAAACAATGTCCAGGTACATGGTGAATCCAGAGAGGCAGAAAACACCCGCAAAAACCCTAGTTCTATTTGTTTTAAACGCAGAAAAAGTAAACAATTTATCTGAGAACAGGATTAGCAATGAGGAGACCCTATAGCAAACTTTATGTCAGTTGATGTAAAGATCAGAGACACAACACAGAGAAGCAAGGCTATGTCGCAAACTCACAGAGCTACATCTACAGAATTAATGTCTGAAGGAAAGAAACTCTGCTTTCTCAGCAGCCAGTGTAGCCAAAGTGCTTCTCCAGATGTTTACTGTGAAGCCTAGTGAGAGAGGTATCCAGAAGTTTAGCTTAGCTTTTCTGAGCTTTGTTTCTGTATTTACCTGAATCGGAGTCAGCTAAAGTCACTAAGACCCAGTATCCTCCCCTCAGAAAGAAACTGATGTTGTGTGCGTTCAAGGCCTGCTTTATAGCTGCTATTCTCTGAAAGTACAACAGAAAGAACATCAGATGTCTCACATTCCATTCCACTGTGAAAGACTCAATGATTGCTCTAAAAAAGAAAACCTCTGGTTCATTAAATGGTGAGAAATTCAGAAAGCATTTTTCAATTATGAGCTGAAATCTTAAAGAGACTACGTATTTAAAAACATGCAAAACTCCACATGCCATGATGATGAAAATGTCAAACCTTTATAGCCAAATCTTTCTTTCTGCTAACCAAAGCCTTTATGTATGCCCAGTATGTGAAAGACAGCATGACATCTTCACATGCTGTTGGGTTTACCTGGGTCATAACTCACACAATGCATAATACATGTTAAAAAACTCAACATTCTTCTAACCTATCAGGAGAAAACCTGAGATGTCACTTTATATTTCAGGCTATGAAAAGTAACTGCTATTTAACAATGAACTGCATGTCATAATTTCTTCATCTCCTTACCTACAATGGGATGGATTCCATTTATACCTGATTTTTAACAATACTCTGTAGAAATATATATATCCATCCATGCAGAAAAAATAAGGATTCATATTTTTCTCCAGTGGACAGACCACAGTAAAATTTGGTCTCTCACATTTTATGGGGCAGAACCATTAAAAATACCATCATGCTCTAACTCTATATGAAAAATTGTCTGAATCTTCCCTTCTGCTTGCTTATGTCTTCAATATGGCGATTTTCTAACAGATCAAAGTTAGCTTTGTACCTGATGCCTTATCATTTAGGACACAACTGCCCACAGGGTGCCGAATTAGAAGTATGCTTTCTATTCACTATACCTTCACAAGTAACTGCTTTTATCGTATTATCAATTACAGTGCTCACCTTTGAGAAGCCTTTGCAGTACAATAGATAGAAATCCTTGAAGTATCTTGTGTTACAAACAGCAGCTACACAAATCCTCACTTATATTGTGCACTGCCTAACTCCTGAAGCCATTCCACTCACTTTAATATGTTTTCTATGGGAAGAAGGGTGATGCAAGTATGGCCTTAATTATTTAACAAGACAATTACTTCACAGAGTTCCCAAGTATTTATCTTCTTGCCCAAAATTTGAAAAGAGAATTGCTATGAAAACTACATTGATTGGCAGCCTTTAAAATTATGCTGTCACTGCTGAAACAGAGTTGCTAAGTCTCAGTCCATGTTCATTCACATGCTCATGGTATACATTGCAAGAGGGACTAGTGCTTTAGGCCATTCTCACTTGTAGCCAGTAAATGAAATGACTGAGCCACATAGCTTTGGATACATGATACTTTCTAGCAGGTGTTTCAGTAATCCAACATTTGCTCCGGAATTTTTTTAAGCGGCTAAACTTGTTTGTTATTTCTCTCCCCAGTCTTGGGTTCCCAACCAAACCTATACGAAATACATACACTTCCCCGGGTCAGAAATGTGACTCTCATCTGAATCCAGCCAAAGGTTCTGTTCTACTTATTTCACCGTTTAACTGATGTCTTTTGCTGTACTCATGGGGTTCTTTTTCACTCTAAGGGATTTCTCTGAGCACTGTGCTGCCACCTTTCCAACATTTTCAAAAACAAACCCAGTATTTGAAGCTCCGCTCTGGACTCTTTAAGCTAAGGAATTTATACCGCTCTGGACTCTTTAAGCTAAGGAATTTATATCAGCACATGAATTTTCCTTTTTTCCTACATATTTTCCAATGATAATATTTGAAGATGTGAACACAACAGCTCCTTCACTGTGGTACAAAAATGTAAAAATGATGACCCTATTCAAACTCCTTTGAAGCTTCTGAAGCACATCACATCAGTTTCAAACTAACCTACTAGTTTTGTGTTAATACGAAGAGCTTCATCTTAAATAATGCTCCAGCATTTTGGATTGCTCTACTGGATCTTCACAAACTGATATGCCACCACTATTGGTTTTGTTTAAAAACAGATTGATAATAGTTATTCTTGACACTTGTTTATTTACATTAATACCAGTAAATTTTAGATTATGCTGGGCTATACAGTGTCTAACACAGCATTTGTAGCTGTTGCTAGCTAGTCTCTTCTCATGTGGAAGTGATATATTACATAAAATCATAAAATAGCTTAGGTTGGAAGGGACTTCATAGATTCTCTAGTTCCAACTCCCCTGTGTCAGGGAGCACTTTTTAATTTCACATACATAAAACAAAAGTACAACTGATTGCAAAATAGGATGAAGGCTGTCCTGACCAGACATATATTGTTCTTGTTACCTTATCACTAGTTACACTTCTTTTCTTTTTTGGTTGGTTTGCTGATAGTAGCACATGCAAGTCAGCAGTTGTGGGCAGACCAGGTTTCACAACCGTTCTGAGTGTTTCTTCAGGTATATTGGTTTCCTATGAGGACAAAGGAAAATGGCAGATTCTAGGACAGCATGCTTTATATTTTACAGAAAATACATAATTAACTCCACATGAATCTTTTAGTCTTTGGTATTCAGATCCTTAATATTTAGAGGGGATTCTAACAGAAGATAAAACACAAAAAAAGCTGAACAGTAATGTGAGCTGCTCTGTGAAGGTTGGAAAAGCTGAGTTGTTATCACATTAAAGTGTTTCAGTGGCATCATGGAAAGAAGGAACATGAAATGGCATGTACTCTCCCCAAAACTCTGTAATGGCTATACATTCCTAGATGATTTAGGATCTTTTCTGGGCCATTTGGGCACTTTGTAGTCTTAGAAAACCATATTCATTAAAGCTAACTTCAGTTTAGGGAGGCTACTTTTCCTTCTGTGGTTAATGGACAGAAATTCAGGAATTGTAATGAATATCTGGATTTTTCACTAGAAGTTAACTGTATTATCCCTTTTCAGAACAGTTTGTTCAAATGCATTTTTAGTCCCAAATTCCAACATGTGTTGTCTAACCCAGTCATACAATTCTAAAAGGCACTATTCCAGGCACTTCTCATAGCATTTCTCAAACAGATTCTGGAAGTCCATGAAATAACTTATACTCTTTTAAAATAATTTAGCAATAATAATAAAGAAGCAAGGTTTCTTTGAAGGAGAAGTATTTTTTTTTAAAGGCACTGTTTATAGAATAGGTTTAAATTAATAGCAGGAAATTAATTTTAAATTTGATATGAACCTTTAGAAAAAAGACAGAAAATAGCATGAAGTAGAAAATCTATAACCTGCCAAATGATTTCAAATGAAAGTATTTAAAAAACCCCACTATCAACCTGCACTTAGTGCTAATGCTCTCACAAAAGTCAGGGTGTACACACTGCCTGCATCCTTTGCTTAACTTCTAAATGGATCAACTCTAAGATACTCCTTCTGATTTGGAGTCATTAGTATTTGCTAATCATAGAATAATTAGAGATTGGAAGGGACATCAAAAGATCATCTAGTCTAATCCCCCTGCTACAGCAGGATTACCTAGACAAAGCTACACAAAAACACATCCAGGCAGGTCTTGAACGTCTCCAGAGAAGGAGACTCCACAAGGAGTCTGTTTCAGTGCTCCATTACCCTCACTGTGAATAAATTCCTTCTGATATTTATACGGAACCTCCTATGTTCCAGCTTGCCCTTTGTCCTGTCACCATTGACACTGAGAAGAGCCTGGCTCTATCTGTGTGACACCCACCCCTCACATATTTATAGACACTAATGAGGTCACCCCTCAGACTCCTCTTCTCCAAGCTAAAGAGATCCAGCTCCCTTAGCCTTTTCTCATAAGCTAGTATGTCTGTCCCTAAACCCAGAGGGCAATATTTGGAATTAATTGCCAATTAAGTTGTGTTAGACCTGTCCATTTTACGATATCATTCTTTACAGCCTGTCCATAGAAGCAACAATCGATTCAAATTTACTTGAAACCTGGCTCATGAGATTCACTTTATTATTTAGCTCTACTTTATTTTTTTCCAAATGAGAAGGCATTAACTTTCAAGCTTTACCACTGGTAAAGGAATACTTTACAAGCAATCTGACAGAATACCTTTGCAAGAAGTCGTGTTACTACCCGCCCTATGTCTTCCCTCCACTCAGGTATGTCAGGGTTGTACATGTCCAGGTGCTTAGTAAACTTCAGAGGAAGAACATGAAAATGATCTGGAAAACAAAAAGAAACAGTTTTCAACAAGTAAAACCAACCAGATTGTAAAGATAGTTTTGCAGAAATAAAAGGTGAAAATGTGTATATTTGTGCAGTGCAGCAGCATCTAGGAACCCTACTGCTGTGCGTTATGCACTCTTGCATGGAGCAAAAGTACACTCTTGTTCAAGCCCTCAATTTATATCTGGATTTTTGTCAACATCATCACATTTGTGCTTTAAGATAAAAGTGCAGGGAGAAGAAAAGGAAACAAAGCAGGTTTTCATATGTGCTCTGGAGTCATAACTTTCCCAATAATTTTTCTTTAGGACAATACACCACACAGACATGGTTGGTTTTTTCTATTTGTAAAGGGAAAGCACCAGTGGATTTCATTTTCACTGAATTATGAACATAATATGTTCCTGTTTTCACATAAAATGAGTATTTTACATATGCCATAACTAGCTATGAAAATAAGAACAAAGGAGACAGGACAAAGGCTAATTACCGCCCTCATTGAAAAAAGAAAACCAAGGTGCACTCACAACATTTCTCTGGATGATGAAAAAAATATCTGAAATACTAGAACAATGTGGTTCCTTAGTAAAGAGTCTCTAAAATCTTCCTTTTGATCATCTGGGGAACTTAATGCAAAGCAGAGAAAGAGATCCTTTGCAATGCACAAGTGAAACCTGACCTCCCCAACACTTCCAATAGAGTTGTACTTTAACTTGGTTTCTGTTCCAAAAGTTTCTTTATTTCCATAATGGTCAGTATTTTCTTGCTCCTGAAATGGCCAACTCTAAGAACAGAAGTGCTGCTGGAAAGCTGATGTCATTGATCTAGTCACATTAAGAAAGTTCTACTTCTAAGGATATCTAAAAACACAGAAGCACTTATAAGTGGCAGCATAAAAGTTAAATCATTTTATCTCAAGAAAGAAGGTTCATGAAAGTTCCCTTTAGCATGACTGTGTTGTTCGTTGTTTATTAAATGAGTAAGTATGCTAAACCCAAAAATAACAGAATCTTCTTCAGACAGTAGACATGTTGCACAACTCATGATATCCGATGTCTTTTTGTTCTGCATCAAAAATAACTTTCTCTAATTATCACAATTCCCACATTTGACAGCACTAATACAAATAATTTGTTGGCACTACATTTTTCACAGCATATTATGCCTTGTCACCACATTATATGACACAACAAAACACACCAGGGCATGATGTGAAACAAGAGCTGTAGGGTTATTCAATAATTACAGTGGAGCTACACTTGATCCAAATTCTTAGATAAACATCAAAGAAACCGTGTTACATTATGATAAAAAGCAGCTATTTCGCTGACAGCATGTTCATGACAACTACAGTTTCTTTTTCTTCAGAGGCATTTCAGCTACGTTATTTCCAGTCACAGGCCAAAATAGTACTTCATTACTACAATAGTATCATCACATGCAGCATTGGGGAGCCATGATAACATTTAAAACTAACAAAGGAAACAAAATGTCTCGCACAAAACCTTTTCATACAATCAGTCTGCTCAACTTCGTGTAGTTACCTAAGCCATACCTCTGATTGGAAGGATTAAATATGGCACTAGATGTCATTTTGCAACAGGTTCTGCTGTGTCATTGGTGGTTTAAGAGGTATAAGAAACAACACGAATCAAAACAAAATTAACAAAGGTAATGTCTCACCAAAAACATGGACAAGTTTTGAGTCTTGAAGCATGGAGCTTCCACAAGAAGCTTGCACTGTAACTCTGATGTCACCTGTCTCAGCAAACTTTGTCACCAGAAAATTCTCCAATGTAAGCAGTGGCTTTAAAAAAACAGTAAAAAGTTGAAAATAGAATTTCAGCAGAAGCAACAAGAACAGTTTCTGAAGAGACTGTCTATACAAATATTTGCAAAAAAGGTTCCACATCAATTATTCAATTAATCATCACTTTATCAAATCGTTTAATTACAATTTTCATGACAGGGTCTTTCTCTAAATGGATCCTTTAGATACAAAATAACTGCCAGATGGAGTAAACTTATCTTTAAGAATAATTGCTAGAATATTACATTTTCATTCAGAACTCACAGAAATAAAGGGATTTTGAGTCAGGCTCAACAATCTCTACAATTTCACATGCAGTAAGTAATTTTCCTCAAAAAATGTAGGGTATATTGTGATTGGAAAGATTAATTCTGCTGACTTAGAGCAGAACCCATGGAACTGTAACTGCACCACAACACTCAAGATGGAGCTGAATTAGAAAACCCTTCACATAACTACATCTGTCTACAGTGCCTGTTGTAGCAATGGCAAAGTCAATAACTATGCACAGAACCAGGCTGGGACTATGGTAGACAGCCCATTTATAAGAAAGTTCATTACACTTATCTGAAGAATTCCTCTGTCACACTTAGGCTGCTTCTTAAAGAAAATATTTTACTTAGTTATTGAAAGAACTATGATAAAGAAATTAACACAGCTAGACAAGAAATATTCCCAAATATAAATACTTGGATATTTGTTGCTCAGGGAACACAGAATCATAGAACAGCTAGGGTTAGAAGGGGCTTTAAAGATCACATAGTTCCACCCCTCCTGCATAGGCAGGGACACCTTCACTAGACCAGGTTACTCAGGGCCCCATCCAGCCTGATCTTGAATACTTCCAGGGATGGGACAGCCACAACTTTCTTGGGCAACCTGCTCCAGCATCGGAGCACCCTCACAGGAAAGAAATTTTTCCTAATGTCTAACCTAAATCTAGACTTTCTATCCCCAAATGAATATCAGTAGGTTGAGCATGCTGACTGACTGTTTTGATATCCTTTCAGATTTCCTAGTTATTTTTTATCTCCATTTATTTTAGACTCCCAGGAAAGATTTATCTATATAATAAATATAGATGTATTCCTGTACAACACTTAAATTTACATTACCCACATTACCAACAAAGAAGTGCATAAATCTATGTTTCATCATTCATCAAGGCTATGATCTCAAACGCATCCTTCTCCACAAGATTTTTTCCACAGATAATGAAATAGAATTAATGGTTGCTTCTCCCAGAAATGGAAGAGCTTAGAAGTTCAAACCAATTCTAAAAAAGAAATTTCCATTCCAACCTAAGCAGCAATAAAGGGAAATTAGTATCTTCAATGTATGTGATAAAACAGTGGAAGCTAGATACTGCCTGCCACCAGACAGAACTGACTATTTGCAATGAAATGAAAGATGGTGTGAAAGAAGCCATACAATGCAGTGGAGTTTCTGTGAAAGTAACGGTTTTCACTCAACCTTTATTGGAAAGAGATTGAAAATAATCTCAGAAAAAATCATTCACTTACTTGAAGATTGTTTCCTATCCACCAGTAGAAGACTGTTAAATTAGGGTTCTTAGGCAGTATGATGGCTGTCAAGTTCACCTCCTGGTTTCTCCCAATGACTGGAACCACTTCTAAATTTAAAGCCTGCAGTGGAGCTGAACAAAGTTCCCAAAAATTATTAGAAAAGAACACATAGATTTATTAATCCCTTTCCCCCAAGATCAAAAGGTCCTGACTTTATTTTACACTCCCTCCTGATTTTACAACTATGTTGAAAGCTATGGGCATAAACAAAAGCACCTCATTCCAATAATGAAAAGCCCAAATCCCAAGATCTCGCTAACAAAATCCTAGAGCTTGATGAAGGATCACCAAAATGCATCTCTATGATGAACTTTTTGGGGGTGCACATCCAATTCTAGAAAACAAAAATAAATATCCCAGTTAAAAAAAATGAAAAAAGCAATCTCTGCTTTTTTATTTTTTTTGCCTGTTGGTTTAAGTTATAAAAGATCCGATGAATAGAAATCTAACAAACCTCAAACTGCTACGGGAAAAGCAGAAAAATGAAAGAAGAGTGTTGCTTAGTACTCATTTTCACTATAAAGTATCAGTTGTTAGGCTCATACCACACATAAACTCTCATTAATTCATGCTCTAAAGTAGATGTGTACACCAGGGGAGCATTATTTCTTTCTGAACTTTTTGCCTATGAGGCTGTAAACATTATTATTTGTATAAAAGCATCATTGTAATGATTTTATCTGCTTCTTAATGTTGTATTGTGCTTCACATTACAGTATTTTTTTGAAAGAAAATCTTTCTCAGAATGTCTGAAGATAAAAGCTTTATAGTAGTACAGTGTGATAATTATAGAGTGTCTTAACTTCAGCTGCACCATCTATCCAGGATACTAAACCACTTTATGGTTCAACATGCATTCATGAGGAAGAAATTCCCCACTATGAGGGTGATGGGGCACTAGAACAGGTTGTTCACAAGTTGTGGATGCCTCTTCCCTGGAAGTGTTCAAGGCCAGGTCGGGTGGTGCTTTGGGCAACATGAGATGTGTTGCTGCCTAGGGCAGGGTGGCTGGAACTAAATGATTTTGGAGGTCCCTTCCAACCTTCACCATTCTGTCATTGCATAGAAGTATGACTCAACAATTTTTGTTCTATTCTAAATATCTTTTAATTCACTCAAAGTTCTTCCATCTCAGTGTAAACCTAAAGGCAACTAAACAGCAGTCCAAAGTTTCTCTCTTACTGTTTTTCATGAATCAAATCACTCTTCATTTGCTTGGACTAAACTGATTTATCTTCACTTCGACCAAGTTGTCTGAGCTGTGCACACCCTCCTTTTCCACTCTTCAACTGGCCTGTGTGCTGCTTCATCTGAATGTAAGACTCTACTTCTATTCTGTGTTCTCTGATGGGCCTTTAATGACCCATGTGGATTCAAGACATGTTCGGTGCTTAAACAAATGGCTTCTTCATTATCTGCTTTAACAAGAGTAAAAATGCTGCTCTTCTGCTGGCATAAATGAAAATTCAGAAATAGTCAGAATTCCATTACATTTGGTCCTCCTAGAATTACATTTTCCTCCTGGTGAGGCAAATTAAAGATGCCTGGTGGGTTCTACATATCTTTTTGAGTTTTATCATAAATTTATATTTTTTCAGAGTGACAATTTTGACAGTGATAATTTTGAGACATGGTTTTGCTCCCAAGAAGGTTATTTCCCAGAATATTTATAAGACAATATGCTTGGTTCTCAAATGATGACGGTTATTT
The DNA here is from genome assembly GCA_013397515.1 of Upupa epops. Lineage (NCBI taxonomy): Eukaryota > Metazoa > Chordata > Aves > Bucerotiformes > Upupidae > Upupa > Upupa epops. Next base: position 32,610 of record VZRI01001087.1, read on the forward strand.
AATGTTTGCCATGGCTATATATTAAAAAGCTAAAAGTCATCATTGCGAGTCCTGCTTACCCCAATCACACAAATCTATGATGCACTTGAACAAGCTTCAGAGCACACTCAAATATGGACAATTAGAACTGAAGCTGACTTACACAAATTCTATTTAATGAAGCTACAATTTCAGTGCAGTGCTCAAAGCTCCCTGATTGCTCACACACTACAGTGATTGCAGTTTCATGAAGGAGACAAAGAATGTGTAGTTCTTCAGTTCTGTTTATTCTGGGTTACTCATACTATCAGACATGCTCTGGTTTCTCTTATTCATTAACAAGTTGTAGATGGTGTGATCTGGATCAGAAAGGCCAGTATTCATATAAATATCCTGCATTATGGGGTATCCCAAAGCAACAGAACTTGACAGGAATAAAAAATATCCATAAAATATTCCCTGGCAATACACTAGTTGGAGACAGACAAAGCAGGACTGTATGGACATTTCTGCTTTCTTGGTATGCTGCAGTGATAAATGCTCTTGAACACTAATAATGCTGCTTTACAATACAGAAATAGCAGTTTCATTAGTGCCTGCTGATTTTCTAAATTCTTGTAATTTGCTTTAAAAATTAAAGACAGTAAATCACTTAGAAAACACTTATTCAAGGGGGATGGGCAACAGGCTTCCATGAGTTTTCTAGTCCATGTTCATTATCCATGGACAAGCTCATGAAAGGACCACATCTACCACCACTACTCTGCTGCCTCTGCACGTCAGCCAAAAATTCTTCTTAACACATCAGTCATTTTGTTAATGAAAAATATCTCCAGCTTCTGCAGTTTGTAAATCCCCTGCATAACACACAGTCTACATCTCTTATTTTTACTTCTTTATCCTGATGTAGGACGCATCAGGAACACATCTTGAGAAGGCACCTGTAGTGCTTTCTGTCAGGGCTTGTCACTGCTCTTAATTCTTTGAATAGTATGAACTTGTTCTCCCTGGAGAGAAGGATGTTACAGAGTTTGTGGTCATTGGTTGTACAGGTGTACTCTTTCTGTGCTTAATCTACATCTCAGCAACCAGAAGCTCATTAAAAGACCTAAGTAATTTATTTGAGCTCTCTGGAGCTGTCAAATGCTTTCAAAAACAAACACAGCAAGGGAAAAGATAATGAAACTGAGGCAGAAAATTTATTCTGTTTTAGGTTAGCAGGAGATTTGCCACTAGTGTTAATGGATTTGGCTTCATCTGCTAATGAAAGCAGAACTGGAAGTTTGGACTGAAGGACTCTGACTAGCAAAATACATAAACATCAGCAGTTGCTACCCAGGCTGATGTAAGGCACATGGATCTGTGTGATTAGGATGGAAGAGACCATGCACAACAGAGGGGAAATAGGCAATGGATAATGTAAGATCAGTATATTTTCTTTTGATGTTAGTTATTTCTGAATTTTTAACACATCTGTAATTTTAATGAAAGAGAAGCATTCTATTCCAATTATGATTTTCCTTCATTTCAATGATGAGATGACTGAGGTATATTTATCTTATGATGATGTGTGATATTCACTGTGCCATGCTGTTCTTTTCCTTTAAATCTGTTTTTGATTGATTTTTTTAGATCTTAATTAGGGAGAGAGAGAGAAGACTAAGCCAAGTAATACTGCCAAAATGAATTTATACCCAAATACCACTTGAAAACTTTGTGTGAATTAGCTAACTGAAATCTAGATTCTAGCACTTCAATAACTAGCCTGAGCTTTGAAAACACCAAGGTTCTGATGATTTTTGAAATTATAGAAGAGATCATACATTTCTCAATACATCTGTCCACTTGCTTCACACAGTGTTTCTTAAAAGACAAAGCCTGAAGTGTTAAATTTCATCTGCTTAGAATGCCAGTGAGGTATTGAGTCTGGAAGACACATTAAACCTGAGCTCTGAACTGAGGCATTCTTGCTGTTTAAAAACCAAGAACCCAAACAAAACTAACTCTGACTTCCTAATACATAAGGTTTACAAGCCTCTGCTTTAAGAGCACTAATAACATAGAACACTGCAAGAATGCATGAGATTGTTGAAAAATAAGCATGTTTCCTAATTCATAGCTGTTGCAATGTTTTTACACAGCAGCAAAAGTAAGAAAACCGAAGAGTTGATTTACAGTTGACTTGGATGAACACCACAGCCTCATCATGCCCAGCCACATTCTCAGCCTTCACTGAGACACGATAAATCCCAGGATTTTCATAGCGGTGACGGATGGGTTCTCCAGTCATTGTAAGGTTCACATATATTGCCTTAAAGCCATCTCCAAGATCTACCTGGTATTTGGTATTCAATATATCACCCTAAAAAGAAAATATATTACAAAAATACTTTAAGCGGTTAGAACCAAAATACACTGGAGACAGGATTACAACCATTTCATAATTTACAACAGCACTTCCTGCCGGAGCTACATATTTTGACTAGTCAGGTGACCTGAATGGCCATAGGAGCAGAGGAAGACTGATACCCATCAAAATATTCAAGAAGCATTTCACTTCCCTATAAGCCACTTTCTGAAATTGATTTATATCAACACCTAAATCCAAAAGGCAGTACTGAAATAAATGAAAGGAGGTAACAAAGCTTCAAACTTGTGTACCCTATCATTACAAAGGGAAGGAAAGTACACTATTATCTCCTTGTTTTATTATTTTACACTTTGGTTGAGTTTCTTACATGGTTTTTCAGGTGAAAGAATACTACTTATAATATAAAAGAGCACCCATAATACTGTTCATGTTTCAGCACACATAAAGAACCTTGAAAGCTTCTTCACTGTGAATGTTTTTTTTCCAAATAACATCATTCTTTTGACAACAGATGGGTAGAGTGTAGCAGAGGTGGTAATACGTTATTAATGTTTAAAGCAAGAGAGATGCCTTCTTGCCAGCAATGCGCTAGTAAGTGGAATCTCTTGAAACAACATTAGGTTACACAGTTCTCGTTTGCTCTTTCTTATGCTAACAAGAACACATGCTATTTTTTTCCAGGTGAGACAGAAAGCAGTGTTAAAAGCCAGTTGATGCAAGCTCCTCTAAATATTTTATTCTAGCATTTTCCCTAGCCTACTGTGAGGACGAGAGTGCTGTCTTCAAAACACTCAGGAACTTCTACTTTCCTGACCAGGACAGTGGAGAGATAACAAAAGAGTCACGTAAGAAAAAGACAGCTAAACTTGAAAGCAATTGGGGCTTTCACTTCCATGCAAAATAGATGGCTGTCATGGCATTATTTATTCATGCATTCAGCAAACAGGATTAAAAAAAATAATTACAATTGTGAATTATATTATTTCTCAGGTTACTTGCAAACAGCCCGAACATATTTGAAGCCTCCTCTCTTTACTTCCTGAAGACTGGCTGGCATTCCTGTACCTAGCGAAGCATGCATTCACATAAGTGAGTGAATTAGTCTTGTTCAGTAGCAAGGTGGTATGTTTTCGTTTATCCTCATAGAGCTGTTTCATAAACTCTATTAAGTAACTGCTACAAATGCTCATTAGACTTTGTTCTATGGATTAAATCCTAAGCACTGCTCTGGACAGTTGAGCCTTCGCCTTCATACTGGTTTTAGCCATAGAGGGCAGCAAACTGCAACATTTCTTCTACATTTCCCTTCCATTTCGGTGGCTGAAGCACAGACTTTATCAGAAAACACAGCACGGGATTCCCTTCAAGATTACTCACTTCTAAGGAGTTTGAGGAGTTTAAAATATGTTATGGATTGTCACAGGTACAAAAAAAAGCTTCAGGAGGAAAATAAGTCAAAACACCAGTCGAAATCATTAGAGCTTCAATGGCAACCAAAGGAGTTACTTTTACAGTAAGCATTTCCAAACAAATTAGAAACGGCAGAAAACTGCTGGGACACTGAAAGCATTGGGATGTAGAGCCTGTGAAGCATTAAGCAGCCCAGTGTTCTGCATGTAACCATCTTGATTCCATTTTTAAAATAAATCCCAAGTGCCCAATTTATATCACACAGGTTTGCCAAGATGTGTGAACTTACTTCAAGTTCTTGTACATCAGTGGGGTTAGCCAGGAAGTACAATATTCAAGTAACCTGACCACAGCAAAACCAAGTGTCAGAAAACATACTTTCAGCAAACAATTCATCAAAATTTTGCTTGCTGTTGATGGTCAGGGCCTCAGAGCATTATCTCTTTCAAGAAACAGAACACCACACATCTTTGGCAACACGACTAATGTATAATAAATGTTCTTACGCTGTGGTATTTGCTGATTTCAGTAAAGCCTTGCCTCATTCCTTTCCAAAAGGCACATTCTCAAGAACATTTAAACCAGAGTATTAAATGTTCTGTGTATTTCAGTTCCTCTGAAACAGCAGTTGAACTTTCCAGTCCAAAACCAAATTTCGTAATTTACTTCCTTTGATTTTCCAAGAAACTATCGCCCTGAAGAAGTAATGACCAGCTAGGCTGCTGAGGAGACAAATACCATTCTGTGGACAGAACCTGGCAGTTCACTGAGCTTGATGGATTGTCTGATCTGCTTGAAATCAGAAGTTTCAGTATTTAGAGAGTTATTCAACTTTGTCTCAAGCACAAATTAATATTAATTCTGTAGAAAAGCAGGTAAAAGCAACATGAACCCTACAAATAAAAGGAAACTTTCATAAAGCAAATATTAATCACTACCTGTTCCTGTCTGACAATGAAAGTGATGTCTTCCCCAGGCTTAACAGCCAGGCTTTCTTCTCTGATGCTGATCTGAAGTCTCTTGGGAGCAATCAGTGGACACATATGTTGTGCTAAGTTCTGCTGCAGGTCTATACCACCTTCACATACATTAGAAACAACTTTCCTGTACCTATAAAACAGTAAGCAATGAACAGAGGAAAGCAGATATATGAGGGAGAATGCCATCAGAGGCACTGATGACCTCAATGGTAGCTATGAGTACTTCTTGGATCCATAAGATTGCAGATAAGTAAAACAAACTCATGATGCAAATAACTTTAATGACATTCACTTTATTGAGTAAAACCTGTCAAAGAAAGAGGGTGTGGTGCAAGATCAGGGTTTCCTTTGTATGCATTGAAACTCAGCCTTTTCAAACTTACAAACATGTACAAACAGCTCTCTGGGAGCTAGAAAGTCTGCTGTCCTCACTGCCATCTTTACCCTTTCACAGCATTCAATGCTCTAGAAGTCCTCATTCAAATACCAAACATCAGGAAGAAACTGGACCAAGCAAAGCAGCTTCTGCATTAACCCAGAACCAACTGCTTAACTGCTGGTCTCAAAATTTCTGCATTTCTTAAAATGCTTAAATTATTTATTTAACACAACAGTATAGAAGAGTAAAAAGCCTAACACTTTTAAAGAACTAATAATGAAATACTTGAAGGTACACAGTAATTATTTACAGATCAGTTTCAATCAGGTATGTTATTTTTAAACATCTTTTAAAATCAGAGTCAGACTTCACTCTTTTGAACTCCTATTCTGTATATCACAGCTGTCAGCCTTAACCCAAAAGGCATCCTTTTCCTCAGTAAGGCAAATATACAGAGAACGTGATTCTATTGCCAGATTTGACATTTCATTCATTTGGTTCTCCTCTCCACAACTGACAGAGATGATGTTATGATAAGCCAGAATAGATGCCAGCTGCAAGTTATTCTCAGCACAGACGTCACACTACATTGTAGTGTATATTCTAGGCTGTATTGTTTACAGTCACTAAAGCTTGCCTATCATTCTGAGCATCCCATATGGACATGAAAAGAATCTATTTTCTCTTACCCCTATGGAAGTAGCAGACTTTGAATTTCTGGTGAGAAGTTACTGGCTCCTCAGAGAAAATCACTGGATTCAGATTGAAAATTTATCTGAAACCAAGCAATGGGATAAAAAAAAAAAAGGCTCCAAACAGATATTCTTATCAGAAGTGTAACGATGGCTATGAAATGTTGAAAAAAGAAACCAAACAAACTACAAAAACACTGAGAACAAGACAGCTCTGCCTTTTCTCAAAAAGTTTAGATTTTGAACCCCCGTGAACACGTAAAAGGATGCTTTTCTTTGCCACAAGAATGAGAATAGCAAGCTTCTGTACATGCTCAGAGTTCGAACATATTGTGTTTCCCAGTTTTTACAATTTTCCTTATTTACATTTCCTTCAAATCGTTTCTGTGACCATGTTTAGAATATTCCCTTTCCCTTTGGAAGCCTATGCAAGACAGTCAAGAGCAAAGTCAGCTTACCCAGTACTGCTGGTGTATGCCTGCCCCAGTACACAGTCTTCAGGAGGTGCTTTGGGATTAAACCAGAAATCAGCAAAGCATTTGCTAGACTCTGACTTGAGAGGTGCAGAGCGCTCAAAACCATAATCACTGAAAAACAGCAACACAAAGTGTTACTATCCCAAATTCATTCAGTAGTCTAATTTGGGGGTGCGACTATTTTAAGAGTTAAAAAGTCTCTTTCAGTATTACTCTACCCATTGAACATAAAAGTTGATGAAGCCAGTTCCATTCTAAGTCTAATTTCAGTGGGAGTTGTGTACACTTGGGGGCAAACCTGATTGTAATTACTTTGTCAGTTCTGCAAAATTAACTCCTTGTAGATTAGATTTTTGAAAGGTCTCCTTTGTGGCTCACACCAACAATTTTCTTTTGTGTTTTTGCTTCTTCTGCAAATTGAAAGGGTTTGCTCACCTTACAAAACAATCTAAGGGTCATTTTTCAAGTCTTGATCAATACAGAAAAAAAACCAAATCAGCATCTGTTCAATCAGGTGAAACAAATACTTAAAACATGGCCATGTTTTGAAACAAATTAAAATAGCAGGTTGCCTATTTACATAATTTGTGGGGAGAGAGGGAAAAAGAGGAAAGTAAACCCATCTCAAACTTGAACTATTTACTAGCAATCAATCAAAAGGTCCACAGACAGACTCACCATAAGAAATCAGAGTTTGCGCATTCACAAACTTTGGATGTGAGAGCTGATGTGAAACTTTTCCCTTTAATGCACCATGATGAAATTTTCCTCTTTCGAAAGCTCCTCTGCTGGCCCATGATGCAACGATCACCCTGAATATCAAAGCACCAGATTTATTGCACACTGTAACCTGTAACACACAGATGTGACCTTACATTGTCCTGACAAAGGGCGGTCTTGCTGCTGTAACTATAAACTTATATTGCTGTCCTCCAAAGGACCACTAGAGATACAATACAGACTATTCCAGGGCTTGAATCCAAAGATGTACGTGAAAATTCAAGCACAACTTGACACGTCTTATGTGTGCACAATGTATGTAAAATCATTTTGAAAAATCAGTGTGAATGCAGGTAGTTGAATTTTTATCTGTGTTGACAGACAACACAGCACACCAACCACATGGACACGGGCAGAATGAAGATTATCTGAACACACTCCACTAGTAACTGGGCAGCTGCAAGACATTTCAATGCTAATATCTGAAGATATTGTCACTCCTTAGGCTTAGATCTACTTATTCTCTGTAAATACAGAGCATTCCTAAACATGAAGCATACAATTCGACATGAGAACTATCAACATTAACACAGATTAGTATACAAAAAAACCCAACCCTACAGAAAGCAAGAGAATAAAGATACTGGGAAAAGTAAAATACGATAATAAGAATGATTTTTAACAAATACAACATATTCCATTTAACGTAAACAACCCCCATCACACTGATCTCAGTGTGATCAATTCATCATATAGAAAATGTAGCTTCCCAAAACTGGATTTGGCCAGAGCACTAGGATTAGTACAGCCTCAATGCATTATTACAGAAATGGTATTGTACAAAACAACAGGACACCATTACATGATTAATCTACTGGGATCCTCAATTACTTCTGGAATGAGCTTTACTTATGGCAATTTATATATGAGTACAGAATGTGGTCAGGAAGTTGGCAGAACGCATGACTGCATGTTGAAACTGCTTCAATCAGTATTATGCACTTTAGTTTGAGGTATATGCCTCACAATCCAGTAGGACTACCTATTATTATGGCAGACCACTAGGTACACTATCCACCACACTCAGGACACAGATCACACAACCAAAGGGAACACAAAATCCTCTCATTTCAAACCATTATAAATCATCATGTAACAACCTAAAGAGGTCAAAGATGGGGATGCAGCATCCAAATTCTATTTGAAAACATGTTCCTAGAACACAGTCCTCTCTGAATCTGTGAGTACAGAGAAGTTGTGACAGCTACTTTAAGAACATGAATACCTGTAGATTTGTGAGCTCCCAAGACTCATAGTCATCATCGGTGCACTCCCTGGGAAACGATGGTCTGAAGTCCACCTTCACTAGTTCCCAGTCTGAACGGTAGCTAATATGTCCAAAGACTCTGAACAAAAAAATCAAAAGTAAGATTTAAGCAGAGAAATACCATACACCCGAGATTCAGATTTGCTGTGCTCCCTTTCCCTAGTCATGGGTCCCTGCAAAAAGGTCCTCGGATGATTTTTCTTGTATTCTTCTTCCTGTACAAAGTATCTATGTAGAAAGCATTTCACAACTGTTCAAGTGATCTTAAAAGGAAGAAATATAGTTCATGGAGAGACTTTTCTTCTCTTAGCAAGCTCTTCAAAAATTCAATATTACCTTTTCTCATTTGGATCCCAACAGTTTTGTCTATTATTTTGTTATATGAAATGTATAGAGCTCTCAGATTTTGACAGGGAGCAAAAGCTGGGATCACTGGATTCAATTTCCAGCTGTGTCACTCATTCCTTATGATTATAGTGCAACTTCTTCGGGGATTTTTTGTAGTTTTCTTAGTTGTTTTATTTAAGTTATAAAGATTTCACATGGCAATTTGCTATGTTTAAACTCACAGCGGTAAAATGAAATTGCATTCATTACTAAGGAATACACCGCAACTAGACATTACACTGAAGAACTCCAAGTCTCTTCTCAATTTCAGATTATCCAAATCATAACAAGAAACAGCCATAAACTGTATTTTTTTTTAATTGAAAAAACCCCAAACTGGGAAGTGTCACTGCATGAAAAGCCAAGCTGCACTTTCAAAGCAGCCAATCTTTTCAAAGTCAGAATATTTATTTCCAAAATAAAATGCCTAAGTATGACATTCAGTAACAAATTAGAAAGGATAAAGGCCACTTTGGCAAAAATCAAATATATTTGTGGTTTTTGCATCAGGCTTATGTGGCTTACTTGCCAAAGAATTTAGGGTTGATTCTGAAGCAAACAATTTCTATGCAGTTCATACTGTGCAGAGTTCATATTCCAAGCTTTAGTAGCATCCTCCAAGCTAATTTTTTCCTTTTGCTTTGCCCTCAATTTTGCCTAAATCCAGACACAGCAAGACCAGTTCAGTTTTGCTCAAAGCATTCTGCCATGTACGATCATTTATCTTGTCCTGAATACTAGGTTCAAAGTGAAACTAGGGAATGTTGGATTCTGTGAGGGGTGGGTGTCAAGAGGATGGGGCCAGGCTCTTAGTGTCATCTGGTGATAAGACAAGGGGAAATGGGTGCAAGTTGAAATATAGGAGGTTCCATAGAAATATCAGAAGGAACTCCTTCACAGTGAGGGTGACAGAGCATTGGAACAGGCTGCCTGGATCTGTTCCTGTGCAACTTGGTCCAGGTGATCCTACTGTGGCAGGGGGATTGGACTAGATGACCTTTCTATGTCCCTTCCAATCCCTAATGTTTCTGTGTTTCATAGTAGCTAGAATGGGGTTCCATTTTGTATTTGTTCTGGAAACAATGCTGATAATTCAGGGACTTGTAGTTACAGCTGAGAAGTGCTTGTGCAGAGTTTAGGACTTCTATGCTGCTCTCTGCACCCCACCCCATCCAGCAAACTAGCTGGGGGTGAAGAAGGAATTGGGAGCAGACAGATCAGGGACAGCTGATCCCAATGGACCAAAAGGATATTCCAGACCATGTCATGTTATAGCCAATATATAAATCTAGGGGTAGAAGAAGAAAGGGAAAAATGTTTGGTTTTAACGCTTTTGTGTTCCCAAGAAACTGTTACACATGACAGAGCTGGGTCTTCCTGGAGATGGCTGAACAACTGCCTGCAATGTAGTGAATTAATTCCTTGATTTGCTTTTAATACATTAATTGCTTTTGCTTTACCTGTTGAACGGTCTTATCTCAATCCACAAGTTTTCTCATTTATTTTTCTGATTCTTGCCCCCATCCCACCATGGAGCAATGAGCAAATGGCTGTGTGGAGCTTAGTTACTGGATAGGGTTAAACCATGACAATGTATAAACCAGCAAGACAGAGCTCAGGGAGTTACAGAATTAATGTTGATTAATGTTGATATCCAGAAAAAATACCAAAACAATTATTTAACTATTCACTTACAAGCATCTAGGACACAACTAAAATTATAATAAAAGTTGCCACAGATTTGTCAAAACCAAATCACATCAAAGTAATGTGGTCCCCTTGTTTCACGGGGTAGCTAGTTTAGTTAATAAAAGAAAGGACAAAAGGTAGCATATTTTAATGTGTAACAGTTTTAACAAAGGTCAAAAGAAAAGGCCGGTGCAGACAAAATCCTTGTAATGAGGAATGGGAGTACACAGCCAGTCAGAAGAATCCATTTTCAAAAAGCCGTTACCAAACAGAGAAATATTTAGAGCCATGGTTCACAAAGATATGATGGGTCCACAGACAATTTTTTCATTAACATCCATGTGGTCAAATAAGGATCACACAATTTTTTTCAGCTAAGACAGAAGAAAGGGAGCGGACTCTGACTGATGGAAGCAAAGACCATAATTCACCATGATCAAACACTAAAAAATTGACTGTGTGATGTACTTCTAAGAAAAAAATTAAAACACAACAAAGGTGCAAAACCAAAATGAAGAACAACTTTCAAATATTAAAGAAAAGGGTTTGGGAATTCTGAGCAATGAAAACAAGATGCAATGGAGCTACAAAGGAGAAACACTAATTCTAGGTTGCATTCATAACTGAAAAAGATATAAAAGACATAAAGACAATGACTTCGATAAAGTTGCCACTGGTGGAGTCTCTGAAAGAATATGGTGTCTAACTTTACACAACCTCTAAGAATTAATTTGAAGATGGGAAAAGATGACTCATAAAATGCTTAGAAGTTGTAATAAATGATGAAAGACTGAATTTCTTTGGAAAAGATGAAACTGAAGACATTTTGTTGTGCTTTTCAAAAAAACTTTCTCTAGATTCAAGAGCTGTCTTCAAACAGATCTGGAGAAGAGGCAAAAAGAAGGAAAGACAAGGATCAATAAACTTAACAAGTACAGCCACAGAGCTCTCTAATCTTTCATCTCAGTACTGGCAAGGTCACACTTGCAGCACTATCTCCAGTTCTGGGCTTTTCAATACAAAAGAGACACAGATAGACAGGAGAGAGTCCAACAAATCACCATGAAGATGCAGGGACTGGAAGAGAACTATGAAGAAAAGCTGACAGAGGTAGGATTTTTCAGCCTGCAGAAGGGAAGGCATAGGGAGATTGCATCCATGTCCACTAATACCTGAAGGGAGGGTGCATAGAGGACTGAGACAGATTATTTTCAGTGGTGCACAGTGATGGGACCACAGGTAATGGGCACAAACAGAAACACTGGAGGAACATCAGAAAGCATTTTTAACAAACCTCCTGGACACAGACCTGGATGACTGTGTTGCATTTTTAACAAAATACAGAAATAAATTTTGTCTGCTAGTCCAGACTGTTATTAAAAATACTAATTTCTTATTATGGCTGTTCCCATTCCACAGACTGAAAACCATTTTCTGACAAAGTAGAGTAACTGAACCAGAATTCCACCGTTCTCTGGCTTAAGTAAAATTCCTGAGATTCAAGGAAGCAACCAGCACAGCCATTAATCCCACAAAAAACGCAATTATACAGCTCTGTAATTCCAGTTTAGCAAATTTCACCAGGATTCCAACACCTTTCCTGAATGCAGCTCAGCAAACACAGCCTATTGATTATCAATGCTGTTGCTCCAATAACACTTGTTACCCTATTGAGGGGAGTTTTTTGTAGACACGTCAAAGGACAATATTTAAACATACTCCTGAATATCACAAGAATTATAAGAGAATATTTTGCCAAAGTAAGTTTTGCCAAAGTAAGGCAGAAAGATGTGTTTTAAGTAAGGTTCAATGGATTAGACAAATATATTAGTGACAATAAAGCAACAAATAACAGCAATCACAGTCTAATTGGTCAGGTGAAAATACATGAGAACAAAATAATACAAATGTAAAAAACTAGAACAGTGCAGAAAGAGTAATTCATGATTGGAATTTAAATATCAAGATAATAGTGATTCATAAGCTACTAAATCCCTCTCCTGATTAGTTATATTTCATTAGAAAGCTATCAAATAAATTCAGTTGCAACCAAGAAAAATGACGCTCTGATAATTTTTGAAAGAAATTCTAACTACCTTGAAAATTAATTTACTTTTATTTGTAAAAATTAGGGATCCATAATTTTAACTTCAGTATTTCAGTTGCCATAACAACTTTGTACATTTATTCATGGTTCACTTATGAGAACATAATTTTTTTAATTTGATTGCATCATTTTATAGCTAAGACCTCTTAATGCAGTTTTTAAGCTAGCGCATTTAAAGTATTTGCTGGCAGATTGCTGGTTATTCCTAAAAATAACCATAAAATTGATATGATAAAGCCCATAGTCAGGGGAACTAATTTAACAGAAATTATGTGGAGTGATAATCTTTTTCCAGTAGGTACATATTTCTATTCAATACAAAACAGCATTACAAGTAGGACATTAAGGTGCTGGAGCAGGTCCAAAGGGCAACAAAGCTCATGAAGGGTCTCAAATACAAAGTGTAGGAGGGAATTAGAGTTGTTCAATCTGAAGAAAAAAAAAGACTTGGGGGAGACTTACCCCACTCTATAGCTATCTATGTGAAAGGACGTGGTAGAGAGGGGGGTGTTGGTCTCCCAAGTAACAAGTCACAGGGCGAGAGGAAATGGCTGCAAATTTTGCCAGGGGACGTTCAGATAGGCAGCCCAAGCGGGTAGTAGACTAACAATCCTTGGAATTTAGAGCCATAGCGATGAAGGACATGATTTAGCCGTAACCTGGCAGTGCTGAGTCAACAGTTGGACATGACGATCTTAAAGGTCGCTTTCAACCAAAACAATTCTGTGATCTATTCAATAGATGTTCTGAGTTCAGATGAATAGTAATAGCTGTGTCTGCTGCCCTGGTCACTTGTAAACCACATGGCAGCAGCTGATGGCAGAGATACTGGAGACTCCCAAAGACTTACCAGATAAACTTTCATCTTCCATGGTTGCATTTGGGAAAAGAGAGCCTGATTTGAATGATACATTGCTCATCTGAGATGTCACAGACATCCTTTTATAATTGTTAGACCAGCCTTCCTCTTTGGCTTTTCTGTGTGCTCTTCAGGAATTTGTTCATAGGCTTTCACAGCATCAAAACATTCTATGTCAAAACAGATGCATTTTAGCCACAATGCCCATATCGTAGGTCCTCAGAGCAGCATAGCTGAACCTGCAACAGCTTTGCTTGACTCCTGAACACTTTGAGAACACTCAAAGACCTCAGAGTGTCAGAGGAGTAAGCTTCCTAAATTTCAACTCCAGAAACGATGAATGCTTCCGTCTGTAAAACTAGACACCTGCCTACGTAAAACAATTGCAACTGTGTTAGCAGCGCTTGTGTACACAACAAATCAAGCACAAATATACTGAGACACTCCTGATTGAACTGTACAAACACAGGGATATACTTAATACACCAAGGAGAAAATTGAACCAAAAGTATGCTTTCTCATTGCTTCTAGCCACCTCCTCCCCCCTCCAATAATAGCTGTCTCTCCTGCCTCTCATTGTTTTATGTCAAAACATTTCCATTTATGATCTCTTTGAGAAGAAGAATAGAAATGAATGCCTAGATTCTGAGAAGTGATGGGGAGGAGAAAGCTGAGAATGCTCTCATTTTACCCAGAAGCCCAGTGTCTAAAAGCAACCTTTCAAAGCCTATGTTGTTTAGAAAAGAAGTGTAGATTTAATGCCTATCCTGATGCCTTATACAAAAGAAAATGCAAGGTAGACAGCAAGTAAATTGGATTAATTTAAACAGAAACATAGAATTATTTAAGCAGGATCTCCTTTAAGATCATCAGACAGGGGACATTATGGAAGACAGATTCAATACTCACATTTTCAAAATCAGATCTCATTTGTCACATGAAGGAAATTCTTCACTCAGAGTTTGCTTGTTAGAGGCAGAACAAATAGCCTATGGTCACCTAAATTGTGGCCTCTTTATTTTAAGAGCAAAATACAGCAAAATGGAGTTCAAGGCCTCATCCAAAATTAAAATGTTTAAACAGTTTTATCATTGGCCTAAGTTTCTAATTTCTACCGCATCATTGCCATTATCAGAACTAGAAACCAAAATGGAACTGTCTTGTTGAAGACATTAAGGTACCAGCGCTGCAGCACTCACTTAGAAATGGGCTCAGAACGACACAAAGATGATCTGACTGAAAAGGTCACATGCCACCCTTTTTCTGTCCTTCTCACTTTCTTTAAATAGGGAGGGACAAAGTGACAAAAGATTCTTACAGACTATGCATACCTAAGCTCTACGGTCTTATATCCAAATGTATTTCCAAGTCTGCCCTCACATCATACTAAATATGAACTTAAGTAAAACACTTAAAGCATCATGTTCCCATTCTCTGGAGTAAATTATGAAAAATGTATAGAAAGAAAATTAAAAAACCAAGCCTTAACCCACTGAACAACTTCTGACCAGAGGGAATGACAGGAGCAGTTCCCCATCTTGTTAACAAGACCACAGTTCGGCAGTGACAGAATGCACTGACTTGCTTTACTCACGTGTGCGTCCACAGAGATGCTAGCTAAAGCATTAAACTTGTCACTAAAGAGGAATCTTTACACATATGGATTGGCTGAAATCTAGATTAGACTGCAACAGAGTAAAGTTTGCTTTAGCACTGCTATTTTGTACTGTTACCCTCCTGTATTTCTGTTTTCTCCATTCATTGACAGACATGTTCCTCTCTATGTGGAACACCTGTGTCATAACTGACCAATGCTTCTCAAACAGATTACCTAAATACAAGTAACTGGAATTTGCCTTGAGAAGTCTGCTATTCTTTCAAGTAATGAGCATTTATCTACCTTTTTAAGGTTTCTTGTATGTTAGTAATGAAGAATTCACCACATAAAGAAGTACTTCAACTTAGTGAGATACAAAAAGGAAGTGAAAAAGGTAGTGTGCTGCCACATGTGGCACAACAATAAGTCCCAAAACACACATGTGATGTTGACTGTTGTTGATGTTTAAGGTAAGGTTGACATTCCTAACAGAATTGACAGTTGCTAAAATCCAGATGGTTCTCCCTAACACCTGTTACTATCAGATCTGTCTTGTTTTCATTTAAACTAGACTATTTTCTTGCTTCCATTATCACCTAGAAACCCAAGAGGAATGCAGCAATGACCTTCCAAGACAGCAACACACATTCAGGAGTTCTGCAGTTCAGAGCTATCATAAAAGGTTCCAGCAGCATGTTAAGTTGCTACTCTATGACACCTTCGAGGAAAAAAAAACCCTCTGGAAAAAAACACAGATAATCATAAGATGTTTTTAATTCTGCCTGACATGAAGAAAAGCATCCCCTTTATGTAATATTTTATTGGCCTTTTAAAAGGGACCAGGGTCTGTGGTGTCATGGTTATCATGCCTACTGGGTTTGGCTTGGGAAACACTCCTAGAAGCTGAACGGTGATTTCAGATAGGTTTGAAACATTCATTATATAAACTACATACTGTAAAGAAGATCATCAGTATTTCAGACACACACCAAGTCAGACCACTATGCAATCCGACATAGAGTAACTTTCCCCAGATACAATATATTTGTAAGTATAATATCAGGTTGCAGTAACTGTCATTCGTATAGAACTTAAACAAAATAAAGCTTACTGGACCGTGCATCATTTTGGTGATTATACACCAGTTGAAAAAATTTCTCAGCAAGCCTTACTCACTCACTTAGAAATAAATGGTGGATTTGAGCTTTTCCTTTAGAGAGTGATTTTATGCTGATTGGATATTTATGAAAACTTTATTGCATCTCTTTCCTAAAAGCTCCTAACTAAGTGTATTTAGAAAGTTACTTTTACACAAGTTAGTGTCTTCGGTTATGGAATATAAAATTTGTATTCTATTCTCATCTGTTGAAAGCAGTTGAGAAGATATGTAATTTTATCTCTTANCCGCTGCCTCTGCTGCTCCACGGCATCCGGCCTCCCTCCGAGACCTTCTGCCTCCTGCCCCGGAGTCCCCACTGTTTCCCGCGCTGAGCAGAGCTGCTGCTGTGGCTGCCCGGCTCCTGGCTAGCGCGGACATTTTCCGGCCGCTCCCTGCCGCCTCCTGCCTGATGCAGTCTTCCGTCTGTGCCCGCACCGAGGAAAAGAGAGGCACGTCCACCGCTCCAGGAGGACTGCAGCAGGTTGACTGTCGGGATCCCTAGGACTTTCTTTTGTCTGGTTGTTTGGGTGTACTGTTGGTTTTTCTTAGTGTTCTTAATAAAGAATTGTTGTTCCTTTACCCAAATCTTCTGCCTGAAAGCCCCTTAAATTGCAAAATTATAATATTTTGGAGGGAGGGGGTTGACAGTCTCCATTCCAAGGGAGACTCCAGCTTTCCCTAATAGACACCTGTCTTCCCAAACCGAGACAGTTAGTTTCCTAAGTTATCCAATACCTTATTACATAAAAGTCCTACAAGTCTCAACTAGGTCTACTGCAGAGCGCACTGGAATAAAGTTTTCCTTGGCATTTGAGTAAACACACTTAGAATGCTGAAGGGGATTTGAATGAGCAATGGAGATTAATGCCAACTGGCAGATGACAAGACAGTTTTATGAAAATTTTTGACAAGTCAACATTTGTTTTTTTCTTGTTTGGAGAAAACACAAAACTTTTTGAAATGAAGACTTGAGGCAACCTTCATATTTCCCTCGTTCTTCATTAAAGCTAACACCTAGGATAAGTTAGCTTGCAAGAAACAGAACAGGCATTCAAATAGAGGGTCCTTACACTTCCATTCATTGTCACCATGCCCGAGATGTAGGTATCTCTTACAGGTATATCAGGTCCCTTAACGTCTTTCTCAGGTAATATTTTGGTAGAATTTTAAAATACAAATTAGAAAACTTGAAGGAAATACCTAAGCTGAATGCAGTGGAACCAGGATTATACCCTATAGTAACAGCTGGTTTCTATACAAGTCAAGTATTCTTTGACTCTTTTCCAAGTTTATTCTAAAAGCATTAATGAAATAGCCTCTGCTCCACTATTTTGCAGTCTACTTTTCCACTTACTGCTTTCCTACTTCAGAATGATGGTGTCTCTAATGTGTGCAGATTTTAACATTGGACTCTTTATTCAATGTCTTTACTCAAGCAGTAAAAATTAAATTACTTCACTGGTAAAAACATGTCAGAGTAGGTTTTAAGTAATGGATTTGGGGATTCCCTAGGTTGAGACACACTACTATTTAATTTCCCTTACCACATGCAAGTTCATCTTACCATCTTCTATCCAGAGGAAAAAAACTACTTTTTATCTAACAAAATGTAGAAGATGGAATAGTTGATTTCTTTTTCAGAGTGTGCATCAGTGGATGACATTTCTCAAAAGCAGCATATCACTGTGTATTAAGTCATCTGCAAGCATGAAGTTTTTGGAGAAAACTACCTAAGTCAGACAGTACAACAAAAGATCTTGATGCGAAGTCAGACAGAGCACCACTGGGCAGACAATGTAAGCCTGAAGCTAAAACCCAATCAAAAGCAGTAGGAGAAACAAGGAAGCTGATGCAGCAGCAACAAGGTAACGTTAACTGCAGGTTTATTCCTCTCATTATTTTCAGACTGCTGGGAAAATTGCAAGTCTGATTTCAGAGCCAGCCTGCAATAGTGTTTGGTGACCTCCATATTCAGTAGAAATTGCTACAAGATAAGATCCTACAAGCCTCACATTGAGGTGCTCTCACCAGACTCTTTTTCTACCTTTAGAATACAAGACACAAGAGACACTCTTGTCAGTCTGAGTTCTAGCTACAGTGTTACGTATCTCAGATGAATGATTTCAAAAAGGCATCGTGTTTTACAAGAGCTCTTTATCTCATTCAGCTAGATACAACTTCACAAAATCATTGCTTTTCATGATACTTAATTAGCAAAGAAATCCCAGAGTATATAGTCATCACACATCTCTTTATCTGCCAATAAGTTTACAGTTTAGGATAAGATTTGATCCCTCTATACTTCACTCAAATAAATGGAAATCCTTCATTCAAAAATGTAAGGATCTCAATCTATACATTACACCCTCAGAAAACCTAAACTTGAGAGAAAGGGAAGATGGTGGGGTAACACTGTTCTTCACAGGTCATGTACGTAACAGGAGGATAAATGTGACAGCTGACAAAAATAAGAGACCATATTCTCCTCTGTGAAGTACAGCATTATGAACTTGGCACAACACTTTTAAGAACATTGGGTAGAATTTTTGCTTTGCTGAGGATTCTTTGCACAACTGCATTCTGGGCTTTTTTTTTTCCCTGAGGTATGTGCTGCTGGTGTGTGCTGAAGGTAGCTGTATTTGTGAGTCCTAGAAGGAAAAGCATGTCATGAACACACTGAGCTTCAATATAAAGGATTGCACAAGCTATTCTTATAGGTGTGTGTATACACGTAATAATCTTCACATCTGAGTTCATTTTCTTTTCCAACTGTAGTCAGCATGTGCCTTTCTCCCTAACCGGACTGATACTTTTTACTCTCAGCCACTTCTGAAATATTAGCATTTATCCTAGAGACAGAACAAAACCTGCAGCTCAGATCCAGATATTCCTAGCCCTCTGGAAAACAACTCTGTTCACAACATCTGTTCACAGCATCTACATCAGTCATTGCATGGAATAAAACGATGTGTTTGTTATCACAGTATTTCATTACACAAAGCACTGCAATGCTAGTTACTAGGATAGCACTACAGTTGTTTACACTGTGAAGACAGATTTCACAAGAAGGGATAAATATTTGATTTTCTTAAGAACTGCAGAAAACAGGAAAATGCAGAAAGCAGTTATTTCTTAACTAACATTTCTCAATTTCATAGTTGCAGTCCTATTACTCCCTTCTGCCTGGTTGTAATTCTGCAAAAGCACTTTTTTTGCAAGATTTTTGTATAGCACTTAATCTTTACATTCTCCGCTCAGTTTCAAAGACAGGATGCACATTAGGGCTGCTTGAACATCAGTTTAAGAGTCTGTACAACTGTACGAAGCAAAAGCCACTGACAGTCTCAAACATCCACAATCAAAAATACAGTCAAGTACATAAGCAGAGAGAGAACAGGAAAAAAAAAAAAAGAGATGGAATCAGAAACTTACGTCATGACCAGTGTCTCGTCTCCAGGTTCACTGAGTAATCCATCTACAAAGACTGAAGTGCTGGTAAAATTATGTGTACTCCAAGTCAGGCCATCATCTATACTGAACCTGTAAAAAAGCAGAAATGGTTTTAATTCACAACTGCAAAACAGAAGTTATTCATTAAAAAAATAAATCCCCTTACTGAAGCCCAGGATTTATGTTCACCAGAATACAATATGCCTGGGTAACGTATCATATTAATGCGATTGTTTTTCCTCAGCAGTGTATGCAGGTGCTCACATCTTTATTAGAAAGTTTATTATGCATTTGCCACAACAACAGAAATTCTCAGGCAGATGAAAACTGAGGTCTGTGAACAAATTATCTTTCTATCCATAAGGTTCAAAAGCAAGGTAATTTACACTTCTTTTTATTAGTATCTGAGATAGAGATTTGATAAGCAGAGGTCAGGAAAACATGACAGGCAACTCAGCCTGACCACTAAAATGCATGGGAGGTGCAGTAACTACAGGCACCGAGATGATAATACTTCACTTAAAAATTTGCAAAAGATGCTGATGAATCAGCAAAATATATTTCAAACATTCTGTGCCCCTAAACTTTACGAATCAGTGTCTTTTCTAATGTACATTTCCTCCAGGTCTTTTGGATAGTATGTTAATGATGTTTTTTATTTAGCTAACCAAGTACATAGCCTAGTTCCTATTACCATACACAGTACTACGCAAAAACGACCCTTGCCACAACTGATAACAATACCTTGTGGCTTTTGTTCCAACTGCAATAGTTTTGTATGCTATTATGTATTTTGCTTCACTATCATGCAGTATTGGCATTCTGTAACAAAATGCCTTGCAGCAAACTTTTCCTGACAAATGAGCTGAGAAAGTCATTTGCTCCATCATCCGTATATGACAGGATCTATGCATGGTGCAGCTAATTTCTGCATAAACATCTCAGATGAACTGCACTTTTTGCATACTCTTACACAGCTTGCAAGTACACACGCATGTACTTTTGGTTCCCAAACTCTAAATTATAGTGCTCTTGCCAGAGTAACTTTAGGATATTCTCCTATGTCTTAATGCACTGTGGTATTTGGAAAAGACAGAGCTTTATTACAATATGAATGAAATATCCTGACTGGATACATAAGCCATACACACATCAGGGTTTGAGCATCTTTGCCAGATACTGCTGGTACAAGGCAGTAGCAGACAACAGTCATGCCAAGTACTGCCAGTACTGTAGAGTTCCAGTAGAGCCTTTGAAACAAAAGCACTTACAGTGATGCAAGAAACTTTTGTTATGATTCATGCATTATGCCATGGTATCTTCAGCACCATGAATCCACCTGCATTTTGTTGACTTAATGAATGTTAAATTAAGCAGACTCCACCTGCATTCCATACATGATCACACTGAAACACTAATCTTAAATTCTGAGCTTTGCCTGAGGTCTTGAATACACAATAGCTCCACTTTAATTAACTGTATCATTACTTGAGTATTTTCAAAGGGATAGATGTGTCTTTGATGGCCACAATAACTCCACCATGGTCCAGGTACAAGATGTGATGCTCTTCTTCAAAGACCTATGAAGTCAGACAAAATATGCAGCTAAGCAAATGTACAAAATAGCAGAAATAACATGTACAAGCAAATCAGTATTAAAGACTTACTGTTTTATAATCATTTCACTTCAAATTGAAAGGGACATAAGAGTCAGTTTAACTCTTATATTTGTCCCAGCTGTAAAAAAACAATGTTAAGCAGGTGAAACAAAAAACGTTCAGGTTCAAATCACAGGTTAAATTCTCTAAAGGGATTCTAGCCCAAGCTTGTATTTCTCATAGTATACATTCTGCATGTCTTCCTATTATATATCACAAAATGACTTGGCACCCTACTTTGGTATTTGCCGTATTCTATGTATCGTGCAAAATAAAGGTATTTGTAGCTTAATTCTAAGAGAAATAGGGAAAATGCAGCTGTCTGCAACTTGTTCACATGCTGTCCGGACTCTACTAAACTTGAAATAATTTGCACAAGCACATTTTCTGCAATCCCAAAATACTTGTAGCATTAATTTCACAGCACTGAGGACTCACAACTTTCTAAATGACTGCCATTTATTTTCTAGAGGACATCAGTAGTACTAAAATAAATGTACTATTTTACATCTTTTTTACATCTGAAATCTGTTTTAAAACAGGGTTTACTTATGTTATTAATCTGGGAACGTTCATTTAACATAAAAGTAGTTGATAAAGTGAGAGTTACTAAAGAAACTTAGCAGCTGACAGACAAATCTGCAGCCTCCTGTGCTCTTTGAAAAAAAAAAAAGCTGAAAAACATGAAGGTTAGCTTTCCTTTGCGTTGTAAATGAAAAAATACCAAAGATACTAAATGCTCCCTTTTATTCCTTAATAGTGAATAGGGGATTTAGCAGCAAGACTGAACCAGAGTGGGAGGAAAGTATCTTACCGCACAGTGACAGTAACTTCAAACACAGAAAGCACTTGATTTGGAATAAGAATTCAGTCTTCCTCTCATCTAGTAATAGTATATTTCATGGGAATCCTAGAGCATCAAGTGCCTGATGAGGTTTTTCAGTCTTGCCATTTTACAGCAAAACCCTCATAGGAAGCATTTACACTGTTCCACACAGCTGCATAATTTGGAAGAGGATTCAGTAAAGGACAGACATTAATTTTAGATGCATTTCAAAAGAATGAGACCAGCTGGAAACAGATAATCAGGCAGAGTTTTGATCTTCAGCTAAACTTTGAACTTTTGCTCATATCTAAATGAAACAAAATCTGATACATGTCTCTCCACTAACTACGGCCAGGCAACAAATTTCTTATGAACCTCACTAGTAGCCAGACACTATAGTACTAGATATGTATAACCCATTTCTATGTTTACACTTCTGTAATTATTTGATTGCATTATGTTCTTTATAATCATATCAATTTCTTTTCTGTCCCTCTCCACTTTTTTGCTCAAACTGTATTCTCCTGTGTCTGTTTTAACAGCTTCAGCAGCTACTTAGACCAGAATACCTGTTAGGAGCAACTAGGACTATGAAATCAATGAAATAATGTTTAAACAATCCCAAAGAAAATGTGCTCCACTCAATTTTACTCTGAGATACACAAGTTTAAAAAGTAACAAAAACTGGTCAAAATGACTTTTGTGATTTTTGTTTGTCTCACCAAGAGACATTAATTTCTAGAATCAAATCTAAAAGATAAGTTCTTCTACACATAATGAGGCATTTGAACCTTGCCAGGGTGAGAGGCTCAGACTGCAGCCTTTCCTGTTGTACTTGAAGTCATTACCATCCATCTGTGAAGATATCCACAGGAAAACAAGTATTCTCTCTTCAGCAAAGGTTTTCCAAATTGCTTTGATACAAAAGGACTTGACACAAAAAACATAAAAGAGTCCAAAAAATAAAGCACTGGACTAAAACTTCAGAGATCTAGATCAGTTCCTAGGCTAATAAATGTACACAGAGTATTTTGTACCTAACAGCTTTTTTTGTCACTGGCTACTTTGTTAGCAGATCAAATACGAAAGGCTTTTTATTGCTGCCTTTTTTCTTTCATGCCATTTCTTTTGAAAGTTGAAAGCCAGACTTTTCCCTTACTTTGCCCTATTTCAAGCACAATGTTAACAGCTGCTGTTGAAAAAATCAATGGCAACAATAACTGCAAACAGAAATCAATTGGTTTTTTCTAAAAAGTAAATAAAATACACTCAATATGTATAGACAAGGTCATCCATAACATTTGACAGAGTACTCTAATAGTTTAAAAGTCAGGCCTGAAAAAAACAGGCACTAGAGAGCAAAAAATGCTTAAAGCCTTTGTGGTCTGAACTGTGTTCATACACAGCCCCTTTCTCCCAGGATTCCCGATTTATTTGTCTGCCTGGCTCACTATCATGCTCATTAACACATTTTATATTGTTTTCTTGGTACAATCTTCCAAATAGCCATATCTGTCCCACAAGTTCACCTTAGGTTACACATCTGTGGTTCACAGAAGACAATCTAATCCCTTATTGTTTATGATAATGTCAAGGTGAGAATCCTTCTCTTGCAGGCCAGATCACTGCTGCTACATGGATGTTTAAGCCACTTGTCCATCAGCTCCTAAACTACTGTTATTTACAGTGAAATCTTGTACAACGCATTCTTTTCATCTTAAAATGGTAGAGAATGGAGTGACAGTTTCAGGAGATAACAAACACCTCAGTTGTCATGCAACAGAAAAAGAGAAGAGCAACTGAGACCAGTCCAAGTGGTACTGTGGCTATCTATAATCACAACTCTTGTTACGGTTTTTCTATTTACTACCAGTGTTTAATTCCACAAAAATACAATTTTGGTTATTGCTACCTGTGAATGCAGGCTGTATATCGGGAGTCTTCCCAAAACCTCATAACATCACCATATGCAAATGATGGAAATACATGTTCAGTCAAAATATTTAGCAGTGTATACCAGCAGTTAAGAAATCACGCTAGGAAAGTGATCAGTAAATCATTGCTAAATTGAGAATGTATTGCAAATTCAGGAACTCAGGGACTGGTCCCAGTTATGAGTCACAAACTGAAAGTCAACAATGTGATGCTCATTCAAAGATGAGAAATCTTATGCAATGGGTTTCTAGTAATGTCAATACGTCAAGAGCAATCATTCCATTCTGTTTATAACTTTGCAATTTTGCATTCAGCTTTATCATGCTTTGGGAGAAGAATGTCATATTAGACAGTCCAGTCAATAAGCAGCAAAAAGGAAAACCCCCTCAGAAATCTGATCCATTAGGATAATCAGTGGATTTGAGTTTGTTGTTTTCCAAGGGAAAAAATCCTATATGCTGGGTAGAGATGATAATCACCTTTCAACATAGTGAAGAGGAAACCACTCCTCTCCAAAGGCAAGAAGAAATCAATATCTCTTGCAGAATTTGTGAAACTGTAAGAACAACAGCGAAGAGCACAGTCAGCTTGTGTTAAATATTCAGAAAAATCTATGAAGACTGGTGAAACACCATGTAGCCAGAATGCAGAATTTCCTACAGCAAAGAATTAACAGGTCTGGCAAACCTCTTTTAGTGCTGGTACTAGTATGTTGTTTCTGAGGACATGGTTGACTTACATCATCGTTAACCTTCCTCTCTGTCCTGTATTCTTAAGAAATAATACTGCTATTATTTCACAAAAACTTTTAACTAACTGAACTGCCTTCAGGAGAAACCCCCCCCCCCCCCCCAACCCCCACTTTGCCTTTTCCTTCTTTAAAATTTGCTTTTCTGAGTTGCTCTGTCACTCTATGAGTACAGACTGATTCTCTTCCAGTTTGCAGATAGCTCTTGAACTTCATGTGAGGCAGGCACTCACTAATGACATCTACAAGGTTTCAGAGACTTAAACCCACCTGAAAAGTTGTGCCAAAAAGCTAGTTTGCTCTGCTTTTGCCAGCTCATGAGATCTGTAATTTACTATTAAATAATTCCTGTATCATCAGATTGAAGCCCTGTCTTTTGTGGCATGTACCTCATCTTCCAGAAGAGCTTACAAACAGTAAGGCAAAAAGTACAAACACAAGCTACATTTTCATTTTAATAATAAAGATTGAGAAAACTCTTTCAAAGGATTCAGAGCAGTTTTAATTAAAAAAAAGCTAGCAATGGTGGTTTTAATTTTGACTAATGAGGGACCAGTTTGTGGTTTTTATAGCAGGCAAAGTCATCTTAAGGAACAGTTTCATCACTTATCTTTTCCTAAGTGTCTCACCAATGAAAAGCAGTAAAATTATTAATTTTATTGCCTTCACTTTTTTCTTATTTTTTCACCCTAGAAAAACTACAGAACTTTGACAAATGGTGACAATAAATTAGAAGAGAGGCCTCTGTGAAGTTTTATACAAACTTAAATTCTGAGCACTTTTGCAGTAACTTGTACTCAGAAAACTACACTACACAATTTTGTTTTAGCTGAACACTAAAACCCTATCTCAACTGAAATCTGATGACTTTTGAACACACTTCGAGGGTGATTGGGTTTTTTCTTCCTGGATAGCTACTATACGTAAATACCAGATTGCATTGTGTTTTGTTACTAAATACACATAAAGACAATATCCATGAGACTAAGCATTGCTGAGACAGCAATTTAGGAAAAAATACAAACTGCCACTAGGCATTGGAAGCAAAAGATACCCAGAATTCAAAAGTCATTTCAATTATAACATAACTGTTCTTTTTTTAATAATTTGTTGTTTGCAGTCCCAGACTTTATTAAATCATACATTACTCATTTGGTTTCAATGAGGAATAGACATTTAAGCTTAAATACCAGTTTTCAGATTATGAAACAGAAGAATTTCTGCCTTTCTATGTAGCACAGAAAAACTGTATTAAATATAGTATTAAAAACCTCAACAGACTCTCTGTTTTTTATGCAAGATAAGATCTTTTTAAATCTTATACATTTGGATAGGAGATAAGGGGAGGCTGAAGTTCCTCTCCTGTAAAGACAAGCTGAGGTAATGGGGGCTGTTCAGCTTGGAGAACAGAAGGCTCCAGGGGGACCTTATAGCAACCATTCAGTACCTGAAGGGGCCCTACAGGAAGGCTGGAGAGGAACTTTTTACAAGGAACTCCAGTGGTAATACAAGGGGAAATGGTTTAAAGCCAAAAGAGGGTAGATTTAGATTAGATTCAAGGAAGAAATTCCTCACTATGAGGGTGATGAGGCACTGGAACAGATTGTCCAGACAATCCATGGATGCCCACTCCCTGGAATTGTTTGAGGCCATTTTGGATAGAGCCCTGGACAACCTGGTCTAGTGTTAGCCTTTGCCTATGACAGTGGGGTTGGAGTTAGATGATTTGAGTTCCCTTCCAACCTAAACCATTCTATGATCCCTTAGGGACCAAAATGTTCAAGTTTCAGTAGAACCTGAAGATTTGAGCCTATCTGAGTCTGCCAATCGTCTTAGTCTCACAGTTTGAGAAAAAATAGGCTAATAACAGTCACATATCTCAAGAGAATGGTTTATAGATATTAAGTATTAGAAGATTAATCACATTTGGTACACTAAAATTATTTCCAGGTGACTTTGATGACTTCTGGTTCCTACCTGACGCCATGTCTTCCCACAGTCAGATGTTATATACATCTCTTCTTTATACTCAACCAGCTGGGAGCCCAGGTTACCTGTCATGAAACAGTAGGAAAGAGTTGAATCCACATGAGCAAAAGAGATTTGTTCAAATCCTGATGACAAGAGTGAGAAGCTTCCAGGCTAAAGCAAGAAAAACACAGATGATCAGCAGGCTTACTTCACTTCTGGTAGTGCCACAAATGCTTTTACACATAAGTATATCTTTAATTTTTCCTTTATAATGCTAGCTATACACAGGTAAGGGCAATGAGGCTTAATTTTAATAAGCTCTGAGCATTTTAGTTTTGTTGCTGCAAGCTGAAAAATCACTATGAAAGCATGTATTTAAGAGATCCACAGTGCCTATGATCTCAGAGGTATTACCTTCACTTCATTTATATTCTGTAAAATACTTAGTCTTCAACTTGAATTGTTACACTAAAAATCAAAAATTTCATGAAGTAGCAGCAAAATCTATAACCTGGATAAAAACACTGAAATGACGGACTACTCCAAAGAAAATGCATAAATACAAAAGAATCTAAACCAGAAATACATGTTTAACCTAAAGACTGAGCAAGAAGCTACTGAATATTTTGATAAAAAGCATGGAGGACCAGCAGGCAGCATTCAGACTGCTGCAAACCAAACCAAATTATTGAAGTGTTAACTTGTGGAAGACACTCTCATCAGATGCAGTCTCAAATACTCTGATCTCCATCTTCTAACATGCAACATTTGAAAGAGAAAACTATTAAAACACCAGACAGTTTACTGTGTTCTTGGGCTGAAGCAATCAAGCAACAATATTCCTTCCAAGTTATATCCTCCAGGGGATTTTGACTTAAATATACGCTTTGCGCATTTTTATGGTAGTAATAAAAGTTATCAAATCCTCTTAAGCAGGAGAGATGAGGAAACAAAACACCTGAGATGAGGACAGCAATACAAAACTCCACTTGTGTTATATAAATATCTGGTTTTAACCACCAAAAAGAAATCCGTTTTATGCAGTGGATGCTCACTAGTGCTGAAAGGTTACAGAGAGGAATGACAGCACGCAGTGCCCAAAATACACTCTCTGTTTGGACCATCAAGATTGCACGCATATGAGGGAAGAAAACCTCCAACAATTACACCACAAATATTACCTAATGAGACCTTTCCTAAAGGAAAACTTGCATAGAGTTTAACTGGGATGGAGTGATCCTCCCCATAACATCTCTCTCAGTGTTGTGTTTGTGGTAGTAGCTGGAAGGGTGCCGACAACACACTAGCGTTGTGGGTGCTGCTGAGCAGGGCTCACACAGCACAAAGACTGGGGAATTTACCATTTCTACCACCCTCTCCAGCTGAGTACGACTGAGGGATGGGCCAGGCCAGCTAACCCAACCTGACCAGCCCAGGTATGAAAGCAAAAGTAAAGGAATAAGATGGGGAGGGCATTCATTAATAGTGTTTTCTCTTCTGGAGCAACTGCTGCACATACTTGGCCCTACTTCCTAGAATGATGGCTAAACACCTTTTAATTTGTTTCCACACGTAGCTTTTGTGTCCTACACCTGAACTCAGTTGTATGTTCATCCCAAATACTAATACTAATACTTTGGTTAGTGATCATTCTGAAACCTAAAAACCATTGTGGCAAAGTTCATGTAAAAATCTCACTTTCCTGTATCTCAGATGTCATCACTAAGTAGGACCAAATCTCATTACCTTTGGTAAGCAAACAATCTGGTAACTAGAAGGAGGTATGAGTGAGAAGTCACCTTCTCAGACATTAATACAAAACATCTATTTCAGTATTCCTACTTTCCTCTATAAATAGTTGTTTTGACAAGGCTATAACACAGCCTGAGAAACACAGTCTGAGAAGCACAGCCATGAGCAGAAAGCATAGTTCACTGTGTGATTCTGCATATTGTAAAAATGAGCTTATATAACTCATTACAGAACTCATGACCATAGAGGAAAAGTAGACTACCTCAGACCAGAAATAGCGGGAAAGAAACCCCAGAGGTAATGAGAAAGCCCATAGTAAAAGGAAAAGCCCATCAAAGTTGACTATCCATTAACCTACAGTCCACCAGGTAAAGTCTATTACCAGCAGCAGACTGTCCACAAGACAACACAGCTCTATCCTCCTCCTAGAAGACTTCTGTAAGCAGGCTGTCTCTCATACTCTGGTGCTGGTTCAACAATTGCCATCTGAAGCTAAATACCTGTCACACTTAAAACACTTGTCTCTCACAGGCAGACACATCAACCATGTGTCAACCTCAGTTCTTACCACTTCTTTTCACTGGTATACATTTCTGCAGATGGTTATATCTTTGTGCTTCTGCAAGTACTCACTTTTTTCCCTTTGGGATAGCTGACAACAGAAATATTTATTTGCTTTCTAAAATCTATCATATTGCTGTCAGTTTACACCCTTAGTAAAGATACCTCTAATGAACGCATTGTTCTTTCTGCTCCTGGATTAATGTTCTTTATTCCATCTCTTTTCACCACTTAGAAAAATCTACTTTCATCAGTAGGTCTTTATTTTGTGAATTTCTATGGATCTGCACTTTAAATTGCTTTAGCTAATGGAGAATCAGTCTGTAAACTAAACAGCCTCAACCTGTGCTTCATTAGAAAGTCTTTTGCATCCAGCTGATATGGTAATGACCGAGAGATATCAGCAAGAGTCTTACAATTGCAGCTCTGTATCAAGACACATAACTTGTAGTTTTGGTTTCACTTTTACTGCCTTTTCTTGGTAAATGAGCAAAAGGAGTTGGTGTGCTCAGTTACAATTACAGAAAAATGCCATTTTGTCAAAATGTAAATCTGGCACACAAGCTGGTGTCCTGCTTCCAGAAAAAGGATTTGACTGCTCTTTGACCTTTGAAAGTAGTCCCTTCCCAGGCCAAGGGTGAAAACCTACAAGTGGCACATGCAGGAACTTCTGAGTGCTGACATAATATTCTGTCCATTAATTACTTCCAGATGTTTTAGGAGAACAAATTACACTACCTAATTTTGCAAACTTTATAGAAGTCAAGCCTTTGAGAAAAACCTTTCTGTAAGGAAGGATAAAACTTCTGCATTTAGTGGCAATTTTGTCTGTGGGTGCTGCAGATAATGTGCTGCTGCGAAAGTCAGTGGATTCAGAAAAGAAATGCAAGTGAGGCGGCAAGCAGGAGACTCTACAGCACCAAGGAGACAGAGCTCTGCAAAGCAAGGGAGTAACAGCCACAGAGCCAAACTGCAGAGGTGACAGACAGAAGATATGCTAGGAACACAGCACGGTGTGTGAAGATTTTCTTAAGCTAAGGAAATCTTTGAACTAGAATAAAACCAAGTCCTTCAAAGAACTTAGCAGGCTCACCACACTTTTGTTTGCAAACCTTTCTATTTAATGTGTGACACAAGAGTTTTGAGCTTTCTTCATTTAAAGACTTCACGGGTTTATTTTTTAAATTCTAATAAAAAATAATTCAAAGACTTGGGACTTTTTGTTCTTTGTGGCATTTAAAATGAAGTGAATACTTTCAAGCTCTAGCTACCTCACAATGTGTCATGTTGCTGGATTGAACTTGCTAAATAAACAAAGCATATGTAAAACACTGAGTAAGCAGCTTTCCACAGCTCCAGTTCATATACAATGAAATGCAAAAGATCCTGACATTGGTAACATTAGAAACAACTGCAAAGTCACAAGAGGACTCAAAGTAGAGCTCAGACACACCAAAAATTTCTATCTAAGAAGACTGACAATACATATTTGCAGCAAGTGTGGCAGCCAGTAAGATGTGTGTACAACTGGCACTGAGATGGAGTGATACAGAAGGTAAGAAATGGTGAAATTAATCTCAGCATCAGGACTGGAAGACAATAGCGCGTGTGTAAGTACCACATCCTGAAGTGTTTGGACTGTGTCATGCACCCGAATTATTAGTGTGGTGTTTGTCTGGTGATGACACTAAAACCTGTGATCCTTGTTACAGCTGTAAACAACTTCAGTAACATCTCAAGTATGCCATTAAAACATGGAACATTTCCCAACATTTTAGTGTGTCTGTGTTAGATCCCAAAATCCATTGCAGTAACAAGTAAAGGTAGTCTTAATATCCTGAAGGCAATTCAAGCTCATATTGAAATAGTTACTGAATCTGGAATGGGTAATCAACTGCAGGCTTATGCTGGTTTTGGCTGGGTTACTTTTCTTTATAGTAGCTGGTACAGCCTCTGCTTTGGATTTGCATTGCAAACATTGTTGATAACATTGATGTTTTAGTTACTGCTGAGTGGTCTTTGCACAGACTCAAGGCCTTTTCTGCTCTACACACTAACACACCAGTGAGTGGGTTGGGGGTGTATGAGAATTTGTGAGGGGACACAGCTGGAAATGCTGATACAACTGACCAAGGGGTATTCCAGACCAGATGACATCATGCTCAGCCATAAAACTAGGTAGGAGGTTGGCAGGAAGCCACTGCTGGTGGAGTGGCTGGGCACTGGTTGGTTGGCAGTGAGCAATTGTTTGAATTTGTTTCTCGTCTTTTTTATGTTTTATTTCCCCGTGCTATTTTCCTATTTGCTACATTTTAAAATTATTATGATTATTACTAGTAGAAGTAGTAGTATTTAAATTATTAAACTGTCTTTATCTCACCTCACAAGTTTTCTCATGTTACCTCTCCAGTTCTTTTCCCCATGTGCCTCTGGGCAGGCACTGAATGAGTGGCTGTGTAGGGCTCAGTTGTCAGCTGGGGTTAAACCATGACATGACTATATTAACCAGAGCTATAAATTATATGATTTTAGCTTTATTTTTTAATCTAAATGGCCTAAAAATTCCCATTTAGTTTCAAGAAGTTATATTTGTGATACAGAAGCTTCTCACATTTGTCTTATTATTTTATATTTTTTTGTAGTTGAATGACAGGAACAGGATAACGACTGTTAATGACTATTTTCTTCAGCTCTGCTTTCTGCGTTTCTCATCCAATGAAAAATACATTACTTTTAAAGACATTGTTAGAGGTTCATACTATGTCCGTTCTAAAGGGATGGCATTATTGCAAGCACCACATATACATGAAATAAAGGAAGGCTAGAGGCTGTCACTCAGTCAAGGCCAGCTGACATTATCAGCTAGGTTGACACCAACATCATGCTCAGCCACAACTCTCCCCAGGCAGTGCTGCCACGGCCTGAAGGTTCTCCTTCCCTCCCCAGTTCAAATTACCTGAAATAACACGAGGGTCACATTATAGGCCATGAAAATGGTGATTTCAGGTGAGGAACTTGAGGATTTGTGGTGGCATGCCTCAGTCCTGACAGATGTGCCTGAGGGTGGAAGGCCAAGGTACGATATTTTACCTAACTCTGTAGATTAGGGTCAGTAGACCTGGTGCTATCTTGAGTATAGAATTGGCCAGTTTCAAGTGTGTGCCTGCTCCAAAAGCATACCCTGGGAAAACACCTGAATTGTTATTAAACACTTCTCCAAAGGCTTTTGTCACAAATAGAGCCAGGATGCTGTTCTAGAAAGACTCTTGGATCAAGTCAGGATGACTCCGCTGTTATGTTCTGACACCTTTCAGATTGTGCTTTTGGACATTGGAAATCCTTTGCTGTTTCACTTGTCCTGGGTAAAGGCCAATTGTAAAGTCAGCCAGTAAAATCACACATTCCACCCCTGCAGGGGTGGCAGTCATGAAAACTAGAATACAGGGGTTCTAGCTACTGTTTAGCATAGTTCTTCAGGCTGGAACTGTTTGGATCTTTGCACATGACAGTTCAGCAGCTGGCAGCACATGGATGGGGAAGAAAGCAATGAATTTTAGTGACAACTGGTGCCCAGCCAAGCTTTCTGGAAAAATGGTCTAGCTGTGAAAAATACACACAGATCTCAAGAGAGTAATTAAAATTTATCCCTGCTCAGGCATCTTGGCAGGTTCCTACTGAGTCACACAAATATGGGAGATTACTTCCATTTACAATTTACTATTAATTTACATGATTTAAGCACTACTTATCACTTCATTTGCCCATAATTTTATATGTGATATTAGACATGCTTATGGTGAGAAGAAATCATCCCCATAGGCAACACGTTTCTAATGCTTGTAATAAGGAAAATCTTTTCCAGCCATTAAGTCTAGCATACAGACAGACACTCTAAAAAAAGAGATGCACCTTGCCTAGATTACTGGTAATACATCCCTTCAGTCAATGCACAATAAGTTAAAATGTCATGGTTTGTAAAACTGTGGTCACAGTGTAGAATGAACATACAACCATTCTGTGCTTAAATGTCCCAGACAGACAGGTTTTACTAGGTGAACTGAAGTTGTATTCAACTGAAGAACGAGGCGCTGCTTCACATCACCAGAATGGTGAAACGTTGACATGAGAAAAATCCAAGGGAACTGCATAATCTTGTCTTCAAACTGTACAGGGAAATAATCATCTCTCTGTTCCCTTACCCTTTTTGTAGGGGCATCCTGGTATGCAACTTGTATGAAAAATGACCAAAATTTATCACAGCGTATGCAATGAGTTTTGGCCTGATAACACAAAAAGTAACCAGAGCTTTTCCAGCATTTCCTCAAAGTGTGGGAAAGTATACAATGTACTGCTTGTTTAGTTTACTATCTGGATTGGCAGCTAAGTAGACAATTCTTGTGAAGTAGCACCTGAGAAATATATACTTCTTTAAACATTTTTCTTAGAAAAGTCCTTCACAAGTTTTTATTAAAAATTTACAGATCCATTAACATATATTTTGTAGCTGATGCTGTGAAATATAGAAACAATTGCCAAGATAAAATACACAAAAATCTAATGGAAATGCAAAAACCTTAAAGGGAACAAAGTAGTTGCTTAAAACAACAGCTATACAATTCAGTATTCTGTTGGCATAATCTGTATATATAGATCAGAACTTGTATTTGCAAATATAAGTTTAAAAAGGTGCAATTTTAACAATTTATTATCGCATTTTCTCCAAACAGCTATAGGCATTATGCTTTTCACCATGTAATTATTTTGTAAATGAAAACAATATTCAGTAGTCCCTGTGCTCTGACTTTCAGGGCAATATTAAAATTATCCTTAAGTCACAGGTTAGGTTTTTCATTACCACAAACATCTGTGTTGTATACAATTTCTATATATATTTGTGTCTCTCCATTGGTGATTATTTACCTACTTGAATTTTCCAATACAATTCTATATTTTACAGCACAAGGCACTGAGGGCTCGTAGATGCACTGTGATCAACTGTCATTCACAGATCCTTATCATCTTCAGCTGTTTCCAGAAAATGTGCTCTCCTTAAATCTAACAGTAAAATTCCAATAGTGTGTGATGTGGCTCAAATAATCAGATTTCTGTAGGTGCTAAGAACCTACAACTTCTGTTGATTCACGTAGGACTTCAAGCTCATTTTATGTAAAGCATTTCTGATAAGAAGTGTGAATTTACAAGGGTATCAGGTTTGCCAGATAAGACTGAAGGTGTGCACTGAATCCAGATGACTTGAGCATCCAAATATGTAAATGCAAGTTAAAATCAGAGTTGATTCAGGTTGTCTGTTGGCAAGGGATGCAATTGCTCTTCAAGACTCAAAATTAAGTCCCTTGGTTCTCTTTGTATCTACATGACCTTCTACCAGAGAAAGGGCATACTGCACTAGTTTTGGGAAAGTATTTCTTTAGCTGCTGTGAGTGAGATGCCACCCTAATATTTCTATTACATTATAGGTTAATCCACAGTCACGTCAGATTTAACATATCAATCCAGTTCTTAATGATATCTGGTTGTAATAGAAAACTCACACATGTTTACATTGAGAAAGGCTGTTGACATCTTTAATTCTGACACCAAAAGACAATATCGCAGTGATAAAATTTTACCCCATTCCAGCAAGGAATTAAGGGTAAAATATTATTCTCCAACCTGTCATTCCTAATATTATCTCAAAGAGCAGTGATTTAAGAAAACTCTACAAAACCCCACTAAAACAATCCAAGATCTCAACAAATGCCAGTTCATCACATTGGATTATTATGCAAGAACAGAGGAAAATTACAAAGAAGAACTGGATTAATTGCTGTGCATCACTGCTCAATTTGCTACCAGAAGGCATTCAGATACAATATGATGAGGCTACAATTAAGAATTTACATTCAAATAGGAGTACCTTTATGTAAAATGGAGATCCCTGAAATGGAATTTTTTTAATATTGGAATTCATAAAAGGCGATTAAACACCTAATAGAATGTATCTACAAGGGTACCATATAAATTTTTGGTCTAATTTGTGTCAATAAAGACATGGCAGCATTTCACCAGGTAAGTCTGCCTCCAGTAAAACATTGCAAACTCCATTTACATTAGGGAGAAACTTGAAATCTTCAGTAGTATTGCAGTAATGGCAGCTGTTATTCTCTTTAAACACCAAATATGCTCACCTTGATATCCTCAGGAAAATTTCAATTTAGTAAGCTGTTTAGAAAGGACTGGTGTAAATTAAGGCAGAAACCATAATTTATTAAGAACAGATAAACTTCTACAAAAAGAGAACTGGTGCTTGTGTGTACTTCACCTAAATGTAATCTGTGACATGAGAATAAAATAATGTAGTTTCAAAACACTATTAGAACACTTAACATTTCGGTAATTTTCAAACAAAAACAGAGAAATGAACAGACCACTGGCTGGGTATTGAACTGGCTGGATGGTCACACTCAGAGAGTTGTAGCTAATGGCTCAAAGCCCAAATGGAGAGCAGTGATGAGTGGTGTCCCTCAGGGGTCAGTACTGGGACCAGTGCTGTTTAACATCTGTCGGCAGTATGGGCAGTGGCATCAAGTGCCCCCTCAGCAAGTTTGTTGTGACATTAAGCTGTGTGGTGTGGTGGACACGCTGGAGGGGGGAGGATGTCATCCAGAGGGACCTGTACAGGCTTGAGATGTGGGCCAGTGCCAGCCTCATGAGCTTCAAAAAGGCAGTGAATAGACTGAGAGCAGCCTTGAGGAGAAGGACTTGGGATGTTGGTCAATGGAAAACTCAACATGAGCCAGCAATGTTCACTTGCAGACCAGAAAGCCAGATGCATCCTGGGTTGCATCAAGAGAAGCATGACCAGTAGGTCGAGGGAGGTGATCCTCTATTCTGCTCTCCTGAGATCCCAGTTCTGGACCTTCCAACACAGGAAGGATATTATTCTGTCAGAATATGTCCAGAGGAGGGCCACGAGGATGACTGGAGAGCTGGAGCACCTCTCCTAGAGGGACAGGCTGAGAGAGTTGGGGCTGTTCAGCCTGGACAAGAGGGGACTCTGATCTTATAATGGCCTTCCAGTACCTGAAGGGGACTACAGGAAGACTGGGGAGGGGCTGTTAACAAGGGCTTGTAGCAGTAGGACCAGGGGTAATGACTTCAAGCTGGAAGAGGGTAGTTTTACACTGGAAGTCTTCATGATGAGGGTGGTGAAACACTGGGAACAGGTTGCCCAGGGAGGTTGTTGATGCCCCTTCCCTGGAAGTGTTCATGGCCAGATTGGATGGGGACTAGAGCAACCTGGTCTAGTGGGGGGGTGTCCCTGCTCATGGCAAGGGGGTTGGAACTAGATGATCTTTAAGGTCTCTTCCAACCTGGACCATTCTACAAATCTATGAAATGAAAGAAATTAAGAGATGAGTCAGAAGGATACTAAGTGTCACCTTTCTAGGTGTGTAGTCACCACTGCAATGGGACTTATTAAATGCCTCTACACAGGACCATGGTTCCGTATGTATGTTATAATGGAGATGCAACAACCAGCATTGCTCCCAACACAAAGACATATTTGCCTCTTCCACTTAATCTCTTTTTAGGCAGAAACTACAAGATAAAATAGCTGCATCTAAGCTTAAATAACAAAGCTTGGCTGTAATTTACATAAATTTATTGGATTTGCTGGGCTATTCATCATGCTGAAAGTCCTACACCATATTCCCACAGAAAATGAATGCAGGACAAGTCCTTCAGCCACTACCACTTCTCCACCCTGCCCTCATGGGGAAGCAATACTACACAGCACAGAGAGGAGTAACACACCCAGACAAAACTGTTCTGGAAGACACAGCTCTGGGACTACAATTAACTTTTATAAAATGGATCTATCAAGAGTTATGTAATGGCAATGCTTCCAGCATAATATTACTATAAACCAAAGGACTAGATATAGAAAGAACTGCTACCATATTTCAGGTCTTAAAATATAACATCATATGTTTACCTGCCCCCATTATGAGCCCTGGCGCAGTGTCCTTCGTGTGGACCGTTCCTGACACATACGGATTGTCTGCCCAGCGGAGATGGAGGTGAAGGTAGCAATCGGGCTTGTGAGGGAAGAAGAAGAAGAGGGCAGTTTTTAAAAATAACAGTCAGGCCTCTATAATAATGAAAGCCGAATGAGAGAGCAGGGTCAGCAACATCTTCATTCACAGAGTAAGAATGGCTGTGTCCCATGGAGTCAAACTCCAGTCTGAATTGCCAACCTTTCTAAGAAGACTCTGCTGATGTCTTTGTAGTGTGGCACTGTGTCAACAAAAGGATTTCAAAACTCAAAGATATCAGGAGTAAATTAAAAATGCTTAAGAATTCTAACAGCAACAGCCACAAGCACTGCACGTTTGTTGGTCCCAGGTAGCTGCTATAATTTTGGTTGAAACCAACTGTTTGTGCTAATTGTTTTTTAAGGAAAACAACTGATATGAAAATGATCATAACGACATTCAGACACATTTCGTCATCTTCCTACTAAGTGATTTAATGCTTCTTGCTCTGTGTGTCATGGCAGTCAAAGCATTACCAGGAGTTTTACCAGGACTGGGTTGCCAGCACTGCCTGGGAGCTTCTGCCACTGCAATCATTCCACTCATATCAGAGCACTGGATCACTTGAATCACATAGCACAGCCCTGAGGGGGTTAGCTCCAGCCCTCCAGTTTTTCTACATGGAGAGTATTTGTTTTACACAGCAATGCAGAGCTTGCATCTCCAAGAGCAGATTCAGTGAGAAAAATACAAGTTTTTCAGTCCAGCCTGGCAAATAACAAAATATTGCAGGTAGTTGGGACATCTAAACTTAAAAAAAGAAAGAACAATTGAGTAATACTGTGGAGTTTCTTTCCAAGTAACTGTGAAGAGTTCCTCTTAACAGGCAACCAAGAGTTACCCTGGTTTTAAGATGAAACAAAAACATGGAAGATGGAAAGAGAGAGGGTATTGGTAACTCTATGTGACTGATGATATGTGCCTCATATTCAGACACAAATTACTGTTGTCATGATTATCCTGAACTGAGTCGTGTGGTTGACAAACAAGAATAAATGTCCTCTTTGTGTTAAAGTGATCTAAAATATGAAATGCAGTGTAACAGGGTCTACTTGCTCTACAAGATGACTGGACTAACAGTTTGCGAAACCATTGCTCCTACTAGTAGATTTGCCTATTACTTTGGCTGGCAAACTCAGCTCAAAGCTCTTGGGTTCTTGGATCTACTTTACATCCCACCATACAAATAATTCTCATGCACTTTAGAGAAAGGATAGGCTAAAAAGAGCCACTTACAGGTTTGCAGTTTGTCGGTTTGCCATTCATATCAATGTCTGGAGGGTTTAGAAAATCCCAGTCACGGCCTTTGTTGTAGGTTATGAGAGTTGTAACTTTTCCTTCAATTTTCTGGTTGGCCAAAAAGACTCCTTTCACACCTCTGACCTGAAGCACACAGGAGAGAGGATTAATGACCGTCATGTACACATTTTTTTCAACACGGATTATCCCTGATTATCTGTTTTTCTGTGGCTTGGAGCTGTGTACATCAGGCAGTTTCTCCCCTAGGAAAGTGAGTAGTATCTTAAAAAAAACCCAAGGACGGCAAAATGATAAAAAGAAAGGGAGAAAGTGGGAAGGGACAATTACTAACTGATTTGTATTTCTACACATATTACAAAAGGCTATACAGTTTTCTCAATGGCAGAATGATAACAAAGTTATGTGTATACAGCAAAATAAAAAAATAGGATAGCATGGCCTTACTGTATCCAATTGTTAATATTACAGTTCTGCTTTGTGTAAGAATTTAGACATTGCTGAAATGTTATTCTGCAAATGATCTAGGCAATTTATAACAGCAAGATGACATTCACACTGAAATTGTGTGACCTACATCATACAAATCGTACCAAAGCAGGTTACAATAACAACACATAATATAACATAACACCCTTTAAAATAACACTGAGTTAGGAAGCACAGTTGCCTTTTGTAGTGAATAGATACAGACAGATCGTGTAGCAAAGAAACAGTGAGGACTGGATCAACCTCTTAAATGTCTGAAATGGTCTCATATTCAGTCCACCTCCACATGTTTAGCCTCCCCTTCAACTGTTTAATGTCTGAGGAAAAAACCCAAAGGTTTATAGGTTGCCCCAGATTAAATTAATTACATTATTTCAGAACAAATTGTATTAGAAAATTATTGCAACTCAGAGTGTCAAAGTTAATAAGTTTTAGAAGCAAACTGACAGTAATCATCCCTTTATATGCTTAGTTGTAGCCCTAACATTTTTTTTATATTCCACTGATGAGATAAGAACTTGCATTAAATTTGAAGATTACATTAAGAGAACTCTGGCTTCCCTTGTGATTATTTATGGTTTCTTGAATTTTTAAAAATTCTTCACAACATATACCAACCGATATACTATTTCCTGCATAGCACAGATCTCTAATCTGCTTACATGCTGACATTTAACAAACCTGAAGCTCCATTACATCAAGTGTACAAGATAGCCAGCTCCTTACATGATCAGGAGTATTTGCCTCTTACTGACATGGCTCTCTCATGGATTTTGCATTTGTTACATACAGGCAGAAACCTATAGAAGAATTTATAGTTGATGTACAAGTGAAAGATGAGATTAGGTCAGCAGAAGATGAAAAGTGTGAATTTTAAGGAGACTTCCTTAAATTACATTTTTCTGATGGCAAGAGAAATTATCAGCTGTTGAGGACTGCCTCTTTGTTGCACTGAAGATTTCTCTTCCCCAGATGGGTTGCTTTAATCCAAAGAGAAATTTTCAGAGAGAAAATCCAGCCTAGACCAAAAAAATCCTATCCTCCAGGACTGCAATATATGTTATATTAATCAGCTATTTTGTACTGTGTAAATAACCCATACATTACTTGTACATACAAGTGCTTGATCTCATTCTAGTAAAGAAGATAAACATTAATCAGTTATCGTACAAAGTGTCTCTAAGCTGTAGACTCTCCTACTGTAAGAAAATAGAAGTATTCTCCTGTAATGCAACTCTACCCCAAAAACAGCTCTGAAAAATGAAATTGCATGTCTCCACATGAATTGTCTCTTAATTAGACTTTAACACATGCCTATTTTCTTTTTAATGCAATCCCACAAATTAATCCAGCACACACAATAACTTGGGATGCCTCTCTCTCGTGCATTATCAAGTATACTTTCAGTAACACTGCAAAATTTGAAAATCACCAGTGAAACTTAATTAAGCAAATAACTCTTGTAGACAAAAGGACAGCCAGGTGTGGCATCTCTGTACAACTTTTCTGAAATTACATGCTACAGGTGACACAGAGAGTAGCAATTTCACCCGACTCCTTTGTAGTTTTGCATCTTTCAGGAGTGAATCAGGAGCAAAGGGCTGAAAACTAATGTACAATAAATCAAGTGGTATAATTGTGGCTACACACAGGTTCACTCATTAGAAGCCTCATTTGTAAAAAGGTAGAGTCCAGAAAATAATCATTGGTTCTAATGGGTTAGAGTGAGGGCCTAAATCGGTTTGGGTCGGTGCCTGTAATTCAAGCACAGCAACCATCTCTTACTGAGAATTCAACAGCCAATGAAGCAACTTTGCTAAAAAGAAAAAGAATTTATTGAACCCATCACCAAGAAGAAAAGGAAAAAATTCCCTAATAAGTAAAAGAATAGAAAAAGTAAAACAGAATCTGTATTACAAATGCCTTTACACACACTCTGAGAAAGGGGAGACAGCTAACACATCAATTTTTAGCCTTAGATGAGAGTTCTGGGTCAAGGGATTGTAAACCAACACTCATAACCATAAAGCCACCAATGACACACACACAATTGCACCCCAATTCCAGAAGGGGAAGGGGCTGCGTGGCAGAAACACAGTACAAAATATATATTTGATGCTTGTGGAAAAGTTCCTTTTCTGGTCCTCTTGCAGATGTCAGCCCTCCCTGATGTCTCAGGCATACTTCTAGCTCCCTTCAACTCAGGAGCTCTTCTTTGAGGCTATAGCAGCATCAAATGTAGATGATATAATAGAATCCCAGACTCTCTCTGTTTGCCAAAAGCTCGTAAGATTGGTACTTGATATCTCTCTCTTATCAGAGGCTTCTCTCAGTCTCTCAGTGGAAGAGCATTTAGCTGCATAGAGAAGCCACATGGTGCTGGTCACATGGGGTCACACCTGTTGTGGTAGATAGGCCTTCTATAGGGCTTTCTGCATGGCCTTTTCCTCTCTTTCTGCTCTCCTGTGGCTAAGGCTCCAAAGGGAGGGAGAGGATTAAGAGCTCACCGCTGTCTAACATCTTCAAAGGTGATCAGGATTCAGAAGTGTTATGGAGGAGCTCCCCCTCTCTTCAGCCTGCTGCCAGTAATCAGAACAAGCTGATGCTGGCTTTCTGTGTTTGAAACCTCAGAGAAGGAGGAGAGGGGTGCAGTTTTGCCCCCACTAAAGGGGTTTTCAGGTATGGGAAGTAGCTCATCCCTTCGGCCCACTGCCAGGAACTGGAACAAACTGGCCCTGGCCAGTTGCCCCCATGGCAGAGCTACAGCCAGGCTTATACTTCTGTGTTCCATCTTTCAGGAAAGCCATTGTTCACCCCCTCGCCCTTGAGGTGGAGCTCTGCTGCAGAGGAGCAATCTGTCTTACAAGACATACTTGCAAAGAAGGAACAAAGTCCATTCCCTTTTANAACCTCAGAGAAGGAGGAGAGGGGTGCAGTTTTGCCCCCACTAAAGGGGTTTTCAGGTATGGGGAGTAGCTCATCCCTTCGGCCCACTGCCAGGAACTGGAACAAACTGGCCCTGGCCAGTTGCCCCCATGGCAGAGCTACAGCCAGGCTTATACTTCTGTGTTCCATCTTTCAGGAAAGCCATTGTTCACCCCCTCGCCCTTGAGGTGGAGCTCTGCTGCAGAGGAGCAATCTGTCTTACAAGACATACTTGCAAAGAAGGAACAAAGTCCATTCCCTTTTATAGATTCTGTCCACCAATCACCTGTAGTGTCAGGACACTGACCCAGGGGTCTGCTGGGAAAGCTACCCCTGGTTTCAAAATAAAATGCTCTTTTCAGCATAAAAGCACCAAAATTAACACTTGAAAATTTGATAATTTTCAAACAGTGGCAATGACAGATCTTTGTTTTACTACAGAAGTTAGGAAAGGAAAAGCTAAACAAAATCAAGGAGATAAAGAGGGAAAAACCTACTATCATTTTGCCTTACCAGAGCATCTAATTACAACTTTTAAACAGCACTGTAAAAGTTTACAACTTGTATTCAGAATTTCTAAAACCTCTTCCAAATAAGTCTGGTGCATATAGAAAGACAATTCCTTGAATTGTTTTTTTTTTAAAACTAACTTCAGGCAGCTTAGGGTGTTAACAATGGCTAAACAGAATCAGACCAAAGATCTGTTAATTTAAAATCCTGATAATGTTCAGTCCTCTGTGCTACAAAAAAGAACAGAACCAGAGCAAGTGCACATCTTATTACACTTAAATGTCATCATCAACAGAACAGAATTGGTAACAGTTTGTGCTACTGTTCCAAACCACTATATTCTTCAGTCTTATTTTTTCAAGTGCACTGAAGTTAAAATCCAAGATAGATTTGTTTACAGGGAAGTTTGTCTCTTAGTAAATTCTATTGGCACAAGACACCTACTAAACACAAGTGGATTTGCTGTCCAATAGCTGTCTTTGCTTGTCAGAGTTGACACAACCTAGCACAAGGCTCACAGGATTACTGTAGCTGAAGAGCTTTCTAGCTAAAAGATGTCCTGCTCTACATCACAAAGTGCATCACGAAGTCACCCAAAAGAAAAAAAGCTTTACGTAGGCAGCTGCATAATTTCTTACTTCAATAAGTTGTGCTGCCACTTTTCAATATCTTTAAAAATCTCCA
Source organism: Upupa epops (assembly GCA_013397515.1). Classification (NCBI taxonomy): domain Eukaryota; kingdom Metazoa; phylum Chordata; class Aves; order Bucerotiformes; family Upupidae; genus Upupa; species Upupa epops. The sequence continues at coordinate 75,607 of VZRI01001087.1, forward strand.
CCTCAGCCAATTCTGTTTTTGCACTTCCGTGTAAACAGCACATCAGAAGAGCAAGAGGAAAAAGACATACTAACAGTAAGACAGAAATCCTAGTCTTTTTAGATTGCAGATAACTGTAAAATATATATTAATGTAATGTTAATTATGCTCATAATAAACATTTTTAAAAACTAAAATTTCTCGCAGACTACACACATTGGAAGAGATAAAGATCTACCTCCAGAATATCTATCAGGACGTTCTCTTCTGGTTGCTTTGTGCTTCGGACATTCTCCAGCAGAATGGAGTAGTAAACACCTTGTGGATCAGACTGGTAGAGATTATACGTGTCTGTCTGGTACCACTCCTGAACAGCCACGAACACCTGGTTCTCATTGGTACTGATTATCTGCAAATCCTGTAGAAAATTAAGATACAAAATGACTATATTTTTGTAATTCCTATTTTACAAACAGTAAGTAGTTTGGCCAGGAGAATTTAATACTGGGATGGGGCAGGGCGGGAGAGGGGAAAAAAAGACACTTAGAAGTTCAGTTACAATAGGCTCTCAATACAATACTAATCAACATGCTGAGGTTGTCAGTCACTGCCTTTTAGCTACAGGTTATCAGAGTACAAAACAGCTTAGTGAAGACCAAAGCCATGAATATGTATAATCCATCACCTGCTTTGACTTCCATGGAAAATGACTTCTTGAAAAAAAGGAAAGGAAAAAATAAGTGTTTTTCCAGGATCTGGATGAAAGTCAATAAAAGATTGAAATAAAAAAATTGGCAATCTTAAATAAAACCCCTTGGGTACCTAGAGAAAAAACCCCTATTTTGTTAAAGATGAATCGTAACAGCACAAAGAGGTTGAGATGTTGTTTACTGCAGTTACACTTAGGAGGAAGTACATGCCATGTACACAGCTCATACAGTACATAACACAGACTTATCAATCTACTTAGACAAATCTCCATCAATGTTCAACACTAATAACATGAGAGTCAACATTCTCCATTAACTTGTCAAGAATTGCAGGCATAGATATTGCAACATCTTGCCTTCAGTTTTTCCAACTTCTTCACTGCAAGCATCTCACACAAAAAAAATGTACAGCTTGGGAAAAATAACTTCACACTAATGTTAAACAGAAGAAACATATCAGTATGTAACAGCACTGAATTAAACTTAGCAAAAAAGAACATGAGATTGCAATAGGATATGGCAGCATAAAGAGAGATGTTGGGAATAAATATAAAATGGCATCTAGTCAAGGAGACTGAAAACTCATAGTTTATGATCTTGGTACTTAACTGGGATACCATATCCAGTTCTGGTCACCTTATTACTGAAATAACTAAGGTGATTGAGTGAATACTAAACAAAGCTATCAAAATATGGGGAAAACTGGCTTAAAAAATATTAAGAGAACTCTGCAGAAGTCTAAGAGAGAAAGAATAAAATGAAAGAACCCAGTTAAGAATGAAAGAAATGTGAGTAACAGGGCAACACTGAATATTTGGCAAAGCATGGCATTCATGCTTTAGGCAACATGAATTATGTGATTGAGGCACTTAGATTAAAGAGAAGTCATAACTAGCAATAAAATACAATGGAAAGATTTTTAATATGAACAGAAAGGTGGTTATTAAATAACTGGTCAAATTTAAGCTATTTTTATGTATGAAACACATCTGAACACAAAATAACCTAAGTGAAGTTTCCTATCAGTAACAGCTCCATGCTGCTTTCAGGTTAAACTATGAACTAAAGTAGATTTTAGTTTAGCATATCTATGAACATGTTGCCATGCTGTGCAATCACAAAATGTTATCGGTTGTAAGGGACCTCGAAAGATCATACAGTTCTCTTTTTAATTGGTCTAAAAAAATTGTCTGAAGCAGTCTGGTAGCAGTGCTAGCAAAACACAGCAACTGATTCTAATAGCTTCTTCGAAAAGCCTCCTAAATGTAAAAAAACCCACTTAATCTCCTGCCTTAAACCATGGGAACATGAGGCTGGGTAGCCAACATTACACCATCTAATACTGAATTTACATGTTCTCTAGCAGAGTGATAAACACTCCCTTGGTTACCCAATTAGTAAATATGGAAATGAAGCAGTGAGTCAAAAGAAGGAATAACACCAGACTCTTTTTAATTGTGAGAACACCTAGAAAACACACCCCTGTGATGCCAGGAAGTTTCAGCAAAATTACAATCTACTTTATTATAATAAAACATTAATACACTCTCAACTGCAAAACTCCAGTGAATGTAGGCAAGGTGTTATCCTTACTCCAGGTGCTGATGGGATGATAGTGGTTGCATGGGTGGCCTGTGGTGGCTGACAGCTGGGAGAATGGGCACAGTTGTGGTTTTTGAATTTTGGGGTGGTGCAGCAGCTGCTGACTCATCAGAATCAACACATGATTAATTCTCTGTGGACTACACGGTTTAGATGAAAGGGGATTGGACTGCAGAAGCTAACTGTTGCAAGTGAGAGTTTACATTTCCCTTAGGAGTGACTGTTAAATTTGCCTGTACGTTCAGACTGTCTTGTCATTCCTGTAATATGCCTGTCCTGGAAAGGTGAATTAAAAAGAGGAAGAAGAAACTGATTGATGAATACAGAGACTAGTGTTCAGTGTTCCAAGTCACAGCTACCTCCTGCTCAACAGATGACAAGCACATGAAAATGGGATGTCAGCAAATATCGATAGACAGAACTTACTGTCAGTAGTCAACTGGTAAAGGCATTTGAGATAGAAGAAATATTTGGATGGAGAGAATGCAAGTTTTTGTTGTTTTAATTAATTCATAGCCACAGATACCACATTAGGCTGTAACCTCATTAGATTCTATAAGAAAGCTTTTATTCTTTGATGCTTAGACTATGGCAATTGTCTTCTTGCAAGATCTTCTGCTTTCTTTGTACAATTTGCCAGCTACTCAAAGACCCATTGACCATCTAATTCATCTGTAATTATTCTAGTCACATGTAATTTATTCAAATTAATTTATAAACACCTTTACTGATGTTAGAGTTCATCAGGATTTGGAACAAATTTGTTTATCTTCAGGCTCCTTTTTTGTACACATTCAGTATCTGAGATCTTGAAAGAAAGGCATCCCTTCATGTCCATGCGCAACTGAGAGTGCCGATGCACTTTCAGGCATCCCAAGGCAGAATCTTTCCCCAAATTTGCCACAGCAACCATGTTGTTTCCTCTGTGGCATGCCCATTTGTCCATGACACCCTTCCTCTGATCTCTGCTTTTCTTTTCTCTGCCAGCCTGCTGTGTCTGCTTTGTTCCATGTTTCAGTGACCCAAGCATTCATGCTTTTGCCATTCTCATCTCTCTCTCTCTCAATCTGATTTTTGTTGTTGTTGTTGCAAAGTTCATCAATGGCACTTTTTATCAGCAAGAGGCTGATTTCCAAATATGAATATCCTCTATTTTCATTATCTCATCTTCTTAGGTAGTTCTGAGATGCTAGTAACTGTATTGTACAAAATGCCTTTTCTTAACCTCTAAAAAGCCATGAGATTTCTCTGCATTGTTTGCTATGGTGTTTTTTGTGCACTATGTTCTGTGTATTCCTTGCTCATAACATTTCCTACATGCTTTCTCTTTATTAGGTAATGTTATATCACACCAAGCACAGATCTGTGTATGTTCATCTCTAAGAAACTGTATAACTGCTCATATGTACAAGACAGTGGCATCCAGGGCCAGGGCCTACAGGTGCAAGAAAAGAAATGCTCCAAAATCCACTATGCAATCAAGTTCATGGAGTAATTTCCATGACGGGTGGATGACAGTAGAAACAGCGTTCAAATAATGGCAGTAGCCATTAACTGCCTTTGAAATCTAGTTGGACTTAAATACTGAATATAAATCACAACTAAGGAGATTTTGATTAGACACCAGAGTATCCTTCAATAATAGGGCCTGGTCATACTCACTGAGGATGAAATGCTTAGGAAGCTAAAGTAATTATCCTTGGGAGTTGTTAAGAGTAGATGAGCCAAATATCTGTCAGGACTGTTTCAGGCAGATGATCATGCTTTAGAAAGGGACCGGTCACGATCCTTTCCAAATCTATTGAATATGATCTTGTGAAAACAACAGAAAATAAAAACACAGCATGAAATACTACAGAAACAATCAGCAATATCATTAAATAGACTGGATTTACAGGGAGATTTTGATTTGTTTTGCTGCCTTTTTTTTTTAATACATAAGCTATAATTTCTTAACTATGCTAAAGTTTCAGAAAATAAGTAGTATAGCTTGATCATGGAATTAGAATTAAGGACAGCTGTAAATCTATTGAATCAGAATGACTTTTCTACAAAAATGCTAAATGAATCCTGAAAGTGATCAAAGTGATTAAAAACTGGTATGATGAAACAAGATATTCAGTGACAGGTGACCCTTACTGCTCTCTCAGGGGCTTGTCAGCTGCTATGCTTGTACCTTTCATCATCAGAAAAAAACATAATCATTCAAATAAACACAAAGACAGGTTTGAAGTGATACTAGCAATAATTAGACATGTATAGAGGCCAGTTGTGCCATAAAATGAGCACCACATCAAAGAAGCTTCATATCACATGGACAGACTTCTGTTGAGCAAAGTAAATGAATCGGAGGGTGTTGTGCACATGGCACTAAAAGAACTGTTCATGCTCAGCCGGGACATGGAAAGGAAGCACAAAAGACCTCTTCCAGAAAGTACAGGGTAATGATTAAACACTGCTTTGAAAATATCCACATTGCATGAAAATTACCGTTTTACCTTTAACACAGAAATGCTAATAAAATCAGTCTAGCACTTTTTTTCAAAATTATCTGCTTTTAATACAGTTGAGACTTTACCGTAACAGGCTGAACAAACACCAAATCAAAGATTAAAAATCAGTCAAGAAGCACACAAGCATTAAACAAAAGGAGTTGGAGATTTGGGGAGCTGAGGATGGGAGGCAGGAAGCAGAGAGGTTTAGAGAAGAAAGGAAAGATATATGCTTTGTTTTCACTGTATACAGCTCCATACCATGTACATTTAGTAACTTACCAGCCTATAAGCCTGCTAATAATTTATAGAATTTCTATTAAAAAATGCTCAATATGGTTTACTATATTACTAACTGTGATAAGAAACCCTATGACACAAATAAATAAAATTACACCCTGGAAACAAAAGCATATAAACATGACAAGGACTGTACAGCACGCCAGTGCTCCTTTGTGCAGTAAAATCTGCTGATGCCATAGGAAATACCATTAAGTGAAAACAACATAGTCAAGATTCAGCATACAGGCACTATAATCTCATGCAGACAGGACTAGTGTGCTTCAGTTGATAAGACAAATAAAAAAGAGCCTCAAAATGCCTGTTTTTCAGATCTCATGATTTTCAGTCCAATGTCAGAATTTTGCCCCTTTGCACTCTTTCAATACTGTGGTTGAGCAATACATTAACCTGAGGCAAGTGATAAAATGAAGAGACCCACAAGGAGTAAATGTATCAGAAGCACAACAGATGTAAGCATTCAAGGCTGTGTAGCCTCAGCCTTGACCTCCAGATGCACCACATTTATACCCCTGTAATCTTTTAAGCACAATAAAGGTAACTGGATGGCACATAAGATAATCTTCTTTGCCTGGCCAAGTAAAATTCTCTCAAGGAGAGAAATCAATAACATTTTACACTGTGAAGAAAAGAATGGTTCTTTGAGTCCCCCTTAGATGGATTTGTACAAATGGGGAACTGAACATCTGCAGCTCAGCTTCACCAGCTACTACTGTGACACCACCCAGGAAAGGAATACTTCTCCTGCAACAAATGCCACTGCTACCTGTATTTCTGTTTTGTTTCCCCTTGTTTTTTGTTCAAGATCCATTCTGATGGACTTTCAGAAGAATGGATATGCTGCAGCTGAAAACTGCGCTTTTGTCTGGCACAAAGAAACATCCGCTGAATCCTCCTAGGGTGGCAGAGGTGGTAAGGGGCTGCACAAGTGGAGCAACAATTCTTGGGAGACTATGAGTCTTGCTAAATAAGCTTTCATAGCCCCAGTACTGTGTAATCCAAGCATCATGTAGCCAGAGCCTCAAGAGAACTTCTCTGACAAAAAGCCTGCAGGAATCTCTCCTGCTGTTTATGTTGTTAATGAATAAATACATTTAAGAAATCCTGGAAAAGTTTATGGTAAGACAGAGAAGGGAATAATACATGTCTCAAAATCTTCATGCCTTTTTGGGGAAGAAAGAGTAAAACTGCTCAAAACACTTTCCTGTCAATAGTGTATTATCTACTATTGAATGATTCAGACAAATTCGGAAGAAAATCTGTGCTTAAAACAGTGATGTCTATCTTGGATTAAGGCAAGGAAGAGAAGAGCTTATTTCAAGTCCCTCAGAAAGGCGCTAGGCAATAATCAAATAAAAGGAATGTGAGGAATTGAGAAAATGCATGTCAGGAAATTCATATTACCATGAATCCATGAAGAACCTTATTTCTAGGGCAATAGGATTATTTTATTCTTTCATTTTTATTTTTTCCTGTACTCTTTTTTTTCCTTAGTTACTTGAAAAAAATTATGTTATTGCCTATTTCACAAGATTGAAAAGACATACAGAGACTGAAACAGATGAAAGGCACTTTTTCCACACTATAGCTTTCCAGAAGTAACTTCCTAAATTGCAGTAGGATGTAACAGACAATAGAGCTCTCGTATTAATAAGATTTTATAACTGTCTTGAACAAATGCAGAATTAATGAATGCCATGTATCAGTTCATAAAAAGAGATTGTTATCAAGAGTTTATTCACCAGAGGTGGGAAAGAGAGTCAGAATAATTACATTTTTCCAAATTGGAACAGTTAGACTGCCATGATTTGTAGCAGATTCATTGGTTTGATCAGCAATTCTGTTAACAAATTTCCTGCTTAACATTCTGAATGAACTCGTTTCCAGTATTATTGTTAGTCATATTACAGCATGACTACAAACCTTTAACAAGAATCAGAAGCCAGTGTACTCCTTCTCCCCACCATATTTCTCTAGGCAAGGGCAATCAGACATGCAAAGAACTGTTCTGCAATAAAAGTGTGATGACCTTTGGATAGGTCTGCAGCCTGACACCTTGGCAGACGTGGTCTTACTATGACAACAGCTGAATCCCTTATCTAGGTGGGAAAGAGCCCAAGGGGCAATGCTGGATGTCCATGGAACACTTCTTCATGCCTAGCTAGCCACGTCACCACAAAAATGCAATCCTGCTACTCTTGGCTTGATTTTGACATTCTCTTCCTACAAGTTATTAACATAATATCTAGTTTTAGCAGTAAAAACCAAGTAATTTTGATTAAATAAATAAGAACAAGTAGTCTTGGTTAAATTGGATCAGTATAAAACCCAATTAATTTTTAAATTCCCATTCTTTTTTGGGGAGCATACAGGCAGCCTTTAACATGGTCTCATCAGTGTTTACTGCCACTATGTCTGCCAGCAGCAGGCACTTGTCTCCTGTCAAATGCAGGAGACAGGTGTTAGATTCAGTGTCAGTATTAAAAACACTACTACAAAATATCCCAGCAGCTCAGAAAAACCCTAAAAACATATCTGAATTCTGTTCACTAGATGGCCTCCAGCAGCTCTTCACTCTATACATATACAGAAGTATGATGTGTTACTAAAAGGTGATCTAAGTGGCCCCTAGAAACTTTGTACATGTAAAGCTTGTCTGGAAGCTGCTTTTAGCTGCCTTTGATTCACAAGTATGAAGGCCGGAGGATATGTCCATTGGCAAACATTTATCTTTTTATAGGTTTCTCTCTGGGAGTACACATGGACAAATACAACACAAATGCAAGCAGTATAAAACAACTGTATCCTTTTTTTTTTGTTTTTTGTTTTTTCAGATTTTCAACCTCTTCATATCAAAAAGAAAAATGAGACAATAACATTTTCTAATTACTCTGCCCAAATATGTTCATTGATCTCTGTGTGTAAAATCACTTTGAAATGCATTTGAGCAGCAAAAGAAGAATATCTGAAATGCCCAGCACTGTTCCCTCAGGCTACAGCTTAGTGTTCCAGGCTGGAACCTTGACCTGTAGTATCTTCTGACTTGGCTATGCTTTTCCTTCCTTTTACACAATCACGGTTTAAAAACTCTGGCCAGTGACATGAAGCACTTTACAGAGGTCACTTGCAGAGAAATTTTTTAAAGCCTCATTTCAAGAAAAATTACACACAGTCTCTTGCAGATTCACTACATCTTCTAGTTAGGCAGAACCAATATTTAAATAACTCTGAAACTCAATTCTTTCAAAAGCTGTAATTTTTAATCAACCTTAGAAAAAAAATTCTTTGTAAATGCTTCTCTTCTGTTTATCTCATACCACCATAAAAGAAGCAATTCCACAATCTAGATAACATTCTTAATGTTTCAGTGCCTTTCATGATATCCTGGTGCCTTGCAAAATTTCATCAAAAAACATGAATCTTTCCCTTCTGCTCAAATTGGATTGGAAGATACATTGCTACTGCACTACGATGATTCTCAGAAATATTTTCTTCAATACCTAAACATTCAGCTGCGATCTGACGGTACCAAATCACTTTTTAAAAGAAGTACCTTTTACAGAGGATGCTAAAATCTCTAATATTCACCATTGTTCTAATGGGTTTCTGCCTTCCAGGTAATCTTAGTGAAATTATCTGCTCTGCTGTGTGCTGATACCAAAAAAACTTCTCTTGGAGGCATCATCAAAATGCTGAAGAGATACAGTTTATTTCATTCCTCTCATCAGGTACCGCCTGAATTAGTACGAGCACAAAAACTTTCCTATCCAAATGGCACAGTTCCTAGCTAGCTATTGACTCTGTCCAAAATGAAACCATTAACTTCTAATTTATTTATTCAGTCAATCCTGGAGCTAATCTGTTTAGCAAGGTCAGAAAAAAAAAAGACAAATAAACAAAATCCGTATTTTTCAAGACAAAGAGTTCAGCACGCAGCACTATTTCAAACAATTCAGACTACATATGACAGAAATACTGGGGGTTCATGACTGATCCTTTATTAATACATTACTAATGCATTCAGCAAGGGCATGTTCCCTTACTCTTTTCAGACTAATGAATTTTAAGAGGAAGCGTGATTATTAGAAAGTTTACTTAACTCTCTGCTATCCATTCAGCTGAAGAATTTCCAACAATTATTTCTACATACTTCATAAGATGCTGGAGGAGCACATAAATTCTCTTTGGTTAGAACAAGTCTCCCAGAAAGACACTCAGTTATGAGCTGAAAACTTCAAAACCTAGAATATCTGTCACTTTCCTTGGCCCTTTTTCAAATACGTAACTGGAAACATCATTAAGAAATTTAGCTTAGCTTTTAATTTTGATTCAGCTCCCAGATACGGTGGGTCTTTCTCTACTACCACACTTTGAAGACTCAATATACACATCCCATGTGGATGCTTCTTCACTACAATAAAGGTCAGCTTTTTTAAAAAACAATTTTATTGTTTTTCCAGGGTTATTTCTCACTGAGATTGAAACACTGATCTGTTCACTGTTCAGGTCTATAAAGAGATGTGCCTTAATAAACATTTGAAATTATGGATTGCAGAATAGTAGAAATTAATGAATGTGGAGGATTTAAACTGATTTTGCTGCCAAGGAAAGAGATCTGGGTCATGCACCGGGTGTTGTTGCCTCTAACCCTCCCATAATATTTGCTGCTCTTTTTCACAACCAGTGCAACCTCATCTGTTATAACAGTGGATGCCTACAAAACAGTCTTATTCCTGCATATGTTCTACTACCTATAAGTTTTAACACTGAACAACTCTTAAAAAACTGAGTTAGTATGTCCACCTTCTATGGGACAGCAGTATCAGGAATGATATATAGTGCTGCCATGGCCAAATGCATCAGATTACTCGGTCTGGAATGTAAATGTACAGTTTCACAGTATCACAGTATCACAGTAATGATGAGGCTGGAAAAGACATTAAAGATCATCCACTCCAACATAAAACCTACCAAGTAAGCCTAAGCATCTGACATCTAGATCATGCCACTCAGCACTTCATCCACACTAACCTTGAACGCTTCTATAGATGGTGACTCGATCACCTCTGTGGGCAGCCTGTTGCAAAATGAGATCACTCTTTCAGTGAAAAAACTTTTCCTAATGTAAAGTCTAAACCTCCCCCGATGGAGCTTAAGACTATGACCCCTTGTCCTGTCTCCAGTGTCCAGGGAGAAAAGACCGACCCCCACCTGACTACAACCACCTTTTAGGTAGTTATAGACAGCAATAAAGTCTCCCTGAGCCTCTTCTTCTCCAGGCTAAACAGACCCAGTTCCATCAGCCTCTCCTCGTAGGGCTTACCTTCCAGGCCCTTTACCATTCTAGTTGCTCTTCTCTGGACTCGTTCCAGCACCTTGACATCCTTCCTAAATGGAGAGGCCCAGAATTGAGCGCAATACTCCAGGTGCTGTCTAACCAGTGCCAAATACAGGGGGAGTATAACCTCCCTCTCCCTGCTGCCCACACCACTCCTGATACAGGCCAGGATGCCATTAGCCCTCCTGGCCCCCTGGGCACATTGCTGACTCATGATAAGTTTGCTGTCTTCCAGTACCCCCAAGTCTCTTTCTACCTGAGTACTCTCTAAGAACTCCATTCCCAGCCTACAGTTATGCCTGGGGTTGTTATAACCAAAATGCAGATCTTATGCACACTTAGACTTGCTAAGACTCCACGTGCCCAGGCCACTCAGAAGCAGGAGGAAAAAATGACCTGCCAATCTACTCTGGAAATATAGAAAGATGGATAACCTATCACCATAAAAATATGCTAGGCTAAGAAACCTCAACAAGCATTGTGATTTTGTTAAATAATTTCAGTCAATAAAATAGAGCACCATCAAAGGGTAAAATTCTCTTACACTACTATTCATGACTACACCAGAAAGCACCATGTGGAATTAAACTGTAATCAGTTCCTGAAAGAACGCTCAACTCAATATCATTAGATTGCCACTGGTTGTGTAGCACAGCTCAATGGAAGGAAAGCTCAAAACCTGCTGCTGTAACTGCTGACAAATAAGCTATCATATGTTCCTGTCCTCTACGGCTTATGAGATACTGCATTCCTAGAATAAAAATAGTAGGGTAAGAATAAGAATATATCAGAAATGGGATTCAGAAATACAGGGAGAAATTGTCATCTCAGAATAATGAGGTTTCAAAAAGAAAAGAACAAAAGTACTTTAGGTAGAAAGAAAAGATGTAAAATATAGAAATAGAAAGAAAAATATATACTTACTTTTGGTAACGCATATTTTGGCAGCTTCATCTGTACAAAGCCATTTCGACGGTAAGAGACATAATACTTGGTCCGATTTCCTGATGTTGTCTATACAAAGGAAAAGTAGATCTCTGTGATAGTTTGTATTAAATCTGAAGTGTCTGGTATGGAAGAGTTAGGTTTTTTTTAACCTGCAACTGAAATAATAGCTATTCCTTTTATTACATGCATTTAATTTGAAGTATACTCCTGAAAAAATAAATCAAGATATGTAACAAAATAAATGTTGAATAGACTCAAACTGTTGCTCTCTTCCTTTTTAGGAAAAAAACCCAGTTACTTACTTTTCTCTTCTGTCACCTGTCTTGGGTGATACCTTAAACTTCAGCATTTCATCATTATCCTTATTCCCACTGGTATTTCCTACCGGTGGGGATAAAACATTTCCCAGTGCAAACACTGACCTGTCACATGGAAGATGATGCAATTTTAAATCCATCAGTTTGACAGTCAGTGGTAAGTCCTCAAGACACAATTACATGCTTAAATAGAGAGGTAAAACATGTATTTTTACTGTTTGCATGTGTGACATTGAAGACAAAGTAAGTAAAATATTCAGAGACTTAGGATGATTTTCACTAAAGAAAGCCAACAGAAGCACCCTTTGACAGGAGCACTGCACACCAAAAGGAACTATTACCCAATAGTCCTTCCTTTCTCCTCTTCATAGCAGCACTGGTCATTTAAAGAGTTATTTTATTCTTAAAAAAACCTCACAGTGCAAATATTGTTACAAAGCACCAAAAGGAAGATTCTAAATAAACGTTGATGGAAATATTCAACTGACAGGCTCCCTTGGTTTTTCTAGTCAGAATCATCATGCCAGAATCTCAGCTGGTATACAAACCTGCACATTTCTAAATAAGCGTTTCAAGCACCATCAAATCAGAATAGTAAGTTTAGCCTTTGGTAAATATTTCACTTTTTTTCTCATTTCTGCCCAGAAGATCATCCAAGCAATGTCTACTCAGTCATTAAGTTTATAAAGGCTACTTTGCAGAAAGAAAGAAGTGAAATTAAGTATCAAAAATTATTCTCTGGTTGTCCATGACAAAACAGAATGTGGAACAGAAGCACACAGACACATCTTCTTCCTATGACTCAGGAAATCCATTTAAAATCCTCCCCCAATCTCACAGCTTTTCTCCACAAGCTTTATGTTTGAAAAAGGAACCTGATTTGAGAGCTATCCAATCCTGAAGTAGGCAAACTTGACTGGGTTTGGTGAAAATCAGAGTTGGTGCATGGCAGCAGGCCAGCCTGCCTGAATATATTAAAGTCAGAGAATTATTTAACAGTGTAATAATTTTCACTCTTGAAATCAATTTCCTTTTTTTGTGGTAGGAAAAAATGTGATGTCCTTTAAGAATCTGATTTGTTAAATGATGGATTAACCCAAAACCCTCAGCATTTATTTAATTAGTGTTAAATAGCAGTCTTATCCATCTTCTCAGGGCCTTCTTGTTCCCTGCACATTTTTTTTATGTCAGTCATTTCAAATGACTGAAGATGTTGGAAGGCAGCAGAGAATCAGAGAAGAAGCAGCTAGTTGTGTTAACATTAAAGGCTGGTCTGGGCTTAAAAATAGTGCTGCAGCTTCAATCCTCCTACTAAAATCACCTTTAAAACTGTCTGTCAGTGCAAACTGGAAAATAAATTCATTTTAGAAGGTTCCTGAATTTCATGGATATAGATATAGCAAGGAAATGGAGCCAAGGCCTTCCTCTGAGATGGCAAAAGTTGGAGATTTGACCAGGATTAGTAGTGCAGATCTGCAACAAACACTCTGATGCACATCTCAGCAAGGACCACGAGCAATGCCAGGGGAAATAAGACAATCTCAAACTCTCCTCTTTTTAACAGGGATGATTCTGTTCCATCTTCTCTCTGACAGACATTACGGTGGAGTCCCAGGTCTGACTGTGAATTACACAAAAATATTCTAACTTACACAGCAATATTTTAGTACAGTGACAAAAGAATTTTCATGTGGTTTCAAAAGTAGACATTTTCTCAGACATGCTGTGTGATTTCACTCAAACAGGTAAGTAGTGTCCTGCTTCACATCTCCGAGTTTGCTGCAGTTAGATGTGACTCTAGGATCCCAGGGTAGCTTTAGATTAAGTATAAGAAAGAAAGAAATTCCTCACTATGAGAGAAGTGAGGCACTGGAACAGGTTGCCCAGGCAGACTGTGGATGCCCTCCCCCTGGAAGTGTTCAAGGCCAGGTTGGATGTGGCTCTGGCCAACCTGGTCAGGTGCCCTTAGCTATGGCAGGGGACTTGGAACTAGATAATCTTTGAGGTCTCTTCTAAGCAAAGCCATTCTAAGATTGATGTGGAATGCATAATCTACTGGAATTGATATGTCTCAAATCAACAAAGATTATGTCACCAATGGCATCATTTTGCTAGTAGTAACTGTCTATTACTTTGTGTGCACATTTCCAGGTTACACTTCTATTTCATGTCCACCTGTTCCTGGCAAGACACAGAATAACAACAGCCCAAGATACAATTATACAAGATGCCTGGCAAAAGAGAACACTTGTAGAAGAAGAGGCAGCAGTCAGCGTTTTGCTGAGCACAGCAGTCTGGAAGTTCACACAGTGACAAGCACTTCTCACCACCCACACAGCATGAAGTGGATTGTAGAGTGTGCCAGGGGAAGACCCAGATAATAACACTTTTGAACAAAACAAGTGCCATGAGTGCTAGACCTGAGCTGAAAAGCGACTAATTCAAAAATTCATTCCCAAATCCATTTTGATGTTTCTATGTGGCACTAAATATTCTGAGCCATTGAGGCCCTTGAACCTGTTGCACCAAAGAAGAGGAAAACAGATCTTTTATGTCTCTATTAGAGATAAGTACCTATCTTTATGTTAATTTTTAGAATTAATTAAATAAACATAACAATTTCCTTCCTTTTGGAAGGAAGAGCCACAGGAGGGAAAGCTGCAAAGATGCCAACCTAACATGTCCATTGCCACAATCCTGCTGAGTTATTGCTTTCCTGCACAAGCCTACCAAACAGAGAAGTTTTGCAACAAGCAAATCATATCAAAGTAAGGCACAAATTATAGGAAAGTACAAGCAACTCCCACAGTAAAAATCTTAACAAAGCAGGGAGGGAGGACATAACTCTGCTTCTTTAATTTTGCAGCTCTGATGCAAATCATAACCGGTCCTAAGTGAATAAACAAATTACTAAGTATGCCTGAGTTGTGCTGGTGCCATAAGGCTGACACACAGTTCCAGTTTTTAGGATCCTGACCTCTTGTAGTATATAGGAGTTAACCCAAACATAAAATGGACCATCACGAGTTGTAGATGTGGTGTTTAGGGACACGGTGGACTTAGCAGTGTTAGGTTTACAGCTGGACTTCAGCCACCTTAAGGGGATCCCCTAAGGGTCTTCTCTGATCTAAATGATACCACAATTCTAAGTTGTAACAAATTCTCCAGCTAAGGTCACTTCACACTTCTGCTTCCTAAACAAAGCCGTGTAAGTTCTTCCACAGAAAAATCTCTTCAGAGAGGAGTTCCTACTGAGTAGTTGAGCTACGTCAGTGGCTTTCCTTGGATGCTCTTTTTCAGGGAAATATTTTGAGCTGTGAAGGCACATAAAGGACTCAGAAGAGGTTGTGTAAGCATAAGAATAAAAAGGCTGCATTTTGCCTAACACACAAGATTATCTATAAAAAGTAATTCTGAACCACACTTGAAAAAATTTATATAGTTAAAACTATGTCAGTGATAAAATCAATCCTATAAATAGCATCTGATTGTACAAATTAAAGATGAGGGTTTTATGACTAACAGAGACATGGCTTGTTCCATGTT
The DNA here is from genome assembly GCA_013397515.1 of Upupa epops. Lineage (NCBI taxonomy): Eukaryota > Metazoa > Chordata > Aves > Bucerotiformes > Upupidae > Upupa > Upupa epops. Next base: position 90,839 of record VZRI01001087.1, read on the forward strand.
AACATTCATAGCTCATACTTTATACTATGGAACTAGTGTCTCCATGCTCCTAAATTACAGTTCCTGCACCGCTTAAAATTTTATCTTCAGAAAGCATCAGTACCTGAAGAAATACGTAGTCATCCTGCACAGTCAGGGAATCCCGATCAGTGCCACCAGCAAACTGGATTGTCATTGTCTTATCAGAGCAATTTTGAATCTGGCAAGTGATGTAGCGATAACCTGAGGGAAGAGAGACAGAAACATATGACAGGGCTATCAAGGGAAAAAGCAGCAAGTAGTATAAAATGCTATTCATATAGGGAAAATGCTGCATTTGTCAGGTGAGTTACTTGTGAAATTATTGTATTAAACCCTGATACAAGAATTTTTCAAAGTCCAGTGTGCTGAGAATATATTAACTGCTTACAGTTCAAATCATTCCCAGGAGGCAGCCTGTTATTATCCAAATTTTGCTGGTCTAGAGAGATTAGGGGTTAGATGAATAAGGCATTCATGGGTTGGTATAATAGAAGGAGCCTCTTTTCTCACTTAACCTATGCACAGAGCCAAATTATTCACTTGGAGAAATGGCAGTCTGATAGAACAAAACTGAAATCAATAGATCGACTCTAGTATAAAATTGTGATGAGTGAGAAGAGAATCAGGCTCCATTTAATATACAGCGTGCAGAATTTTAAAGGCTATTTTCAAAGCTTTGTAGGAAAGTTACGACATAGTATTAGCAGTCTATTACAAGTGCTTTGCTGGGGCAGGACTTCTATATTAGAGTTAATACCTTGCTGAAAACAATCTGAACTCATTTATATCAGTGTAGGCTCCAGACTTGCTCTTCCCCTCCAGTTAGCATTGGGCAGAGAATATTCTTCTCTCTCTGAGGTGTTTGAATAGCATCACTGAATCTTTCTTGCAATCTGCTCTTATCAGAGAGAGCAGAGCCAATTATTATACCTTACACTAGCTGTGGCCTGAAGACCTTCTGGATTCAAGACCTTGTACAGTTCACCCTTTGTCACAAGCTTCTGAGAACAACTTCTCAAACCGAGAAATGTTACATAGACAATTCTGCTTCCAGAAAACAAATTCTCCCAACACTCCTGATACAGTATTAAAGAGCAAATAATGCATCCCCATGTCCTTCATTACTTCTGCAGTGTGATAGAAAATGTATTCAACACTTTGTGACTTTTAATTAGAAAAGTCAAAACGAGTATACAGGTAAAAATACCTAGTTTTAAATCTGCACTTACTTAAAAGGCATCTAGAATCAATCCAAGTTCTGTTTTGCTCACATCCAAACTATATTTGGACAAGTGCAGCAATGGGCCACAGTCTTGCAGCTATTCCTACATTCACACAGCAAGTATTATAGTTCTTCCTCTGAAGTGCAAAAATGCTGTTTCCACTAAAATCAGAGGTAATACTTGTACTCGCCATAAGTGCACAAAGGCATTTTGAGAACAAAAAAACCCCCAAACCCAAATATACATATATAAAATCTTTCTATCCAGCTTCTGAAGAATCACAGAATCATAGAATCATTAAGGATCGGAAGGGACCTTGAAAGATCATCTAGTCCAATCCCCCTGTGACATTCGCACAGGAACACATCCAGAGAAGGAGGCTCCACAACCCGCCCTGGGCAGCCTGTTCCAATGCTCTGTTACCCTCACTGGGAAGAAGTTCCTTCTGATATTTATATGGAACCTCCTATGTTCCAGCTTGCATCCATTGCCCCTTGTCCTATCACCAGATGACACTGAGAAGAGCCTCGCTCCATCCTCCTGACACTCATCCCTCACATACACATTAATGAGGTCACCCCTCAGCCTCCTTTTCTCAAAAGTAAAGAGACCCAGCTCCCTCAGCCTTTCCTCATAAGGGAGATGTTCTACTTCTGTCATCATCTTCGTTGCTCTATGCTGGACACCCTCCAGCAGCTCTGTGTCCTTCTTGAACTGACAGGCCCAGAACTGGACACAATACTCCAGACGTGTTCTCACCAGTGCAGAGTAGAGGGGGAGAAGAACCTCCCTTGATCTGCTAACCACCCCTCTTCTGATCCCCCCAGGATGCTGTTGGTCCTCTTGGCCACAAGAGCACATTGCTGGCTCATAGTCATCTTGCTTCTTTTATGCTGTCTACAGAAAGAGGTTGAAGGGGCTGTGTATGGGTCACCACATCTCAGAAATCCCACTACCAAAAGATTTAGAAATTTTGCCACCAGGATTTTAACACAGTAACTTTCATAGAACTGAACTGAAGAAAAGGTCCTGATCAGGAAAAACCAAACTGTGCCTTCTTTACAACTCATTTTAAGACTGCACAGGAACTTAAGTGATGTGATTCAATGATTCATTATCTGTCAAGAGTGCAGTTGGTACCAAGAAACTAAGTTTTTGGAATCATGTACTCTCTAGTACATCCTGACTGCTACTCTGCTTTTTTATTTATTTCCTTTTTGAAGACTCAAAGTATAGTGGATATTGGAACAGGAGGAAAATCTGGGAGGTGGTGATTAGTGAAGTGGGACTGACATATGCAATGATTCACTTTAAGAGACAGTCAATCAGCACTAACACTGCATTGCCAGCTTAATTTGCAAATCAGGAAAAAATGTTCATTGTTTAACTGTCAGAATAAATTGCAGAATTAATGGGCATTTTCAGTGAAGTGTAATGTCTTGACATGAATTCATCTCAGAGTAGAAAACAAGTAAATTTTAAATTATACTATATTTTTATATAACCGGACAGCTTTGCTGACAACAGATAAACAGAGAAAGCATCTGACTTGCACATTATATATTTTCCCTAGCGTCAAAAACAATAAAAAAAGTACGCCCTAAAACAAAAAGAAATGACTACACACTAGGGTATCGGTTGATAACATTTTCATTTGCATACCTCCACTGGGGTCCTGGATTTCCATATGAACTAAATCAGGGTCTCCGTCAACGCCAGCAACAGCCCTGAGAAGAGAATGTAATCAAGTTACGCAGGAGCAGCTACAGAATAGTAAGTATGCTGGAGGAAGAAAAGAAAGGACTTAATACTAACCAGCTTTAACACTGTAGCTGGGAAATCAAAATAACCTCCTTTTAAGAAACCCTATTACTTTTTTCTGCACTTGACATTATGATTTCCTTAAACTGTTTTAGAATCTTGTCTACTGAAAAATACATACAAATAGGATTATTACAGAAGAAAACACAAATAGGTATGAAATTTGAAACAAAACTTCATAATCATGAGTTTATATATATGTTGATAGATACACACAGATATGCATACACTCACATGGACTGGCAAGTACTACAGCATGTTTTTACAATTACATTGGACAGTTGAAATTACATAGCAGATTTAGTTCTAAAAAGGACTTAAATTCCATTCTTATTAGAAATATCTTCAACTTGACACACGGCTCCCATAGTAACTTGAAAGACCTTTGGTTAGTATAGTCAAGAGGTGAGTAGATTCTGCTTTGACAAAAGAAAGTGAAAAATAACTTTGAGAAGAGTATCATGAGAAGGAAAATCAGTCAGAATTGATCAAGGTGCAGGTCAATTTTGTAATGGTGTAATGGGAAAACAGGCTGATTTTCTCTTAATATCTTCCATGGAAATGTGAGAAGGATGAGTTTTCTGTCCTCAGAGCTTCCATCCCAACCAAAAAATAGCAGGTCTAGCTGTGCTTTACTTCCTGGACCTTCCCTTGCCATTAGTCATTATCCATATTCTGAAGGGAAATTTCTGAACTGACTGTTCTACTAAGCAAAGAAGAACCTGGCCCTGCACCCACAGCTACATTGCTTTTCACTGGCATGGAGACTCCAGCGAATCAGCAGATGTGAAATGAAGACATGCAAAGGAGACACACTGAGTGCAATCAGTGCAGATATTGAAAAAGACCATTAAAATACTTAAGAGAAAATTATTATTTTGATACAATTATGAATAATCAAATGCAATAAAGCTATACTTTGGATTTAAATTACATCGTTGTTTAATGATTTTAATAGCATTGATTTATGAGGAGCTTTAAAAACTCAGACACAGTAATTGGTGGCTCCTTGGGAACTCAGGCTAAGGGAAAAGATGATTTCCACTCCAACATAATAACCCAAAATAATCACACAGGCCTAATTTTTCCCTAATGAGATAAATGATCAGTCCAAAGAAGGAAGGGAAGGAGGAGGGATGAGCCCCTGTCAAGCCACAAGATGTGAAGGAAACTTCAACTGGGATTTTTTTTTAGTAAATGGGTGGAAAAATCTTGCATTTACTAAGAAATTGGTCTCTGCAACACAAACTGTTTTATCATTTTGGATGCAGTGCATTCACTCAGAGAAGCAGCTATATTCACTGAAGTCTGATAAGAATATATATGAGTAGAGGGAAATGATCTGTGAACTTTTTTGCTGTGTGCACTGTATCTATTTTTCTAGATATTCACAGCACCAAATCAAACCTGCTATCAAATCTGCAGTCAGCAGATTCCTTGAGTGAAGTAAATTATGTTTGCTGAATATTTTATTGTGCTGGTTCTCAAACAGCTCAACCACAAGCTAACAGAAACATTGGGGTTGAAATTTTCTGAGGCTCAGCCTGATATAATGATCAGCATCAATAATGCCAAGATAGTTTTGGGGTACTTTTGAAACAATCTCTTTTATTTATAATTTATAAAACACAATTTCATAAGCACAGTTTCAGACATTTGTCAATATCTTTTCCTTTTCATATTTCTTTCAACAGCTCCAATGATCTCATGACTACCATGTTTCTCCCAACACTGGCAGCTGGCTTCCAAAGGGTAAAAGTGCTTTATTCCTAAACCAGCTGGATCACCTCCCATGATGTCAACTAATTGGAAAGAAGGTTTAGTGCTCCATGATGCAGTGCCAAAATAGCTTCTTGTTGCTCTACCAAATTAAGCCACCCCGTTCAGTGTCCTTCACACCATTAGCCATTCCACTGTCCTTGCCAGGAATTGCATGGAGAATTATCTAATTTAAAGGTGATTCTACCAAGGTGTAAACCAAAAGGCTGCCAAAATAGTCATTAAGCTATACCTGTAGATGTCTAACTTTAGTTGTCTAATAGGTGAGATGCACCCTGTAAGTACAGCATTTACCCATTCTGAAAGGCACAACTAAAGAAAGCCAAATATTTCAAAAATATTTTTATCACTCTAATTGTACAATAACAGCACACAGTCTGTTTAGCATCTAAAGATGTTAAACTCCCAAGGCCTACTTTTGAATGTCAGCTATAGAGCTGTTCCTTTACCCAGCTTTACGAGTGCTAAGGAATAATCTTTCCTCCTTTTATTGAAAAATAAATAAATAAAAGGGGGAATTGACTTGCTCAGAAAGTGAGCCTAAACTATGCAAATGTTTTCACTAAGTACCTTCAAATATTATACACACTTGTCAATCTTGTACTCAGGAAGACAGAAATGTGGTTTGATTCATATAAGTGAAAAGTTTGATTATGGCTGATTTGGCCCTGCCAACTTCACATCTGCTTTGAAAGAAGCACCTTCAACAACTTAAGCAATGCCTTACACAGTCTGTGTGTGCTGCTATGATTTTACTCCCTATGCTTATGTGCTTTTTAAGAAAAACATTTTTCCTAACGTCTTATCCAAAAAGCAAAGCAGAACTGTTTTGGCTGAGCACCAGGTTCCCAACAATCTGTTCTATGGCTGCTTATTCTTAACGTGTCAGAACAGGAGCAGAAAATAAGATTAAAAACTAGGAGTTGAGATAAGGACAGGAAGATTGTTCATCAGTTACTGTCACAGGTGAAACTTGTGACTTGACATGGGGAAGAGAATTATTAATTGCTAATATATTACATAATAGTAGGACACTGAGAAATAAAACACAAACTTCCCCTCACTCCTCCCTTTTTCTCAGGTTTAGTTTCACTCCTGATTTTCTATTTGTTTTCCCTTCAAGTAGTGCAGACTCATGGGTAGTACATCACACATTGTCTCTACCATGTTCTTCCTCACACTCTTCACGTGCTCCAGCACACGATCCTACTCCTTCACGAACTTCTACAAGATGGATTGCTCCCATGGACTGCAGTTCTTTGCAAACTGCTTCAGTGTGGGTCTCTTTCACAGGGTGCAGTCTTCAAGGAGCACACTGCTCCATCCCATCCCATGGGGCCACAGGTCCAGCCAGGAAATTGTTCCATTTTTGGTTCCTCTCCATGCACCACAGATAATGCCAGGAGACTGTTCCTGTGTTAGGCGCTCCAGAGGGTCACAGACTCCTCCAGAGCACAACCATCTGTTCAGAAGTGGGGTTTTCCACAGGATGCAGGCCCACCCACCATGGACAACCATGGGCTGCAGGGGGACAGTCTCTCTCACCATGGTTTTCATCACAGGCTGCAAGGAAATCTCTGTTCTTGCACCTGGATCACTTCCTCCTTCACTGACCTTGGCATCTGCTGGGCAGTTTCTCTTACATATTTTTCATTCCGATCTCCCATATGCTGATGCAAATATCTTTATCAAATTCTTCAATAAGTTATCACAGAGATGCCCACCAGCATCATCCCCAGACTTAGCTTAGTTTTGGCCAGCACTGGGTCTATCTTGGAGCTGGTGCAAATTGGCTCTGTCTGACTTGAATACAGTTCCTGGTCATTTCTTACAAAGCCCTGAATGCTCCTGTTACCAAAACTTGGTACATAAACCAAATACAGTCATACACCTCATCACACAGACAGAAAGAGCTTAAGATGATTCCCAAGTGATTAAGTCAAATTTAAGAATGACTGCCCACACAGATTCTTGGCTTCCCACACAAAATTCAATGTTAAAGGCTCATTGAAATCCTCTTTGCATTTCTCTTCCCTTCAGGGCATAATGTTGCTGAAATCCCCTCTTTCACCTGACACTTGAATAGCCAGGAACTGGCTACAGTTGACGTTAATGGGTTTGGCTGTGATTGATGACTTGTATAGGATTTCATGATGAGAACAGAATTTTGGTCCCCTGAGAACAACTGCTCTACCCAAATAAATCAGTCATTTTTTATTTTTATGTTCTCATTTCTCATGAAAATGGAGAACCTATAGCTAAAAATAAGAGTAACAGATACTCACAGCATAGGATTCACATATTGAGGATAAAGTGTTTCCAAGAATCTACGCAGAGTCACAAATGAAATTTGCTGGGACTAATTCTCTGGTAATTATTGATTCATGACTTACTGTTCTGGAGTATATTTGGACTGGTGTAGACAATCTGCTCTTTGGTTATGTATTACTAAGTGCTATTTTGAGAAATCAAAAGGACCTTAACTAATGCATAAGCCTTAACGACTGAGAAGAATAGCAGCAGAGCCAAAGGAATCTCAAACTGCACTCTTCCTTTTTCTCAGGGATTACCACATAATGCATCATTCTTTTTGAAGATAGGCTTGATATAAAAAAACATTACATACCATGTGAGTGTTTAATATTTGACTGGTATGGGTCATATATCTTTGCATTCCCTCCTACAAATAAACCAAGAACTAAAAAACTACTTATAAAGGATGGGGAAGCTAAAAAAAAAGAAAGGTAATCTATACCTTTTATGTTTTGAACTATACTGTGATTTAGCACTTAATTTTGTTGTCAGTTTCAAATCCACACTTAATAATTTTGTGTTGCTTTTCAATGTCAGATGATCAAAAGTTAAAGCACTTTAATAAGGGCAATGTCCCAGTGTCTCAAATGCTGACGGGCTCGAGGCACAAACCACTGCTGTATGAAGCCTGTTTTACCTCTTACAATGCTAAGAGAAGACAAACTGCTATGAAAGATGAGTGAACCTTTCTTCCTGAAAGAATAAAGGAAACAAATTAAGAAAATCAGTGGGAGGAGGTAAGAAAATGCCACACTATATCACAGATGGGAAGAAAATACTCTGTGCTCTGAAAGTAGAAATAGTAGTATACACTTTCCACCTATACCAATAAATTCTCCATTTGTTCTGCTATCATGAAAGAAAAATCCCATACATTAAATCTGTAAAAATACTTAAGGGATGGTCCAGAAGACTTGAAAAGCAAATAAAGCCAAGAAGAGCATTTTAATATATTGCTTATAAACCTACTGTATAAGATCTGAACATAATTAGCTTAAAATGCTCAATCCCTACTGACTTTCCCTAATATATATTTATACATAAGAAATTCCATTAATAATAAAAAAAGCTTCTTCAGGAAATGCATGAAGATCTAACTGCTGCTAGAGGCACAGAAAACAAATATTGTTTTTATAAAGCATGGGAAAATATGACTGATAACGTTTGTAGCTAGCAGGCTAAAGTAAAACTCTTAGTCTATACTACCGACCTCAGTGGCAAAGCTCAACTGAAATCAAAGAAGAAACATCTGCTGAAGATCTGCCCAATGCAATGTTCTAGGCACAACCAGACAGTATTAGCAAGATACAAGCCTTCATTTAAAGCTACATGTACAATTACTTCAAATTCATTTCAACGCTCTTTAACACACCACATGGTATATATTGCCATGAAAACAATATTCCACTTAGTTTCCTACTAGTCAAGATTTGACAAAGACCATATTTCCACATCTGTTGAAAGTTACACAAATACTTGTTTCTATCTAGCATTTGTAACTCAGACGATGAAGGCAAGGGATAGCTATGGGATATTGAAATGGTCCTTGAGAGCACAAGCATGGTGTGGAGGGCACATGGGGAGGGTCCTGCCCCATGTTTGTATGTTCAGAGCCTAGAGAAGTGCTCTAGATCTATGCTAACATGTTGGGCACTCACTTAAGAGCTAAAACAAGTGGTCCACTAGAGAAACCTACTGAGAAGTCTGATCTGTCTACTCAGATGAAGCTGTACTGGAAAGATACTTCATGACAGGTGGTAAATCACAGTGAGTGCCAAGATCCTTGTCCTGATGTAGAGCTAAATACCTGCAAAAAGCATGTACAGGTTGATGAACTGCTCCATTGGGTGGCTGAGTTGTAGGAAACAGTCACAAGACCGTGCAGCAGCAGGGAAGCCAAGACATAGATAAGTGTTTTCAAACCCAGGTTCCTCTGTTAGACACCAATGAAAATGAGGCACTTTGGACCCTGATGAAATAAATAAAGCAGGTCTCTGCTTCATCCTCCAGTGTCTAACATCACCAGGCTTTCACGCCTAGATGCACCCATGAGCAAGTTTTACATGGAGAATCTTCACCCCAGCAGCAAGTAGTGGATACAGTGAAAAGAAATGACATGTGCTCAGAGTGGGTGACTCTCTGCTAAAGGGCACTGAAGTGTGCATCAGCTGACCTGACAGGAAGTCACAAGAGCTACGCTGCCTCCTAGAAGTGAATGTCTGAGGTTATTGCCAAGAAAGTGTCACATCTTGTCAAGAGCATCATGTGCTATCAACTGTTACCCTTTCATGTGGGCATGAATGACACTGTGAACCAGAAATGGGCCAAAATCAAGGAAAATTATAAAGCCCCGGGGGTGAAAGTAAAAAATATTGGTGCCCAAATTATCTTTTTCTCCACTTTACCCATTAAAGGAAAGGGGACAGCAAGAAACAGATGAAAAATGACTTCTAACATGGTCAGAGCTGTCATTAAGGTTTTGGGATTTGTGACACTGGAATATTCTTTAGTGATTGTAACCTGGTTGGAAGAGATGGAACACACCTATCTTGAAGTAGTACAGGAGTCATTGGCAGCAGGCTGGCCAGCTGGAGGAGACAGGCTTTAAGCTGAAGGACTTGGGGAGCCAGGATCCAAGACAGCAATAGTCATTGCCATCACATGCAACTGAGGAATAAGATAGGCCAACTGAGGAAATACAGATGTTCCTTAGCTGTCTTCCTAAATGAAAGCCAGAAGGCAAATCACTTAGAGTTTGTACGACTATGGTGGATCTTCTGGCACCTCTTCAAGGAAACCTAGCACCAACACACACAGCATGGGAAATAAGCAGAAAGAACTAGAGATCTGGATGTGGGCAGATGACAGAGACATGATGGGGTAGTTCACTGGATTGGAATGCTGTCAGGGACAGCTACCTACTTTTTAGGCAAAACTGACTAGCAAGGCAAGCCGGTGGAGTTGCTTTTCATATGAGAAAGCAACTGGAATGTGTTGGGTTCTGCCTAGGAAGGTGAATAAAATGTTAAGAGCTTATGGATGAGAACTAAGGGGCAGTTATTATGAGTGACAGTGTTCTGTGTGTTTGCTACCAGTAGTTGATGAGGCATTCTACAAACAGCTGAAAGCAGCCCCACAATCATAGACCCTGGTCCTCATGGGGGACTTCAATCACCCTAACATTTGCTGAAAAGGTAACACTGAGGCACACGCAATCCACGAAGTCCCTGCAGTGCATTGATGAAAATTTTGTGAAACAGGTGGTGGAGCTACCAAGGAGAGGTGAGCTGCAGGATTTTGGACTAATGGACAAAGAAGGTCTGGTTGGGGATGTGAAGGCTGAGGGCAGCTTTGGCTGGTGGTGTTTTGGTGGTGGTGTGCAGGATCATATGATGAAGAAGTGAGGCAGTAAGTAGGATTGTAACCCTGGACTAACATTTTCAAGAACCTATTTGAAGGAATACCATGTATTAGAAGGTGGGGGTGGCCCAAGAGAGCTGGTTAATATTCAGTCACTACTTCCTTGAAGGTCAAGATTGTTGCATCCTTATGAGAATAAAATGAAGTAGAGGAGGCAGCAGGCATGAATGGATGAGCAGGGAGCTACCAAGAGAAACCTTGAACGGAAGTTCACAGTGTATGAAATAAGGGACACACCACTAGAAAGGAATAGGAAAATGCTGCCAGATTATGTAGGGATGTGAGAAATTAAAGCTGGCAAAGGATGCAAAAAACCAAGAATGGCTTCTTAAGTACAGCAGTAGGAAAAGAAAGACTAGGGAAATTGTGAGCCCACTGCTGAATGACATGAGTGTCATGGTGACAGTGGATACAGAGAAGGCATAGTTGCTGAATACCTTCTTTGGTCCAACATTTACTGCTAAGGCCAGCCCTCAGGAGTCTGCCTCAGAGCACTGGAATGGACTGCATAGAAATGTTGTGGAGTATTCTTCCCTGGAAAGATACTTCCCACACAGATGTGTTCCTGTGCAACCTGCTGAAGGGGAATTACATGATCCCCAGAGGTCTCTTCCAACCTCTACCATGTGTGACTCTGATTGTATAGTATGAATAATACAAAGGGAACATAAGGATTCTGAAACATAGCAACATACAGACTTAATATTAAATATGCACTTGCTGGCTTTAAACATAGATAGATTGCTTGAGCCTAAGCAAAACTGACACATATTTCAGCAATATACTACATTTTTTCATAATTTAAGTATGATAAATATACCTAGACTCAGAAAAGAAAAACACAATTAAACAAGTCTGCAAAGAGAAGCTTCCACAGTTCATTCTTACCTGCTAGCCACTTTGATGGTTTTTGTAGAATCATAGAATGCACTGAGTTGGAAGTGATCTTCAGAGGTCATCTAGTCAAACACCCCTGCAGTGAGTACAAACATCTCCAACTGGATCTGGTTGGGAGAGCCCCATCCAACCTGATGGATCCCACTCATCCCGTTCCAGTGATGAGTATCTACCACGTTAGTTTTATAACCCTCATTGTAAAAAAAATCTACCTTCTATCTAAACTAAACCCCACATTTGTCAGTTTAAAATAATTCTTGTCTTGTCACAACAGACCCTGCTACCAAAACTGCCCCCGTCTTTATCATAAGCCCCCTTTAACTATTAGAAGACCACAATGAGGTCTCTTCAGTAGGCTTGACAATCCCAACTCACTCAGTCTGTTCTCACAGCAGGTGTTCCATCCCTTTGGTCATTTTTGTGAACTTCCTCTGGAGGTCCAGGTCCTTCGTGTGCTGAGGACTCTAGAGATGGATTCAGTATACCAGGTAGAGTCTCACCAGAGCAGAGAGGGAGAATCACCTCCCTCAACCTGCTGTCCGTGCTTCTTTTGATTTGCCCAGGGATATGGTTGGCCTTCTGGGTGGCAAGTACACATTGCCCACACATGTTGAGTCAACCTCTCCAAGTTTTCCTCAGAACTGCTCTCAATCTGCTCATCACCCAGCTTGTATTTGTGCTTGGGATTCCTCCAACCCAGGTGTAGGACCTTGTAATTTATTTTGGTAGAACTTCATACTGTTTGCATAGCCCCACCTCTCAAGCCTGTCAAGGTCTCTCTGGATGATATCCTTTCCCTCCATTGCTGACCATACCACACAGCTTGGTGTCATTCACAAACTTTCTGAGAATGCACTCAATCCCAGTCTCCACCCAAGTTATGGACAAAGACATTAAACAGCATCAGTCCCAATACTGACCCCCGAGGAATACCACTTATCACTTGTCTCCGCTCAGACATCAAGTTTTTGAACGTGAGCATCCAGCTAACTTCTCATACACAAATTTCTCATCCATCCATCAAATCCATGTCTCTTCAGTTTAGAGACAAAGATGTTCTGGGGTACGTGCCAAATGCTTTGCACAATTCCAGGTGGGTGATGTCAGCTCTTTTTCCCTTATCCATGAATGATGTAACCCCATCACAGAAGGCCATCAAATTCATCTGTCATGATTTTCCCTTAGAAAAGCCACAATGTCTGTCACCAATCACCTCCTTATTTTCCATGTGGTTTTTCATAATTTCCAGGAGGATCTACTCCACAATGTTGTTGGGCACAGAGGCAAGACTGATTGGACTATAGTTGCCCAGGTCTTCCCTCCTGCCGAAAAGTTTGAGACAAACTGAAGTAAAGCATATGAGTGTTACTACATACTAACCACAGACTGATTTTCTAAAAGTATGGCAGTTAGTAGATTGAAAATTGAAAAGAAACACTTGGAAGAGTGAAAAACGCTCCCTTGATATGTTCAGGAGTTATTGCACCAACAGAGTAGCAGGGCAGGTTAGGTCTTGTGCTCTCACTTCTTTCAACCAGCATTTAACCTGTCCATATGTTCATGCCCTGGGACGTAACTTCCTCCCATGCAGCTTCAGCAGCAGCATATGTGCCAGTATGCCTTTGGACTAGCCAAGTTACATTTGGGGCTAGGTACAATAACAACTCTGCATGTTTTTCATATCTAGACCAACAGGTTAAGCCTATAAGGGTTGTCAGTTTTGGTTTTCCATGAGTATGAACAGGATGAGCATCTATTCTAACCTAAGAGGAAAGCCATTACCTGGAGACACAGAGTATCACAGCATGAATGCCAAACACACCGCAAATCTTGCAACCAAAATCAGGTGTATCCAGCTCAAAATTGGCCTCTCCACAAGCAAACCACAGTATATTGCTGAAAGCTAGATATGGCTCCAAACATACAGATAATTATACTTTACACAACTTACATGGATAAGGGTTCTTCTAGAATGAAAATAAAAAGTCATTTAGAGAACAGAAATGTGTGGTGTATCATGACTAATCCTGTAATTAGAAGTACCAATTCTTGCTGGTGATACAGTTGTAACAGTCCTGCTCATGCACTGAAGTAAAATGTGAAAAGGAGAATTTTCTGGATTTTGTAATGGAAATAAGATGAATGCAGAGTATGTAAACTGACCACTTTAAAACATAAATTTAATAAAATTAAAACACTATCAAATCAATTAAAACACTACCAAAAGGTTAATTCATCTGTCAAAAAAGTTGCACACATTTCAAATTTCAAATTTGAATTCAAATTAATTTCAAATTAATTTCATTTGCATTAAAACCAGCATTGACTTACTCTTCAAATATTTTGGCCACATGGTTAAACAATTTCATAAATATTTTGAGATTGCAAAATGTTTGAGCTGAAATTGAAATAGTTCGATATATGTGCACTCAATAATGTTTTTCATCACTTTCCTTAATAGTGGAAGTTTACATATGACTCAAGTTAATAGGGCTGATTCAACATCTTAAAAAATGCTACAGGTTTTCCTCTGAAGTCAGACTGCTTTCCTTTCTAAAGACAATTGATTCAGTAAAATGAAGAGCAATTGAATTGGACATTATTGCTCTCTAAATCTTTGGCTCCATATATCCAGACTTTTAACTTTTATACATGCTGATGGTTGGTATGATCACTGGCATGAGTGTGAATTTGCAGTGGGGGGGGAAAGAAATTCTAACATACACAATCTGCAAAAGATGACAAGGCTTGTACTGTCCCCATCAGGACACCTGGAGACATCTTTCTTGCTTTAAATTACATATTTTTCCTGTTCATTTTTTCTTTGGAAGATCCAAGCTTCTTACCAAAAAATATGATCTTTTGAAACTCGTTCCTGCAAAAGGGTCCATTTTTTCCCCAAGTCAATGGATACATAAACCTACAACATAAAAAACCAATAGATTATAAGAAACTGTTCATATTGTGCATCTTCAAAGACAAGCTCCTGTCTATTCACGTGGCAATCTGCACAACAATTAAAAGAATCATTGCCAGAGCCTCTCTACAATGCCTTTTAGAGTAATATAATTTCATAGGCAAAATACCATAGAATGTAACACATAATGAAAAAGCTTCAGTGACAATGTCTTCTTGTTTACCACTACAATTCACAGCTCATTTGAGGTCTGATGCTTTTTTATCTCATCATGAGGGATGATCACAAGAGGGATGTTAAAAGGTCACTTCACTTTCAATGACCAAAGAAGCACAAATGCTCCCTTTACTCTTCAAGCCTCAATCCTATGAAAAATACTTAAATCAGGAATTCAGTTGATTTAAAACTTTGCTAAAGTAGGTCTAAAACATAGTAGATAAATTCTTAAGGGACTTGATTATATACTTTGTGGATACTACTTTGTGACCCATGAGAAATGGTCACTCAGCAGAGAGGTAGAAGATGGCCTCAAGATGGAGGTCTCCAGCTCCTCCTTCCCTCTGAACAGATCATCCCTGCTAAAAAACCCAAATGCTAATGATGTAGCTGGATATCAAAAGTGCAGATGGAAGTTGCTTTCCCCCAGATTAAAGTGAGATATAAAACAGCTGTTAGAAAAATCTCTCTCCTTCTGTGTTTGCATCTAGTTAAAATAGGAAATACCTATTAGACTTCCAAAAAGATAGATTTAAAATCCTCTGCTGCTTTGTGTGCATTTCTTATTATATCCATTTTACATGTGAAAGGTTTTCTCTTAATAACTCAAATACAGAAAAAGGCAAGTAAAACTGTTTTCTGACGTGGGTGCAAATCAGCAGTTCAGCTGCTGACTGTTCTGGAGAATATGAAGTGTCTTACAAGGACTAGTAAGAAAAGTCTTTGTTTTAAAATGAAGGTTCAATGACAAATTAAAAAGCCCCCAACCCAGCCACACAAAATATATGTTTAACTACAGAAAATCAACAATATTAATATGTCAAGATAAAGGTTGAGGTAACTTTCGTAAACTCTATTGGCAAGTCAGCAAAATTTGAATTAGAAGTAAAACAGAATGACACAATTACCACATGCTTACCATGACTGGACTGTGTTCCACCACACATTCAAATAACGCAGGTAGACCACAGTTTGCATAAGAAACTGCGATCAGGACTCAGATTGCTTACTTTAGCATTGGCTCAGTCAGTGTTATAACAGAAATGATCAGGGATGAAAAAACTTCTTTGCCCTGAGAGCAAAATGCACTAACAGGGCTGCAGAGACAGGCTCCTGATTTCCTTGCTGACTTTCAATCTTAGTTTTTTTTATGTGCGGTAGAGTTTGGAGCAATCAGAGTATTTTACAGCATGTAGCTTAGAGCAACCACCTGGGAGGGAGGGATGTGACCTTGAATGGGCCAGACTTTGCAAGATGGAAAACCTATGTTTGTTCTTAAAACATTTGGCACCCCAGACACTGCAGAAAAACCTTTGGCTTGACCTTTCTAAAAGTGTGGACCCCACTCAGCTAGTTGCCCACCTCAGCAGACTGCTATAAATCTGGAAGAGATGATCATTCAATCTACCCTAACCCTGGTGTCCAAGCTGTAAAGAAAGTCAAGAATTGTGAGGTTCCTGACAAGATGGAAAAGAGCTATTTAGGATGGGGGACAACACTGGCACATATATAGTGCCAGTTCTGTCACAGAAGAATTTCAGAAGAAAATGAATGAAGATTCCTGCCATTAGAATAGTGATGTCTGTGCAGTAAAGGCCATAAAACGACCAAACCAAACGAAATCCTTCCCACCCTGCCACAAACACAAGTGATCTCCCCTTACAAATATTTAAGACTGAAGTCTAGGAGCTTAGGAATAAACAGTTTGGTGAGGTGAAGCCCTCACAGTCGTAGGACCAATAATGCATATTCAAAGTGAGAAGAATTTATAACTAATGCAGCATTTGCAAAATAATAATGTGTAAGTAACATATGTAGATATTTAATTCCATTTCATTAAAAAAATAAACCATATATACTTTCTTTAACAGGTAGGTATAGAAGTACCAAATGAAATCAGATATAAGATGAAAAAACTTGTATTAGTGAACAGATAAAAACCTCTGTCTTAGGCCAGCACCATCTAATTTGTCTTATAAATTTGTTTCTTACCCTTCATGTTAAAAAAGCACAGGATCACTTTTTAAAAAAGGGTAATATTCTTTTCTTCATTTTGCCATTTTTCATCTTTTTGGCTTCTAAACGAATGATTAAAATCTACTGAATGTTTGCCAAGTTTCAAGAAAATGTGAAGCATTGATACAGCCTCAGTGAACAGCTGTTTGTGATTCCTTATAGCTGAGGTTGCCAGAAAAATACAGATTTAGGGCAGTAGATGGATTAATCCTCCACACTGACTCTTGGAGGATTCATTTATAGTGTCAGCTAAAGGCTAAAGCTTAATTTAAACAAAATTTGGGGTTCTGAATGAAAAACCAACACATATTAAATACAAAATAAGCCCAAAATTAAATCAGGAATTGCTGTGGTGTTCCATAGACATAGAAGCCTGTAAGCATGAATTGCTTTTTGGATCAGCTATTAACATGATATCACTGAAATCAGGGTTGTATTTGGCTACAGCATGAGCATCTTTCTCTAACTAGCCTCACCACCTAAATATACATCTGTGAAGCCTGATAATGATTAAAATGGACTAGAGTTCCATAAATTCAGCTTAAAACATGAGTAACTGTTGAGGCAAGCCTCAACACTGTAATATCAGCACTAGAGTATCAGTAACCTTAAGCTGCCGCTTTGCCACTGTGAAAAAGAGATGAACTACACACAGACTGTGCGCACACTCATGGCTACTTCACCTAACCCATCCTCAAAATTGACTTTATACTTCAACTTGCAGAAATTTGAAAGATGGCTAAAATTTACAAACATGAAACAACTCCTGAATCTGGAAGTCATATAAATAGAAGAGACAGAATTATTCTACATTTATAAAGACTCACTGATTGCCCAAGTCCTCTTCTGCCATACGATGATGCAGTGTACTTTATGATATTTTGCATCCCACAGATGATCTCTGGAGGCACTACTTCAGCCTCATTAACTTTCTGCAACATTCTAAATTACACAGCAATTGCTTACAGTCACGTGCTAGGGAAGAGCACACTTCAGAGGTACTATTTAATTATATTATGCAGTAGAATAAATATTACCAAAGTTTATATCAAGTGAAAATTTTTGGATTGAAATTACTATAAAAACAAAGATTTGGACATGAATACATTAAATACTTAAATAAACCTCAAAATCAGACTGCTCCCATTTGGGCAACTGGCACCTTATAAAACTCAACACAAATCAGCATATCAGAACTGTTTGATACCTCCATAACAAATTCCTAAATTTCAAACAAAAGCAGCATAATCCAGATTTACCTTGCCTTCCTTGGTGTAGGCAAGTACTTTGTCTTCTTCTTTCGGGTGAAAGAGAAGAGTTTCCACAAAGAAAGTAATAGGCTGTTTCTGGAAAGTGGCTCCTTCATCTGTGCTTATGAAAAGGCTTTGGTCACGGTCATTATGGGAAGAACTTACCAGAATTATCTAAAAGACATAAATGACAATAAATATTCAGAAAACTGCTTTCACTGTAACAGACAACACAGCTTTATTTTTCTTGTGTAAATGTTTTTTACATGTCTTACTCATCAAAATTATGTGGACAAGAAACTCAAAAGCATCTAAGATATAAGGACTGCAA
This sequence comes from Upupa epops, assembly GCA_013397515.1. Classification (NCBI taxonomy): domain Eukaryota; kingdom Metazoa; phylum Chordata; class Aves; order Bucerotiformes; family Upupidae; genus Upupa; species Upupa epops. The sequence goes on from VZRI01001087.1 coordinate 109,043, forward strand.
GACCTTATTACTCTTCCCTAAGCAAATCTGTGAATGTTAAATTCCATAACTCCTCTTGCCAATCACACCAAACCGTCTGGACTCTTCATCTCTACTGAAAATTATAACTGTCTCAGATTTTGGTCATCATGCAATGTTCATGAGTCCATGTGAGAAATCTCCGGACTAACCATAAAAGAATTGCCTTAGTAATTACTCTCATTTTAGCATAATCATAGAAAAAGATCACTTCAACTAGTGAGGCAGCCTTTATAAATACTAATTGTAAAAGCAATCACTGCTGTAATTATATGAGAACATTGACCCAGAAGAAAGAACTAGTTTGTAACATCTCTCCATGGCTTCGCCATTCTCCTCCTGATGACACATTTTGGAAAAAAATTCACTTTGACACTGAAAAATATGCCAATCAATTATCTGCATTTTCTTCTCAGGTCCAAACAATGCCTTGACTTAACCACAGTAATAGCTTGGGCTGTCTCTTTCTGTGAACTCATGTCAAGATCTCAGCAACAAAGAAATCCTCATTAGTTAAATCAGAAAGTCACTCTTTAAAACGTCTTCACCTTTTGAAGTTGGCCAGCATATTATAACATGGTTCTAAAAATGCCAATTTGAAGATTGTTTTTCATTGTCATTCTATAGGAAACAGGTCCATTCTGCATTCAGAAAGGTGCTTTTATCAACTGATATTTTGCAACCAAAACATGGGTTTTCAAAGCCCAGCTGGGCTTTATTTGGCTCACACTTCAAAAACAATTTAAAAAAAAATAAACCCCTGAATTCAAAATGTATTCAGCAAATTCAGCAAATTATACAGAAGTCACCACAGAATACTGACCACTGTGATACAGTGACAGCAATAATAAATACAGAGATAAATGGCAACGAGTTATGCAAAAAGAATTTCAATAATGTGAACACACAGAAGAAGACTACACCAAACAGTACACATTTTATGTAGTCACTTTTTTAGAGTAAGACTGAAATTTCTAACTTCAAATTACACAGATATAACTGTTTGATGGAGTTTTAAAATACTGCATTTGTTCTTGGGAGGAAAACTGAGTACAACATGTGTAGATGCTCTAATTTGACAGGTTACTTAAGAATGTGCGCTTGTAGTTGAAGCACATACATAGTTGTACTAATTTCTGCATATTTTCCATATACCTGAAATGATGTAGATATCAAAGGTATTTGTTGAATGAGAGAGAAAACTGCATACTTTAGAGTCCATGATCCACTGTTGAAGCCACAAACAAATATATTAATTTCACTGAATGAAATTCCACAGTCATACATTAAGCCGAACCTACTTCTATTAGCTGTGTGACTAGGTCAGCAAGAATAACAAGATAATAGCCTATAGCCTTGCTATGATGTTGTCTTTTTTTTTTTTTAATGATATACTTTACCCAAGAGAGGGCAACTGTTACCTTTTTCTGGAAAGCCTCTGTAAATGGCACCTTCACAAATGCCATCTCTTATTCCTGCTACACCAAATGGCTTCTTGTCTTTTGGCAAACTCTTCAAACAGGATCTGTTTAATTTATGACTGTATACACTCTAAGTATGCTGCTGGTGACCTACACAAGCATTCAAAGATTCTTGTAAAACACTCATTTGGCTGTTTTTTTGCAGAGGACACAGTGGATTGTGGCTGTCAAGTGCTGCCCTGTCCCTTTGCTTGAATCACGAGGTGGAGTGAAGAAGCCCAGCATGGGGATTTGTACTTTCATTGCCATCTGAAGCTCAGAATATTTACTTTTTTTTGGAAATAATGTAATTCACACCATCTGTTTGCTAAGCAAGCTGTATAGAACTCGTTCCTGACCTCATCATAGAAAGAAGTCCCAAGTCATGTCCCAAGTTCCACAAGCAATGTGAGCTCTACAAATCCTGATTAACCTGCATCCAGGTATATCCTCACACTAATGCATTCCTAGTGCTGGCTCTGAGACCCATGCTTAGCTTGCAGCATCTACAAGTACTTCCATGCTCCATTACTAGTAGTGTTATGTAATTCCATACAGAAAGCTTAATAACAGTTTCCTAGTTGAACTATCACTCTCTCTAAACATATTTCCTATTGATATATTTAAAATGTGTGCAATGGAGACAACAATCGGGATGATGTGTGCTCCAGAAAAAGCATGAACTGTGCTCATACAAAGAATCTCTGGACTACAGCACTACTGTCTTCCTTTCTTTTTCTGGTCCAATAAATGTTACACTTCCAAAAAAACCAAACCGTTGCCTTCAAAATAAGGAAAGAATGAGGTTTATGAATCTGGGAGTAGTTTTCACTGTTAGTGATCCTTGAATATAGACATATCTAAGTTTCATAATGAGGACCCAAAATCAGATTCCAGAGAACATGATCATAGAAGCTGAAGTGGCATGGAAAAGGCTGAGGTTCTCAATGACTTCTTTACCTCAGTCTGCACTACAAAGGCCTCCAGCCACACTCCTGGAGTCATGGAAGATAATGGCAGGGACTGGAATGAAAACCCACCCATCGTAAGTGAAGACCAGGTCTGTGATCACCTGAAGAACCTGAAAGTGTTCAAAGTCCATGGGACCTGATAGGATACACCCATGAATACTGAGAGAACTGGCAGATGAGGTTGCTAAACCCCTCTCTATTATATTCTCAAAGTCATGGCAGTCTGGTGAAGTCCCCACTGACTGGAAAAGGGGAAACATAACTCCTATTTTCAAAAAGGGTAGGAAGGAGGAGCCAGGGAACTACAGGTCAGTCAGTCTCACCTCTGTGCCTGGTAGGATCATGGAGCAGATCCTCCTGCAGGCACTACTGAAACAGGAGGATTGTGAAGAGGTGGTTGGGTGCAATCAGCATGGCTTCACCAAGGGCAAATCCTGCCTGACAAACCTGGTGGCCTTCTATGAACAGGTCACAACATTAATGGATGAGGG
>VZRI01001087.1:112739-150207 GCA_013397515.1 Upupa epops
TGGGTTGCCCAGGCAGGTAGTTGAGGCCCCGTCCCTGGAGGTGTTTAAGGACAGGCTGGATGATGGCCTGTCTACTCTAGGGTGGGGTGTCCCTGCCCAAGGTAGGGGGGTTGGAACTGCATGATCCTGTGGTCCTTTCCAACCCTGACTGATTCTTCCCAGGGAGGGTGACAGAGTGCTTCAGGGGGCTGCCTGGGGGTTTGTGGAATCTCCTCTTCTGGAGACATTTGAAACCCACCTGGACCTGGTTGGGTTGTCCTGCTATGGCAGGGGGATTGGACTAGATGATCTTTCAAGGTCCCTTCTGATCCCTGATGATTCTATGATTCTGTGTTGTAAGTCATGAAAAAAATGCTACCTATAGTGAAACGCAAACATACTTGGTTGTATTGGCTAATGTTTTTCTTCAAACTTCTCCTGATAACTTTTGGAGCCAAATCTATCAGAAATAACCCCTACCTAAAGATTGTTGACATTTAAGCATATCTGGCAGAAGCCTTACCAATACTTTTATTCACAGACAACTAATAATTAATGTAATTAAATATTTTTTGATTTCACTCAGTGTCCGATTTATATTTCAATAGTTTAAGCTGATCATTGAATGACAGGCATGCAGATATTTTTCCCACAGCTAACACTCTGGGTGTTCCAACGTGCCTGCTGGCTAACACTACTTGCTAAGGAAAATATTAAAGAATAAATTAAATGTTTTATTTACTTTGTAAGTGGAACAAATAGCAAAATATTACTGATGAAGGGATGCAACTGGGATTTACTATCTGGAGAGCTAGCTAACAGTGATTGTTGAGGATTTTTCTCAAAATAAACAACTACTTGCTTGAATAACTGTGTATTCAAGGACCAGAACAGATTTTAATCACATCTAAATTTCACATAAGCTTCTTTTAGATTACTTTTTACAGGGGAATTCTCCCATCTGGGAGGCACTTCTAAAAGAGAGTAAATTTGTATGAATTGTAGATTTGTCTAAATTGTAACTTTATACTATGCCTTTTATCTCTTGTCTCCCTTCTTAATCTTTCATTAGCTAAGTAAACCACAATAACACGTGTGTATACATTCAGAGCAGACGTAAGTCTACTACTTCCAATAGCTAAGCAGAAATAAAAGAATCTTTTCAAGGAGATTAACTATCCCACAAACTATAAAAGAGAAAAAGGAAAAAGTAGGATACGTTATATATCAATTGGAAGGAAAGTAAAAAAAGACTTCTAATATAAATGAAAAATATTACACAACATGCCAACATATGAACGAAAGTATTCCAAAAAAGAAAGCTATGCTTTTCCTCATATCAAGAAAAGTTACGAAGGCAGAAGGCAATATAAAAGTCAAATAAATCTGAAAATAACATCATTAAACCCATTTATTTAATCTCTCTTTCAGGACTGATTGGCCAATGTGCATGTCTAACCATTCCCTCTGCTGGGTGCAATCACAATTTGAGCCACAAAGGATAAAAGGACTCTGACGGCTTAGGCTACAGTAGTTTGTGTATCATACTTCTGCTGCTGCTATTACCATGAAGACTTGGAATAATCACAGTGATTACTGGGGAGTCTTAACTGTAGATTTGGCAGCAATTCAAAGCTATGCTGTAATTTCAAGTGGCAATAAACACAGGATATTAACATGCATCATTTGCACTCTGCCTGAAACATAACCCCCCCTCCTCTCAGTTTAGGTCCAATCAAAATGTAAACTCAAGACAAATTTAATCTTAATCAGCACTTTCTCTAAAACAAGGCTATCTCCTAGTATATTACAATTGTGCCGCCTCCTTCAGTCTCAGAAACTGATCCTCATTTTAATTCTGATTTTTATTTTCCTTTCTGTTTCCTTTTGTATTAAAAACGAAAATGACCCACCAAACTACGTCAAAATATTAATCATGAAGAAATTTCTAGACTCATTGGAGTTGACTTTTCACAGGGGATTTCTGCAGTGTTGTCAGAGAAATGAGACACAGCATCTTTAAATTCCATAATCCTGCACATGGCCAGAAATCAAGAGAGTTCGTATTCCTCAGTGCTCTAAACTGGCCTTAAATAAAGAAAACTGCATTGGGTTGAATAGGAAATCAAAATACAGAACTCACTCAGCAGCCATATACTGAGAGCACAAGCATGCCCAGGAAGCACCTACACTTCAGTGACTCCTTCAGTCACCTCTTGACCTCACTGGACAAAGAGGATTTGGCTATGGGGATTCAATCTTTAAGCATCCTAGACTCAGTTCAGCAAAAACCTGAACAAAGCAGAGTTGTGAGCTACTCCCACTGTGGTCAGGTGAGCTGAGCTAAACAGAAGACTGCTGCTTGGGCTCAGGGCAGCACTAATCTGCTAGTGATACCATCACATAAACCTGTCTGCCTACATGTGTTTTGAAGCTAAATATTTGTTTGTGGCAGTATTGCCAATTTCAGGGCAGGTGTCATAGATTTTCACAGCACTGCAGTCACACTTTCAACATTTTTCAGAATAACTAACCATCTAATTTTCGTAGTTTTACTTTTTCTATTATTCATACGCTATTCTATATGCTTGCATGATGAAGAAATTATTTTATCTCCTGGTCTCAATTGTAAATGAGATGTTGCTTCTTAGACAGCATTCACAAAACACACAAAGTGGACTGCTAAGGACTATGGTTTTTATCTTCAATGTTATGAAAGACCTGATAATTCAAGTGTGGCAAAGCTGCCAGGTGAAGCATAGTCCCTTTACCCTTATAGTGGCAAAACCAACAACTAAAGAATCAATCCAGGGTAATTCCAAGAAGAGAGTAATATAAAATGCCTTCCTGAGAGCAGTTTAATCTTGTAGATGCTCCTCACAGGTTGTATCCAAAATCACTCCTTACAAATGTTAGTTATTAGTGAATCTAATCATTAACGAATGGCTGAAAACGATTAAGAGTTGGAAAATCTGTGTGCAGCTGAATTGCATAAATGCACACTGATGAAATGCACAGATACATGAATGTACACACCTCCCTGAACTCTACATTACTTTTCATGGTATGCATTCAGTTTCCTCCAGAATTCATAATTAATTTCTCTTGAGGATACCCTTTCAGGCTGTTATACAGATGCATTTCAAAACAACAACTGGTTTCTGTAAGAACTGCCAAAAGGAAGAGAAGGTGAGAACGTTAAGAATGACTCCCAAGAAACATTCACTACACTAATCACGTAATCTTAGGACACAATCAAAGGCCATCTAAAGCAATCCTGGGGGCTAATGGAAAAAAAAAGATTACACAGTTTCATCTCCCTTGTGATGTGGCCATCTCATTAATCATTTGGAGTATCACAGCTGAAGCTGTAATATTATTTATCTAGAACCAGCAATGCACTTTAGGATGTGAAGTGATTATTAAGAGGTTAAGATCTTAAAACGAACTGGCTAACACCTGGAGGAGTTGGTAATACATGAGACATGCTGAAGAGCGAATGAATATCTGAGTTAGCATCTTAACAGAAAAATGTGTTCAGAGAGACTGGGGAGAAAACAACTGGCTCACACTCCAGCTAAGCAAGTCTGATATGATATAATCTGTAAAAGAACTAGTTTTGAAATAGCTGGCTTTTCTCGAGGGCATTCACTACAGTGGAGCCAAGTTGTAATAATAATGAAGGTGCACAGAGAAACAGCTACACAGACCCTGACTGATGGTGATGATCAGCTTGAAAATCTTTCCCCGTTGCATTTGTTGGTGACCTATATATCTAAATCTGCCAGATTTCCATAAATGAACACCTGAAAGATGCTGACTACACCAATGCTGTAGGGGATACCAATTACAGCTCAATTCTTCAATTCTTATTTAGAGAGGTGTTGAAAAGCATGAGCAAGCTGTTGCTACCTCTTGTTCCACAGGAAAAAAATTCATCCATCTATAACCTGGTGGAATCAAAAAATTGTTGCTATTTAACTAACACAGGAGGCCAAATTTTCATGAGAAATGCTCTGTTCAAAAATATTTAGAGCAGTATCTCATGCTGCCAGCATAAGAATTCTAGAACACTGGCACATATTAAGCTAATTTGATAGTCCTGCAATATAGGGAGGGAGGTGTGATTATGCCAAAGGTCACAGTAAAGAAGAAACAATACTCAGCTTCACAATACTTCACAGACAGTCCTTTAGCAGCTAATTTTTCTAGTGTTATCCACACCTATCATGTAGAGCTAAGAAATACTTACATTGTGTAACTTCTACAAACTACAGTAGGATTGTTATGAGCAAGTAGTTAATTAATAAGGAATATCTTTAATAAAGCCAGTGGCTTTCCTGGCACAGGCTGAACTTACACTGAGAGGAACAGACACTTTATTAGCTACCTAACTTGACATAAAGGAGCCTAATGCTATTTGTTACAGACACCAACTTTTGCCTCTAACATGAAAACAAGAGCACTTTGGTATTCATGCAAGGTCTAACATTAGCCTGGTTACTAACAACTCTTCAGCAAAAGTGATCATTCAATGTACCATTTGTGCAGTTTCCATGTCTAAAAAGAGCAAAACTTATTGTTGAGGTGTTCTGTGGGATGGTCATCATATTGATATATTTACATATTCAAATGTTTTAATGTAAAACTATGCACACCAGCGTCTCAAGAACTACATCTGATAGCCTTTCCAGTATACTCAAAATCAGCAGTTTGAGTGGGGAACAGCACAGTGGGGAGGCATAGCAACAATTGTTGTCACAACAGGGGAATGTTCCCGACCCAGGTTTTATATTGCCCATAAAATAAGAACATTTTGCATGTCTTGGGGAAGAAAAAAGAAAAAATAAAGGAGTTGGATTGCACAGCAGAAATGGGAAACCTTCACTCTTTCTCAGCAACATCTCCAGAAACAATATTTCCCAGAAAGGACAAGCACACCCTCATCTTTTTAGTTTAGGTATTCACAGACTAATCTAATTCAAGAAGCTATTTTGGAGACCTCAAATAAACCTGCAAGTATTTTCTGCCTGAAGACATCACTGAGCAAAATGTAAAACAATGTTTCTCAAGAAGGATAATCGACACACAACAAATAACTGTATATGAAGGAACAGGTCAAACAAACAGTTCCTTGTTGTCATTAATTTTAGCAGCAAAAAAATGCACTAAGCTCAAAGACAAATTAATGGATGAAGAGAAAATATACAGGAAAGAAAAGTAGTTGCAGTTGTTAAAAATATCAGTCATATGGGAATGATCAGGTCCTCATCACCTTGTCTAAAAGGTAAACACCTACCTTAATATTATAGGTTTGCCTTTTGGTCTTTTACTATGTAACAGAGTTCTATTGCGAGGTTGTATAAGAATTTTTGGGGAAGACTGGAAAAGGAAGATCTCAAAACATTACTCTGGGGACTCTCACTTTGCAGAAACTGTCCCCTCCAATCCCAAATATTCAGCAGGTTCCTCATGTTTTCACAGCCAAAGGCCTTCCCATAATGTTCCCAAGATGAGCCAAACACCAGTTGAGGCATCAACTTCAAGCAGTTCTCCGCCAGTTCAATAAAGCAGTTCTTATGGAGATCAATGTGCTTAACAATTCTGTTACAAATCATGAAGAAAAGGTAGCATTTTCCAAATCTGGAGCTATGCTTGTGTATAGACTTGCAAATCCACACAGGTTCATGCAACCTGGTGACTACATCCAAAGTTGCTGAAGCAGCTGGCTGAAATCACTGAGAGCTTTGAAAGGCTCCAGTGACTGAGAGGTTTCTGAAGACTGGAAAACAAAAAACATTGTGCTGATCTTAGCATCATCTACAAAGTCTCTCAAGTGCGTCTCACACTGCATGTTGAATCTATCCCTATCTAAAAGGATAGCTGACACTATGAATAGTATTGTTAAAGCCCTTACACTGCAGGAAGCACCTGCTCCCTTTTGAGAACTGTAGGCACTCACCTTAATAGAGGTCTAGGCATAGTTAAAAACTGAATAGCTCTTCTCTCCTAGAAAACAGGGGAAAATACAAACGTGGGGAACAAAGCATGCTGAGCAAGTCTTTAATACATAAGACACAACTGACTATGTGGCTTTCAATGGGAAAATGGAAGGGAGAGAATAAAAGGAGGCAGAGCAGCAGAAGCGAGGTCTGGAAAAAACAGTAATTATTTTTCACTTGAATTTGGCCATAACTCCATTATGTTGGCTATAAAGCTTAATTATAAAAACTCTTGCTACTGAAATATTTTCCCTTATCTTTGATATCCAGTCCAAATGGACTGGAAAAAAAACCTTGAAAAGCAGAAAGCAAATGTCTTTTAAAGTAATTTTTGATCTCATTAGGGCAAATCTCATTAATAGAAAAAGGACTTCACTGAAGAATAGAGCTTTTATATTCAGAAGCGTACAGTACTGTTATGCCTGTAGATTGCAGCACTGTAGATAATAAACCTTTCTCCATCAGTGCTGAGACTTCTGCAATAAAGTATCCACGTTGTATTGAGTTTTAGTAAATGCACATGCCTGGTGTTCATTGTGCTATTTTTCTCCAGATATACTTGGGACAGGTGTTGATTGGTTTGATAGATGATGTGTGACTCATTTTTTACATTGCAAAGTATTAATTTGCCATAACTGAAATGTAATGCTGACAACTCACGTAAGATTTACCAGCATGATAAAATACAAAGGGCCATGAGAGAATTATGGGGAGAGGATACTCAGTTAGGGGGCTGTTACAACTTACACTTCTAGATTGAAAATTGGGGCAGAGATAGCGACTTTGTGGATCAGAGCAGTTGCATGCATGATTGCAAGAAGTCTTGGTATTTTCGAAGCCGAAAGCTGAGATTACTAAATCTTAGGCAATTCTGTACATATTCTCATGTATATGAGAGACAACGTTCTTCTTGTGCTAGATTGGTAAACTTTAGGGGTAAAGGTTACTGTTTGTAGGCTTGTTCCCAAGCCTGCTACTCTGTTTTCCAGCACATTTCAATGAAAATTTGAAAAGTGCATATCAAAGTAAATTAAATTAATGTACTAACATTTATACTAATCCCCTTTACTTCACTTTTACTGACATTTAATCCCCATGAAAAGATTGCAATTAATCCAGGGGATTTTTTAGAAGACATAATAGTCTATTGAAAATGAGAAGCTGGAGAGCTTGGATTCTGACAAGTTTTTACAGACACAGAAGCTGTGAATTATGGCTGATACTGGAAAAGAAAATCCAGGTGATATCACTATGTTTCTTTCTAAGACAGGCACCTAGGAAGAGCTCTAAAAACATTATACTAAGGTAAGTCTTAGAGTGGCTATTCTGCTGTCAGTCAGCAGGAACTCTGCAAACCCCATTTTTCACATCCAGAGACTGACCCCACTCTTGTAGTTTGAATGTTATGAATCTTCTAGTTTCAAGTTTCCTGTTTTACATTGGAACAGTCCTGTCATTTCTTTTGGACTGGCTTAGAGCACAGAACTGATCTCTAAAGAGGAACTGTTGACAATGGGGAATGGATGCATATACTTAATGATGGACATCACGTTTCCACAAGGAAAAGAACTGTCAAAAAGAACTGCTGGATGTTTCATCCATCTGAGATAAGTGAGAGAGTTGCTCAGTCCAGTTATGCAATAACATGTAATTAATCTCTGTATGTCTTTGTGTTGGGGGTTTTATGTTGTGTGAATTAAATGATTCTATGATTCTTGGTTTTTTTATCTAAAATCAAGACAGTCTTTGTTTCTTGCTTGTGATTTTATAAAGGGTTTTGAACTCTCCTTGTTTTTTGTAGTTTATTTTTGTTTTGTTTTAGACTATTAGCAGATTAACTAAATTAATTAATTAATTAATTGTCCCAGATCTGATCAACTGATCAAAGAGTGACACCCATCTCTACCAGAATCCACACTGATCTCAACACTGCACTGGCACTTCCAAGATTTAGTAGTAGTTCTCAAGGTTGTAACACTAACACCTTGTGAGACTTCACATATATTATAGGTTCTCCACATTTCACACCAATACAAGATGGGATTAAAATAGGAATGAATTTGCAGGTGCTGTTAAAAGGAAAACGGAAAAACTAAGAAACCACCAAAAACTCAGGAACGGGACCAAAGTACTGAAGAAGATATACTGACAGGCACAATTGCATTTCAACAAAGAAAATGTTCTTTTCAAAATCTCCATATTGGTCATACTATTATTTCACTAGCAGAATGTACCAGATACCATAGAAGTCACTTGATTGTATCAAGTATGTTGAAAGTAAACTTGAGGCTACTGGAAGTGCATCCACTGCCACGGTTTAACCCCACCCATCTGGCAACTAAGCAGCATACAAACACTTGCTCACCCTCCCCCTGTGAGATGAGCAAGAGAATTGGAAGAATAAACTTGAGAAAACTCATGGGTTGAAATAAAGTAAAAGCGATGCAAGCAAGCAAAGCAACACAGGTATTCAGCCATCTCCAGGATGAGACTCTCATAATTTCTTGAGCACCCCTGTCTACTTATTGGTGGGGAGACTGATGTGAGGAACAGAAAAAGCCTTGAATCCATGTAAGCATTTCTCAGCATGGGTTCCAGCACAAATCCAAAGCAGAGGTCTATAGGATCAGCTATAAGAAAAGTAACTACTTCAAACTAGCACACCCATATTAACAAGAAAAATCTTCAGATTAAGTGGAACTCCTTTTTCTTACACCACCACTATCACTAATGCTATCAATGACAGAAATACTAATCTTTACAAAATTTTTGTATTAATACCAGGAGCTGTTCTTACTACAAATTAAAACAGGAACAAAAATAAATACCCACACAGAAAGCTGTGGAATTCATCTTTAAACTCCAAGTAGCATCCACTTCCAATAACTGAAAATGAATCTGAACACTCGATACTATATGTGAATAACATGCTATACTGATTCTTCCAGTGGTTTTTGTATCTTAGAGTTAACTCTCATGAGGGAAGAATGCCTTATTGCTCCAGAGCCAACTTCTAATCTCAGCTGTGCAGACGTGTATGTTTCTGATTAAATGTACTGGTCAGCTGGCATGAACATACACAGCAAACACAACACAGACCTGCAGGTGTTTGGATTGAACAAGCAGTCTTAAATAACCTGGCTTAGATAGAAAGGATAAAAACAATTCACAGCATTTGGTAATTTGGTATGACTTTGGGAGACACAGTTCTAGTGTTTCATAGGCTCAGTTGGATACTGCTTAGGGCATTACATATGAATATTAATCTTTGAACTGGAAGCAGCGGAGTTTTAGAGTCTGTTGTAGTTTGAATTTGGTGGGTTTCTTGGCTTGAGGCATTGGGAAGTTGCTGTGGTAACTTGTGATGTTCAGGTTGGAATTTCAGACTGAGTGTTATTTTTTGACTGTAAACTGATTTATTTTACTTTTGTCTTTGTTCAGAGACACATGGCACTGAGCTAAGCACAACAGACATCTGGCCCTGTGAGCATGGTGGATGGAGAGAGAGAGAGTGGAACATCAGAGATCAGTGGAAAGAAAATTTTGCTTGTAAACCATTGTTTGCTGAACCGGAGAGAGTTCTTCCCTCATTCATGGCAGTAAGAATCAGCACTCTGGAAATGGAAGACTGACGTGAAAGCACATGGAACAGAGAACTGGATTTTAATATGTCCACTGATGCTGAGGGGCATGTGTATGGATTTAATGGATTTCGCACTTCCGTAAGGTAAAATAGCTGCTGGAAGTCTCTTGCCTTTGAGAGGGCAGAGAAAGCAACTTGGCCCAGTTATGTAAGAACATGTGATTAAACTCTGTCTTTTTGCTGGTTTTTTTCCATGGGGTGAATTACATATGTCTTATTGTTTTTCCCAAAATAGAGTTAGTTTTTACGATTTTGTCTGCAATTTATACTTGCTATTTGAACTGTCCTTATTTTAGGTTTTTGTGGTTGTTTCAGTTCATTAGCACATTAACTAAATTAACTGGTCTTGGGATAAATACTTGACAAGTTTTTCCCCTTCTTTCTTTCCTTGAAAATTAATAAAGTGAGAACTTCAGCTCAACTCTTTTTCCCTCTCCTTTGCCTATAGTCATCGGATGTGTTGTTCTAAGGGACAGGATATGTAATTTCTGGGAGTTTTTTTCTCCAGTGTAACTCCTAGAATGCCAGAGAGAAGGGAATAATAGAAACATATAGTAAGGCTTTTTTCAGTGATGCCCAGCAACAGGACAAGGGGCAATTGGCTCAAACTAGCACACAAGAGGTTCCATCTGAACAAGAGGAACCTCATACCATTGTCCTCAACCCATTGATCCAGCCTGTCCAGATCCCTCTGCAGAACCTACCTACATTCAACTTGGCATTGTCTGCAAACCTACTGAGGGTGAATCCCCTCATCCAGATCATTGATAAGGATATTAAATGCGATAACTTAGTTGTCTTGTGTGTGCCATGTGATGGCATTCAAGATGACCTGCTTCATAACCTTCCCAAGGACTAATGTTAGATATTGTTCCATCCTGTCTAGAGCCTCTTTACCCTCAGGCAGATGAACACTCACCCAGACTGGAGACTTTTGTAAACTTACTGAGGATGCACTCAATCATCTTGTACAAATCATCGATAAACATATATTAAACAGGGATGGCCTCAATACTGATCCCTGGGCAACACCACTTGTGGCTGGTGGCTAACTGGATTTAACTTCATTCACCACTAATCTGGCTGTCCAGTATAAGTTTCCAGAATACCTTGTTGCTTACCCTCTTATGTTTCAATCCTTTGTAGCTGTTGAACACAGCTACCCACTGATAAAAAGTGTAAGAAAGTTTACAGTTAACAACAACTAATTTTTAAAGCTTTAATATCAAATGTATTTGAGGTAATATTCCTAAAAACCTGTAAACACCAAAAAATTCACCATACAACACCAGTACCTGTGTGAAGTCTGTGTAGTGTATGTCACCCGTAAAAGATATGAAATAAGAAACACTGGGAGATATGAAATGCCTCTTTCACATAATTAAAAGCTAATTAAAAATCCCTCAGTATAACCCGCATCCAGAAAAAAATGCCCTTTTGTCATTTCTACAAGCGAGTTTTCTGAAAGAAGCACTCATCTGAGACTGCAGCCCATTGCAGAAAAGTAAATAGAAATTGCACAATAATCAACAGTCAGTCCCAGGTGGCATACTAATTTACTAACAGTTCTTGATAATTTATTACAAGTTAAACAGTTCAGTGACAGGCAGGGAAAAAACAGGGGAATAAGAACTGTGAGTTATTTACTCTCTTGCCTCACAGTTTTTCACCTCGCTTCATCAGCTTGCTCCTAGGCATTTCTCTGAGAATGAATAAGCAGACAAGAAAAAGGTTGTAGAAGAATAATTGTAGAAGAATATACAGAATTCGTTTATTGCTACTAAAAGCAGAAGGGTCTGTAGGAATTAAAAGGCATCAAAGATGCTATATTTATAAAAGAAACCCAAGCCACAAAAAAAAACTGAAACCAAAAGAAAATTAAGCCTCCTTCAAGAAGAAAGATTGCCCAGGTGGATGGCTTGTCTTCCCAAATTGCTTCCAAACAGATCTCTCTGTTCTGTGAAATAATTTGTCTCTGACAACTAAACCATACTGCACGTTTATGCAGAATCAAGGATTTCCTAAATCATGTTTCAGAAAGTAATAACAAAAAAATTATGTGAATTGTATTTTCATAAATTAAGGTGCAGGATTGGGGATACAAAAATAATACTGAAGTTAGGATTCATAATCTAAGCAGCAAGAGGATCTGACCCCATCATCTAAAATGCAGCCAGCATGCCTATTGTCACAACTAAGTTCTCAAGCAACTTCAGCACATCTATTTCTCTGTCAGACTGATTACAAGTTGCCTAGGGCAAGACTGTCTTTCTGCTTCACATCTGGACAGTGCCAAGCTCAATCATACCTTTGCCTGTAGGAGCCGCAATTATAAAAGTAAATAAATACAGCTGTAAAACCCAGACTGGTCACACTAAGTGCTGAGAGCTGTGTAGTGTTCTGTTGCTTCTATTTTTTAATCTCTAAATGAGAAATGGGTGATTTTTAAAGAGACATCAAATATTTATGGTGAATTAATTCAAGTGATTTACACATTGCCCTCATTTCCACCATCCTATACAAACAGCAGCTCTATTAATGTTGTACAACTTCTGATACACTAGTGGTGTAATTTTCAAACTGGTAAGCATCAGAAATTCCCTATTTTATCATTGTCTTTCATGTTTTCACAACTGTCAGAGATTCTATATCTATGTCTATAGAAAAGTCTGCTTCGCCTCCTATTCTGAGCATCTTTTCCAAGCTCTATCACTAGGAGGAGTTTTCAGTATCCCGGAGCTATGAACATGACATTGCAAACAATCTTGGCAGTCAATATTAATGAAAGGTTAGGTGTGATTCAGGATGCTATAATTGCTGCAGCCAAGGAAGAGAAGAGAAAAAGAGAACAACACAAGTTCATGCTCAACAACTTCTTGTAGCACCATGCTAACTGAGAGTAATCACTGCAAGCTATTGAGAAGCTGAACTACTCACCTGGAAAACAAGCTCTGACTAAGAAACATCAGATTGCCAACAGCTAGTTTAAACAGGATGAGACAAGCTGAAAATATGTTTACAGAGTGGCCCATATAAACTCTATGGAATGATGAATTCTCTGCAAACTCTCAACAACAATGTACCAAACATATCTAGCCTCAGGAAAGACCTGCTCATCTGGTTCTCATCTGTCTCTGGCACCAGGAGACTCTCAGGTCCCTGTGCTGAACAGGCCACAGGCCATCAGTATAAGTTTTTACATAAATCCAACCAGGTAGGGCAGTTGCAGCATGATCCCAGTCTTTTTCTAATACAAAAAAATCACTGACATTTTTCTTATACACATTCAAATTTACAGCTAATGAATATGCTTAGCCATTGATTTTTGAGAAAATTGGTTAATTCAGCCTCAGGGCAGTTTCTAGTGATGTATGGAACGTACACTCATTATAGAGAAACACTTTTCCGTAAATCGGGGCCATACAGTTCAAAATAGTGTAGTATTGGTTTACAACTAAAAGCAGTTCTGCCCACTGAAAGAAGTCTGTCCCATATTGATACCTGTTTCAGAAAGACATGGAACAGTTAGATCTCGTAGCTTGCTCACATGTTCACATCACAACCTACTAATCAGAGGTTCTCTGTTTCTCGCCAGTAAAAGAATATGGACAAACTCCTTACATATATGCAAGTCTTTGGAAATATTAATGACACACAGATAACATTATGACATGCATTTCCAGTCAGCATTGTCATCAGTGCCCATGCTCAAGCTGAGAGTACTTTACTCCTCCAAACCCCAGGTACATCTTTTTTCTTCTTTCCACTACTCAGGTCTAAGCAAAACTGCAGGATGATGAAAATATCACTTGGGATAAGGAGAATGAGTGGTATAGGTAATTTTAAAAGTGATATAAGCATCTCCATCAAAAGTGATGAAGTGATTTCTGTGCTGCCCTGGATCTTTATCAGATCTGGGCCTCGCACAACCCCATCCCACCAAGCGAGAGCATCTGATGGTCTGTAATTTCCGCTGTGTGCTACAATAGCGATGACTAATCCCATGATGCTCTACATTCTCATAAAATGAAAAGTGGCTTGGTGTCACGTCATTATTCTGTCTACGCCTGCCCTCAGAGTTTAGGAATGCACTGTGCTTTCTTGTAGCTAATCCCAAGCCAGCTGTTACATTTTTAGGCAAGAAATAATCAGTTGTAAACTTTTTTAATCCACACACTTTGTTAAATATAAGGCAAAAAAATCCACCTTCAAAAGTTTCACTCACTGAAGGGTACTAGTTGCAATAGTGAGATGGTAAAAACTAATTTGTTGTGGATGCTGTAACATAATGTAAGCTCACAAAGTACAGGAACTGTTTTTCACAGCACATTGCAGTCTACAAATACAAATCACAGGTGCAAAAACCACACAGCACTTTCTCAACAGAAGATTTGTAATGAAATGCTCACAAAGCCTTCCCCTCAACAGAAGATCCTAAAGCTATGCCAGCTCTGCTGTATTTTGAGGTGAATGTCTGCAATCTCTCTACTGAAGTTTACATTCTAGAAAGGAACAGCAAAAATGACTAGTCCAGTCAGTGTGATCCTGCCCCAAAAGGCACAAGTTTTACTTCAGTTTCATCCATATATATTCATACACACACACATATTAAGTATTAAATATATATGTATTTAATATTTATGGCAGTTAAATACAAGCTGTCAACACACGCCACTAGTACCAAACACCTGAATTGTGGAGACATTACTTCAGAACACCACACTATTCTTATGAGTAACAACTCACCCTTTTGATCAGATGAAAGAGAAATAACAGCTTTTGATCTCAGATTAGAGCTGTGATGTCACTGATGGAAAAATATTAATAGAATGACCTGTGTTACCTTCTGTTAGGGAAATGTCAATTATGAAAGGCTTCACTAAAAAGAGAGAACAAGTGAGAAAGACAGAAAAGCCCCTTAAGAAAGTTGGGCTGTCAGGTTTTCTCTGAGGTAAGTAACAGTTCTTTTCATGCTGCTGTGTGAACTGAATCATATTTGACATTTATTCCAACTCAAACCTACCTAAAAGTTACCCAGTCAATCAACATTCATTAGAGTCAAGAATTAGAATTTATGGAAGTGTTTTTCTCTTCTGAATTTCACTCCCCTTTACAGATCCTCAATCTGTAACTTTCCCACTGTACATTTTGTACTGGGCTCTGTGCACAGAATGTCCTTGTTTAATATGTTTTATGACTGTGTTATGTTTACATGAAACTTCAGAGGTAAGAGCAGTTGAGAGGAAGGTATCACTGCTGATAAACAGCTGACACAGATGTGCACCAGGGTCCTTTCCTCAACCTGTTCAAGCTTTGTGACAGAAACCTACTGCTATAAGCTATTTGCTGCCAGGGTTTTAAAGTGACTGTTCACAGATGTAGCATTTGATATTCTTATCCTGCCTCACCAGTTTCTACCCCTTAATCAAGTTTTGATAAGCCAACACTTGTACAACAGGTTGCGAATTTACAGATTAGAGAACAGAATCAACTCCACTGTGCTCACATCATGACAGTAGTGGTTGCAATGCAATGAACATGGATTGCAACACCACAGCTTTAAGCAGTGTTCCTGTTCAAATACATGTTTGAGAAAGTCAAGTAACTGAGAAACTTGAAAGACAGAATCCTTTATCTCTTCTTCTGTTATACAGAAACAACAATGAAGCCCTGTAAGAAAGTTATAAAATGCTTTGCTGTGTACCTTAATATTAACTCTGAGCATTGGATAGTGCTCAGCTGTATTATAAGGCTTCCATTTGTCAGAGAAATTATCTAAAAGACAGACTGTAACCCATACACAAACAGCTGAGCCAGGTATGCATTAAATTATTGACACCAAACAATCTTTAGAAGACTTATTCACCATAGAAATACAGGGCACTAGCTGTATCTTCCCCTAACCATAAAAAAACCCTCACAGTTTCATAACTTCTAAACTATGGAAGAGGCTACTCCAACACAGCTGAAACAGCATGCGATTACTGTAGATTTCTAACATCACACTTACACTGACACAATTTGTCTGGCTTGCTGGATTCTCCACAGATCTCTACTAATTTCTTCAACAATACTCTGTGTACACAGGTTACATAAAACACTGTGATGTAGAGTAAAACTTCAAAATGGTGCAACACTATTTCCAAGATTACAGTTCACTGCTTGTGTTCTGCTTTTGCTGTAAAATACAGCTGCAAAATGTTCTCTTATGAAGCAGAATAATTTGAAGATCAGGGTGCTCTAGTGAAAGTCATATTACCACCATCCTTCTCAACAGCTTAGCATATGGTGGGATGCAGGAAAACTTCCAAGTCTTATCAGGAGATACTGGAACACCTTTAGTATCCAAGAAAAACTCAATGCATCTCTAAATTAATAGAATAATATTTCAACTGAAGACAGGTCTACAGTTGTATCAAGGAAGAGCATTGCCAACATTAAGAATTACAGAGGAAGCCATGGTAAGTAAATGGTGCTCCTGAATTACATTCTATATTTTTTGCTAGAAGCCTATTTTCAAGCAATTTTTCACAGTAATTAATGACATCAATGGAATGGAATACTTTGTTTATACCAGACCTGAAGTTTCCACATTATAAAACAAACAAACAACAATTCCACCTTACATAGTCAGTTTCTTTAATCTGGATCTCAGATAATAACCTCTGCACAATCACTCCAAAACATTCTCTCTGGCTTTAGGAGAACATCTGAGGTAAGAAATAAATTACACAGCAAGATGCCAGATACATATGGCATCAGCTTGCCATCTGAACTGCTCACTAAACACCTCATCTTGGTTGAAATCCAAAGATTTTCCATTAATTTTAATGGAGTGACTTTGGAATTAAACTAGCATGAGAGCACAATTCTCCCCTAATGACAGTTATTTGCAGAAAGGAAGCTGTTGCAGGTAATCAACTTGAACACCTGCTTTTATAATCAGCCTATGTAATCAGAGAGATTACATGATTACTACCAAATATTGTGCAGATACATTCAGAGAGAAGAATTCACTGCCATTTCACATTTTTAATCAAGATGTCAGGAAAAAATATACTGAAGAAATAAAAATAGAATTCTATCTCAGCAGGTATTAATAAAAGGCAAATGGAAGAGAAGCATAAAGTTTGGCTGAAGTGTATGAGTTTTTAATAGATTTCAAACTCTTAAACTTAATTCCAGAACAAAAAATTGTTTTATACATTGGCCCCATATGTAGCTTCTGAAATCAATCAGCAATCCACATAATTTCAAAATAGGAGGGGGGTAAATAAATGTAATTGGGTAAGAGGTTATAGGAGATTCACAGTAGGATGTGAAGGTCTCCTGTGAATTAAGACACTAAGTTCTCCCATAATTAAGACACTGAGCTTTCACAGCTCTGCTATGAGAACCCACCATTGAAGTGAAATACCTGCTAGAAAAACTTAAGAAAAGTGCTACAAGCTAGTGGCCATTAATATAGTTTTTTTCTTTTAAGCCACACCTCTTATTATCTAAGTAAAATATCTGGCATCAAACAAGTTGAGAAAGAGCATCTATTCAAAAACCTTGCAGACAGCAAACCTCATGTTGGCTTTGTAAAATAATTATTTCAGAAGTAAATAATTAAACAGTGTAGCACATAAAATAATTAATACATAATTCAGCATATTCATACACAGACTGGAAAACTCGTGAAGAAAAAAATAAATCTGCAACTTATTATTCTGATCCTCAGGAGCAATATGGAGAATCAAGTAAGATTTCTGATTGTATGCAACTGAATCTCAGTAACACTGTTAGGAATATTTTCTATAAGAGGAACTTTAACACTTAACTCAATACTCTATATAAAATAGAAACCTTTTAAATGTAAGGAGAATGTCTTGACCATCAAGTGTGATTCATTCCTTGAAAATTATATTAAGGATTTCGCTTATTGACTTTTCAAGAAGCATTGGTTATTTTAAGCCTTTTAACAGAATTTTTCTAGTTATAAATAAAACACAAGAGGATTCCAAACTTTTCCTTCAGTTTGGTTATGAACTACAGCATAAAAATGCTACTTTTGCACACCTTTTCCACACCAAAAAAAAAGACCAACCCAAACCAAGAAAATTATGCTTCTCAAAAGATCTGCTCTCAAAAGGACAGCTTGCTTCTCAGTTTTGCTCTACACAGAAAGATACAAGTGCTTACACTTCCAAACTGATCCCTGTATTATCTGTGATTTATCAGCTTTCACAACTACCTGGGGACTGATGTGTGTTTTCTCAGTCATAAACTCACTGTCTATATTCTACAAATGAACAGAATGGCAAGTATATTCTTGAAACATTAAGATGAATGACCACTGTGTCAGTGGCAGAAGAAGGATAATTGTGAATGACAATTTTTTAAAAGTTGCATGCATCATCCTATATGCAAGTAGATGCAGAGATGTAACTGCGTAACAAGTGCAGTTTCATCTTCATCTTCACTATGAACACAGGTTAGAGCTTTGAGTTCACAGAGATCTGTACACTCTTGTACATATATATTCCAAAAATACGAATACAGTCACTGAAGACTGATACAGAAAACAAACTATAGTCTCCTGATTTCATATGTTTGGTAGAAAAAAAGTTAAACAAACCACACACACACAAAAAAAGATTAAATTATATCATGCATTCAACTGGATAGTGATTTGAGATTTATAAAACAAAATGTTTAATCTGACAGAAAAAATAGATGCATCATTGTCAAGCAGAAATATAGCTACTGTGTGTATGCCTTAGTATTTACAACAGCACTACTTGATTTGCTTTACCAAAAGCATTTCTAGGATGATTGCTGGCTCACGCATCTCGGTATGATGAATTTACACATCGTGTCTTGCTGGAAAGGAATATGTCCTGTGTCATCATTGCATCAACTTGACTAAGCACAATCACATTTGTCTAGTCAACCACGCATGTAACTGCTCACACAGCTTGTGCATAGCTATATCTGCAGCATGCTGAGCTATTAGCATCAAAACATGTATTTTTTTTCCTTGTCAAAAGAAGCTATATCTTGATATCTCAGTATGGTTCCCTCCATGTTCCCAGATTTACCAGATCTTGCTAGAAATCCAAATCAGAAAGAAATAATAAAGACTTCCATTTTGTCTCTTGACAGGTATTCTGTCTGGTCTGATAGAGAATCACTTGTCCACTTCTACTTATGCTGAGAGGCCTCTTGCTCTGTAAGCAGACTCAATGAATCCCGTAGAGCTACTTCTGGAGCTAGATGCTAATGCACATGAAGAATAACATCTGAAATTTGCCACAATATGCTATTTGTTGACAACACTTGTTTTCCTTTATACTTCATATGAAAGATTAAACCACATAATTGTCCTGCTGTCTCAAAAGAATCCATGTTTCAGCAAGGGACATACTGATCAGAAAACAGTCTAAAATAACATCAGAGTCAAGATTCCTATTTTGAGAGTGGGGGGAAGAAGGGAGAAGTAAAACCAAAAACCATGTCTATTGCCATATGTACAAAGGAAGTTGTAGTATATTGGGGGCAAAAAGAGATCCATGAGATTTGGCACTGCTTTCTCCAGCTCTGCAAGTAACAGGGAATGCCTATTTGTTATCTGAAAACGACAATAATCTGCAAATTGCTTACCTGAAAATTATAAATGCCTATTTGTTATCTGTTGGTTGTCTGAAAGGAGGTTGGAGAGAGGAGAAGGACAGCTGCACCTCTCCGGCGTCAAGCAACAGACCTAGAGGAAATGGCTGCAACCTGTGCCAGGGGAGGTTTAAGCTGGTTATAGGAAGAATTTCTTCATCAAAAGAGTTATTAAGCATTGGAATGGACTGCTGAAGACAGTGGTGGAATCATCATCCCTGAAGGTATTTAAATGGCATTTGATTCTGGTGCTTAGGGACATGGTTTATTGGTGTCACTGGGTCAAAAGTTGGACTTGATGATCTTAAAGGTCTCTTCCAACCAAAGATATTCTGTGACCTTGGGTACAGTGCTGCACTTGAGCTACCAGAAGCCTCCAGTATTCACTGGTTTGGTGAGCAAGGCACAGAAATAACTGATTTACAGTTGAAGTCACACGGGTTCACACATAGATGTTTACTGTAAATTTAGTTTCAGCACTTCTGTATCAGAGATATGGATTGGAAATGCTGGAGATGTATTTGTCAAAACTCACCTTGGCATTGCTTGTACAGCCTCAACTCAGCTTAGGTACATATTACACATAAATCTTTGAGTACATGTTTCTTTCCTTCTTGCACACAGCTCCACATACTCCACATTCATTGGTAGAGGTTGTATGCCCTGTATTAGGAAATATCGGGCAACTTTAATGACAACCACAAACACTTGGATCATCCTACTGAAAACACAGACAGCATGATCCCACGGTTTTGTTATCAGTGCATTTTAATTTTTATTACCTTATTTTGTGTCTTCATACTTAACCCTTTTACAGACATGTATGATCCAGATCATATTATGGTTAACAAGAACTTGAGTTTAATTTATTGCTATCGTGTTGAAAAAAGCATTTACTACCGATATGATGTTGTTTCTGTTGTTTCCTCAGATTGCTGAGTATATGCCTTGGTGCATACTCTGTACATAACATTTGGTGATACTCAAGTTCGAGGTCTTGTATCTTCTTATGCTCCTGTTTGTGTGTTCCTGTCCTGGGGTATGTCCATAAACAGGAGGACTGGTTTTGTCCTCAGCTTGCATTTATTCTTTATCATGATCTTGTTGCAGGCCTAGAAGTTTAGGTAGAGAACACCATGTTTTTGTGGGCATTATTTTATTGTAATGGAATTCAAATACTCTTCTGCCTTAAGTCACCAGAACCCTGTCTTAAGTCACCAGTTAAACATTGGGAAATGCTACATAAGCATTAAAGGCAATTGCTGTTACCTCCTGGGGGCTGCAAGGAGCTCAGATCACTCTTTAACAGGCCCTCTGACTGCCACACAGGGAGATGTGTCCAGTCGACTTTATTCACAGCCAAATATGTTTATTTATTACAGCACTTCAGTATATTCTCTAAGCTATTCTGTTCAATTCTGCAGCATTTCTGTGTAAGAGGCAGGATTAAAAGAATGCTTCTCAGGATTTTTGGTTATCTTCAAATTTTTCTGCAAAGACACGTATAGAGACAAAAGCTACATGCCTTGCAGCTGCCTCTGATTTCTACCTCAGAAGTTCACTATCCTCCCTGACATCAATTGTACTTTACTGAAAAATTGAAGCAAAGAACTGTTAGGTGATAAAACAAGGGAACATCCTATTGGCAACAATTTTCTGCGTAAAAAAAATCTACATCAAAAAGGGAGGACTTGATGGCTTAGTGCAGAGTTTAACAGTATCTCTGAGCAAAAGCATACTGAAATATTGTTTCAATAATGAATTTTTTCTGATGCTACAGGCTTTGAAATAATCTCTACATGGAAGGGGAAAGAAAAAGCAGGGAGCCAGACATCTTTAAAGGTAGTCACTAGTAATTGAAAAGTAACATGTCACTATTTTTCCTACCTTAACATGCCACAGAGACTGTTCTACCAGCCCAGAATACTGCTAACAGGTTTCACTACTCTAAACACATCTCCAAATGAAAGCACAGGTTTCCTCAGCAAGCCCTGTGAATTCAGTCCTCTCTTGTCTTCACCATCTGTCCTTTCTGGCTTCCTACCCCAAAGGGAATGTTTCAGATTAAAAGGTGCTAAGACTGGGATTTCAATTACCATGGGGCTGTATTTATTTGACTTATGAAACAAATTCCATTTTAGATGACTTAACCTGAAAGTATCTCACTCCTTGAAGTTACCTTAGTTTTACACCACTGTTTGCCACACTTCTAAATAATCAGATCTTCTGACTGTCTAGAACAGCTTAGGTAAGACAAAATCTACGTGCTAGATCAGTAGTTAGCCTTGATGAAAAGAACAAAGCCCCAAAACATAAGGTTTCACTTTTAATCTCAAATATTTAGGATAAACAACATTATCCAATCTATACATTTGCTCAGAGAGCACCCTTTACACCACCCCCCCCACATCCCAATATACAGTTAATTCTGATTAAAGAATAATATCAATTATACTCATGAGGTGCAAGGAAAAGTGGCCTTCTTGGAGGCTGCTGCTTGTTAAATTTTTCTGAAAGCTTATTTCAGGTAGAACAGATTCATTGGATAAGGAAGATTAAGGAGGCTGCAGCCCTTCAGTTATCATTGGACACAGTAATACAATCGTTATATTGCATGACATGGTCATGGTTGTGTGGATATGTAGCTTGCATCAACCTTTCATTCTCCCCTTTTTCCAACTATGACTGGACTATAGCCAGTTCTAAATGCAATGTGTTCACTAGGTAGGCATTATCTTGCCTTTTCTGCACGCTCTACAAACATTAATTTATTAACTTTAACAATAACCATGAGAGATTTATCTGAAACCTACTCAAAATCCAATGGAAGATCTTCCTCTTCAGATCAGGCTCTCAGTTAATGAGTAAGTAAAGCAAAACATAAGATTCTGTTTAACTTAAGACCATACAGCAACCTAAACCCTTCAGTCAAGGTCAACTCCGTTCTCTTGATTATCTACAGATTTTCCAATCCCTCTGGCTATTTAAAACATTCCTGTTACTTCTGGTTCTCTGTACAACTGAGACAGAATATCACAAAAAATCTAAAAACACTCATCAAGGCTCCTTGTGGTTTCATCAACCTATTTGTAATAATTTGAAAGCAATACCTATGTTCTGGAAACAAAGATTCTATTAAAACCATTACTGCATGCATCAGAGTGTTTGACTTGATTTTAGCATGTCCTATGCATTTGTAAAGTTCATCATTATCAAAGATTAGAGCAAACACAGGACACAATAATTTCAAAAGGTATCTAAGCATGCCACTTGCACTGCTACCTGTTCTTGTAAGTCACTTAGTCAATTCAAAAAATTCTCCTTATTACAGTTAATCATGATTTTCAATAGAAAAATCAAATAGGGTGACTCAGTGCTGTATCTGCTGTGATTACTTAGTGAAGTTTTTAAAGCTCAAAATGAACCTAAGATCTAAAGCAATTAAGTCCTAATAGTCTTTTCTAATTTTTTTCCTTTGTGTTACTTTAGTTTGGAGTCCTTTTTGCAGACAATCAATGGTAGGAATCCTTAAACTAGAAAGCATATCACTGAATTAATAACCCAGTTAAACCATACTCTTATCCTAAGAGTTACGGACACATTCTTTGTCCTTGGTACAGTGTATAACTTTTTGCCAAACAGTTTGGGTCTTCAGGCTCAATATGAAAATTGACCATTTTTCCCCAAAATGACCAAAGAACTGTTACAAAATAAAAAAATCACATAGCACTCAGGAATCCAGCCCTTCGTGAAATGGGCCACTGAGATTTTTTTTCCTTCCAGTGTTAATATGCAAAAAAAAGTAAAACTCTGACAATATCATTCAATGCAATGGTATCATACCCATGTATTTCTCCAATGCTTGTTTGTAGTTCATGAACTAAAGCAATTGGGCAGAGAAAATGTGAGCCCAAGTTAAAAATAAAAAAAAAGCTATATTGAAAACTCATGCAGTCATCTGGTAGTTTAAAAGCTTTAAAATGTTCTAGCAGGACTTACTATCATAGAGCAGATGCCTGAAGTACACACTAGACATGTCATCTAGGGTTTCCTTGCCAAAAAACTAAATTATGTAAAACAAACATACAACTAGAGGCCAGATTTAAAAAGGAAACAAACATTTGGAGGAAAATAAAGCACCTTCTCAAGAAGAGCAAAAAGCAGTGTTCATTTGCTTCTGCATGCTCTCTCTACTGTTCTTTGTGACTGCAACAATTTTTCACTCCTTTCTCTTTCAGTAATGATTATTTCAGGAAATTTTAAAATTTCTTCATTAGACAATTGCACAATAGGTAAGTGGCTCAGGCAAGACAACACTGATGTGAAAAATCTTCTCCTTGAAGATCTGTATTTCTAATTCATTGGGAAAGATTGTGCTCATTAGAGCAAGAACAAAAGACAATATAAAGTATAAGAAGAGCTATATATCATCTCTGAGTTAAACACTGTATCACCAGCTTAGACAAAGGCAAGTTCCAACCCTGAGCAGCTGGTAAAAACAAATATGATCAGCACTGAAATAAATTTCCTGGTGCCCCCTGCAGACCCTGGTTTAAGATTTTATTCTCACAATCAGTCATGAAACAAGTCATTCATTAGACTATAAAACACAGTTGGCAATCGGATGACCATGACCCCAGGAGATGTTACCTTGGCATAAACCAAAGGTCATAATTTTATGGAATTCTGTTTTCACCTCAAACTACAGAACTATGGAACCTCCTAGGGGAGAAGGTTCTACTTTATTTCATTACTTGGGTCTGTTCAGCCTTAAGAACAGGAGGCTTAAGGGGGACGTTATTGAGATGTTCCAGTACATCAAGAGTAGCTACCAGGAGGATGGAGACCCTTTGCACAAGGAGTCATGTAGAAAAGGCAAGGGGGATGGTTACAAGTTTCTCGAGGAGGAATTCTTACTGGATTTGAGAGGAAAGTTTTTCACGATGAGAGCTGTTAGACAGTGGAAAGGTCTTCCAAGGGAAGTGATGGATTGTTCAACTTTAGAGAATTTTAAGGCTCAGCTTGATAGGGTTCTGGGCCAGCTCATTTAAACTGTATGCTGCTTTAACAGGTTGGACTAGATGATCCCTGAGGTCCCTTCCAACCTGCAAACCTAATATTGTACACACTTGAAAGACTTATTTTTTACAGAAGGGTACATTGTGCAGATTTGATAAATTTGCTAATACTTTTATGCCATGTTAATCAAACTGTGATGAGACATACATGTATAAGGCACTAATAATACAAGATTTGAAAGTAACAGGCCAAGTGGGAAGCATTTACGCTACGCTATTATTATAATACCATAATTTCTTTATCAGTAGTGTGGCTGATACAGAATAAAATACTACCTTAATAGCAAAACAATGGTATTTCCAAAGGAAAAAAAAAAAGAAAAAATGCTAGTTTTTGACACTATCATTTTTGAAAACAAAAAGATGCTTTTGCCATGATGATTGAAATTGCAAATGATTCTTCAGAGTTACTCATCTTTTTCTTGATCTAGCCTTGATTTGTCCTTAAACTCCAAAGAGGACATCAGTTCTGTATTCCATTTTAGCTTTCATGTTCAGTGTACTCCTACATAAATGAGGTCTTTTTCTCATTGAGCTTTAGCTGGAAATAAAAAATAGCAGAGAAACACTACTTACACCAGATTAGCCCAGGTCATGATTCGTGTGCTTCACAAACTGGATAGGTGTGCCTAAGTAGGCTTAAGTATGAA
Source organism: Upupa epops (assembly GCA_013397515.1). Classification (NCBI taxonomy): domain Eukaryota; kingdom Metazoa; phylum Chordata; class Aves; order Bucerotiformes; family Upupidae; genus Upupa; species Upupa epops. Next base: position 137,743 of record VZRI01001087.1, read on the forward strand.
ATCAGCAAGACAACATAGAAGACAGTAAATGAATATAAGCTCCTCAGGTTAAAGTTATTCAGAAGAATATGGGCTAGTGCTACTTTCAGAGAGTAGTCACTGTTTAGTGAAACAATGAAAATTACTCATTTCCAGAGTGTTTTTTTATGTTTTCAATGCCAATTTCTCATTTCTGCAATGAGGTAAACCAAAGTCTTCAGGATGAACCCCACAGAGATTTAGAAAGAAGACTTGCACCCAATAAATGGAAATACATCCAGTTTGTAATCCATATTGTGACTAAAGGAATTTCATACTGCCACTGTCTAAAATTCACAAGTGCACAATTCCTAAAGTCACATTTGTTTCTACCTATCCTTCCCTTACATGCCTGAACAGGAAAAAACGTCACATATGCCATATCATAAAAGGCAGAAGGCAGGAGGGAAAATCCCCATTTGCTTCTCAACCCAAATTCTAGTGTATAATTTCTACATATCACTTAGTCTTCATTTCTTTATTTCTCCATTTCTGCATATACCAGTGACAAAATTATTCATCGTAACACAACAGACTGAAGGCTCATGTGAAACGGAAGCAACCTCCTCAAACATGACTTCATTGGAATTCAAAGCAAGAAAAGTGGACTAAAACAATGAGGAATTACAGAAATATACAAGGTATGCATGAAGCACAGCTGTCAGAAGAATACATAATAGGAGAGTGAAGCTGTCCTGCAACTAAAAACGGCCAATCCAATCACAGCAATTTAGGCCCAAAAGACTGCATAGCCCTGTTCACTGGATAGGGACCATTAGAAATCTGGATGAATATGTTTTCACTTCCCTGGCAAGGAAATAGAATAGCTTTATGCATCTTGCTATAGATACTGCCTTGTTTCCTAATGTAGCTGCATTCAGCTAACTAGTAGTTCTTATTAAATCCTCTCCTCCAAGCCAAAGAGGATGGTTCACTAGTCACAATTGCACCCTAGTGACCAACTGTTCTACTCCAGAAATTGTCATTATCTGGGGCTGACTGTATGCCAGTGACTCACAATGAAGAAGCCTCTTTGCTTTCCTATCTGTTTTAATTTTCTGTAAAGGTGATGATGTTAATACCCTTCTCATCACAAAAATTAAAGGGGAATGAAAAGGACTGTTAATGATTTGTACCACACTGACAGTGTGGAGCACGATTTAAAGTGTATTTGAGTTATGTCAGCTATGAAAGAGATCACAAAAGCAGTGAGTAACATTTTATGCTAACTATTGCTGAAGAGAGAATGAAGAAACTGGCATTCCTATATCCAGCACTAATGAGACTCAATTTATGCCTGCTTTTACATAATCTACTTACAAGAGCCAATAAAATCTCTACTGTATCTGCTAGATGTATACTGGAATAAATCTCTTCCCACAGAGATTTCCCTCAATTATGGATGCAATTGGAATGTTTACACATTGAAGTGAAGATGGAGATCAAAGAGGAAAATCATTCTACAAATTAAAAACTGTCTTCTAAAATAAGAAAAAAATTTCTATAATCAACATGGTGTGAATAACTGTTAATACTGTCCCAGACAACAAGCCAGAAAATGCTTTTCCTCAGCACAACCATTTTGCTTTTGAAAGCATTTGTATGTTCTGAATAAAGTTAATACACTAGCCTGTCCTTTTACCCCCGCTTCACCCTAGAAAAACTCTACACACATATTATAAGTTGACAGCTGTGGCTAACCACATGACCCCTTCATGTAGATGTATTGAAAGAAACTTAAGACTGCACTATAAAATAACTTAAGTGACACTGGAAAACAAACAAACAGAAAAAATATCTAACTTAAACTGAAACAGAAAGGTTCTTCTGCACATATCCAGCCTACCTCTGTGAGCTTCTCCTAGGAATCAAGTATTTCTCTCTGACTGTGCTACCCAAAACCACCTTGCCATGCTCATGAGGTGACAGCTATACCACAGAGCACGATCAGTACCTTTCCTAGTCACAATTTACCTTACCACTTTAAAAAATAATCCAGCTCACTAGCACCACCAAACTTGTCATCAAGCTACTACGCTTACCCAACTGTTGAAAAGCATACATTTCTTTCTAGCCTCAGAACAAAATTACCAGAATACAGAATTCACAAGGTAGCTATAATGTAATGCCAAAAAAATCACTAAAAAAAAGCAGGGGAGACAACATCCTATATGCTTAAGGATGTGTATTCAAAGAAAAAGTGGTAAATACTGTTAAAAATCAGCCACATTTTACCAAGTTATATATCAGCAAACATAGCTGAACACATATTTGTTGAAAAATTAAGCCTCTATATAGTCAGCCATAGTTTTTCTCCTAAGGATATTTACAGCCAGAAATCAAAACAACTGTATATAATTATAATAGTCAATGCAAAAGCCTTGCTCTTCATCGGCACCATTGCACACACAGCAGTATTTTCTGAGGTTGAACTCAGAATTGTCAGGGACCAAAGCTGCAGAATTTGCTGACATAATAACTCACGGAGATTAACAAATGTATTATCTTATAGAATCATTAGAGATTGTTAGGGACCTTGAAAGATCATCTAGTCCAATCCCCCTGCCACAGCAGCATCACCTAGACCAAGATGCACAGGAACACATCCAGGCGGGTTTTGAACATCTCCAGAGAAGGAGACTCCACAACCCCCCTGGGCAGCTTGTTCCAATGCTTCATTACCCTCACTGTGAAGAAGTTCCTTCAGATACTTATATATGGAGCCTCCTATGTTCCAGCTTTCACCCATTGCTCCTTGTCCTATCACCAGATGACCTTGGCCTGGCTCCATCCTATTCATATGTATATAAATATATATATGGATATATTCATAGACTGCCTTATGTTGGAAAGGATGTCAGAGATCATCTAGTTCCAACCCCTTGCCATAGGCAAAAATGCACCTCACTAAACTATATCCCAAATTTGAAATCATGTAAAAACTTAGTGTTCACAAATCAGGTACCTACTACTTTCAGCAAACCAAATGAACCCAAACCACATTATCCAATTACTCACATTCATTTGCAGTCATAAACAAAATATAGTGTGTTTGTCTTTTGGTTTAGCTGGGATGGAGTTCATCTTCCTCAGGACATCTCTGCTGGTGCTGTGTTTGTGGTGGTAGCTGGAGGGCTGTTGATAACACACTGGAGTTTGGCTGCTGCTGAGCTGGGCTTGTGCAGCACCAAGGCTGTGGGTTTTCATTTTACATAACATTCTCCCCAGCTGAGGATGAGGGGTGAGCTGGACCAGCTAAGCCAACCTGACCAAAGGGATATTCCAGTCCATATAACGTCACCCCAGATATAAAAGTGGGGGGGGGGGGAGGGGGGGAGAATTAGTTATTAGTGTTCAGTGCTCCAGAACAACTGCTCCATGTATCAGTCCTTGGTTTCTCGAATGGCAGCTAAACACCTTCTGCTGATAGGAAGTAGTGAATACATCTTTTGCTTTCTGCTTTACTAAACTGTTGCTGTCTTTACACACTTGTTATATTTTTCTCTCCCCTGTTCATTTGAGAAGAGAGTGTAGTTGGATACCTAACTTGCAGCTAGGGACAAACATGCTAAGATTTAGGTAGTTGTATATTCCTGAAGTATGGGAGTGATTTTTCTTTATTATCACATTAAACATGTATTTCAGTGCATCTTTAAGTTTTCGTATAAGGATCTATTTTTTTCTATTATAGTGGTAGGTGAAAAGCTTTTATTCTCGCTCTTCAGATCCAAAATTTAGGTAAAACTCTTTAAATGGATGCAGAAGAAATAGAATTGCTGAGCTTTGTTCATCTATAGTGGCTAAGCAATTGAATCATTATCTTATTTGTAAAGTGTTACCTGTATACATACATCCTTTTCCATGCTATATCTGCATGACCACGTATGTCATACTAAACTCTTCACTTCTAAGTCAGTTTTGCATAAAGAAAACATTTCCATCAAATCAAAAAGCCTAAGGCACATTTCAGTAATTTTCTACTGAAGTTTTATCTGATTAAGGTAAGTGATGACATGATTTGACCTTCCATTAAGAAATGTTAGCCAATGTTTCTTTGCAGAGAGAAATTATCAATAACATTTTAATTAAGGTTTGATTGAGCCAAAGCAATTATCACACAGCAGCAGGTAGTGAACAGCAAAGTGCTCAGGGTATCATTCTTCCAGGAAGGGCCTGAGAAAGAGGGAGTAATTACTATCGACGGGGCTAATCTTCCAGTTTTATAATGTCAGGCATGCTCAGACAAATCCCACTCAGCATTTCTTGTCTACTAATTGGTCATTTACATAAACATGTATTCTCGCCAACATACACTATTGAAGTAGATTACTCAAGGATGGCAGCAGGCCAGCCACTTACTTAGCAGCCAATGTTCATATCTTCTGCATAAATACATGTGTTTTTCTAGCCTTTACATACAAATCTGGAGAACAAATCTTACTAAAGATTTAGTAAGACTCCACTTTTGGATCAAAACCCATTGACCAGGGTCCCTGCCTTTGAAGTCACTCCCTATCATCGTAACAGTATACAGCTACAGCGCATTTTTTTTCTGCTTGACATATCCTGTCCCCCCAAGCGAGACTTGAAAGGTTTTGGAAGCAGAATTACTGTTAGACCATACACAATTTTTTACGTACTGGTTCAGCTGTCCAAAAGTATTACTTCAACGCTGCATCTACATTATCCATGCAAAGCAGTAACCCATGACATGCCTTCCCTATGTTGTTTTGATGCAGCTTTCACATTTTGTTTCTTGATACCAAAATAAAACTGGGAAATGACAATATTTCATTCACACATTGTTTTCACATGCAGATGGTGTCCTTATTACTATTCACCTCCTTGTCCCCACAAAGATCAGACTGACTATTCTCAAGCGCAGGATGATTGTCTGCAGTATAACTGCTGTGGATTCTTTCGGCAATAATTACTGATAACAGCAAATGATCATTCAGTTTCTGCATATTTCTGTGGTCCACTATTTGGCTTACTCTGCTCTGTACAAAGGGGCAGGGCATTATGAAAAAGATAAAATAAATAAAATAATTCTATTATCTACCTGTTATTAATTCTCTTCCTTTTCTTTTTTCATATATATTTTTTTTGAGACCAAACAAACTCAAATGCTGCAGTATTAACTCAGGTACATAAAAATGTTGACAGAAAGCAGATAAATTTTTAAGAAGGTGACCTCCATGATGCTCTTAAAACATACTGCTAGCTATCCCTCTTGATGAGCAGCTATCAGATCTCACAAGGCTTCAATCACACTAGAAACAGGATATCTGCCTATGCTGCAACCATCACGAAATGATCTAAGCTTGGACTCAGATATAAGCACCAAGCCATTTCATTTCATAGCAGACATATTTTAAAATCTGATCTCTGTAAAACAGATTTCCTGGCAGGGAAAAATCAAAATCAAACATTTCTGTGCATCCAGTTTAAACATTTCTGCATCTTCTTGAATATTTCCCCAAGGAAAAACATAAGTGTAATATCAAATTAATATTAAAGTCTTGCAAAGGCTAAAATTCCAATCATTCACTAAGAGGGGGTTTTTTTTCTACTTTGCTGAGTAAATTTCTCGGATCAATTGTCCCTGGCTTCTCACTGCAGGTCAGGGAAAATGTTGTTAGCATTTATCACTTGTTCTGTGTCAGAAAGAAACAGTAATATACTTCCAAGAGACAGACAGATCCTATTCTGAAGGGCATAAAATCAAACTAGGTATAAGCACGGCTGAGCTCCTCACACATTGTGTTGGTTCTACTATATTTGCTTTTCCTCCCACATCTGCACACACTTCTTTGTAAATAAAGTCATTGCCTGATAAAAGCTAGACATATCCTGCAATATACACTCCTATCTGGTATCACCCCTGCTGCATACATTCCTGAGGCGTCTATTGCCATCACCAAAAAAAAAGTTATAAAGTTATCTGCACGACTTATGGGGGGGGGGGGGGGGGGGCCTGCATGTCACCCTAGAAAAAACTCTACAACTGAACTAATCTTTACTTTCAAAATGGAATTGTAGGAATTAAATATACTGACCAGTGTAACAAAAATCCTAGATATCTTTGGATACAGGCAGCTTCAAGACCACAGGTAGTCCTTCAAGTAGCACAGAGTTGGACTGAATGATCCTTATGGATCCCATTCAACTCAAGATATTCTATGATTCTACAATATTCAACAAGTGAAAATGAAAAAGTAACTAATTAAAATATAAGATATATTTATTAAACCTCATCTGATGATGCAATTCATTTTGCCCTTGAAAAGTTTAGTTACAGCTTAAAGGCGACAGCTGCAGTCTTCCATCCATGGTATTTGAGTACTTTTCTCTCTATATTTTCATCATGCATTGATACCTTTGTAGGGCAAGTGCAAAGAGTATACATTTTCCTATCTGTTGTCAGATACTTATAAAATGGATTCTAGTAAGTCTCTGCAGATTTGGTCTGAAACATTTCACTCTCTTACACCTTTCTGATGAGGAGGACAATGGATAATGCACTGGCTGCTCATCAATCCTGGGCTGCTACCTCTTTCTTCATCTGTTTTCAAGCATGGTTACAATTTACAGCATTACATTTCTGCACATATAAAATGAGAGAAAACTTTCACAAAACATCCAGTTACAAGTGAAAAACTTTTGCTGCCAGGTTTCCAAAAAGGAAACACTCAATAAGGTTCCTCAAAGACACTAGCTGCACCCCAGCCCTGCAGAGCTTTACATAGGTGAGAGGCAGACCTCTGGACTGTGTCCTTAGTCCTAATCTCATCTAAATAACCCTGAACAAAATTTGGTCTGCCCTGATTGTTTTAAAAAGTGCTGTTTCATGCACTGCATAATAAAAAAAACATAAGGAATGTCACATTCTCCTAAACTAGATATCGCCTTGTGGCTGGCATGGTTAGACAGGATGAGTTGCCACACAGCTCCTGGAGCTCTTAACTTACTAACATAGGTGTAATTAACCTTTATGTGAACACACTGCTGTTGCCATGGGAAGCCAGCCTGGACATAAAGACAGTTTCTTTAAGCACTGCATACGCCAAGGAAAGTTATGCTTCCAACCATGACACTGTCATGAAATGCTGTCAAAGTAGTTGTGAGCATAATCACAACTGAGAGAGATGTGGAGAGATGGGATGACAGCTCAATAGGAAAGTCATGAGCAATCTAGAGAAATTAAGGCCACAAGAGGTGCCAGGGAATCCAGGAAGTCATGTCATGCCAGTTCAAATCAACTTTATTTTTACTTCACCAGAGTTAGCAGTCAGTGCAGAAAATAAAATTTCAGAGGAGGTAGAAAGAGCAAAGAAGGGCCCTTTTCTGTAAAAAAAAGGCCCCTCCACATGTAAATAGAAACATATTAAACAACCCCATAAAGTAGAAAAAAAGAATTAGCTCTTTAACCTAATGTACAATAGGTATGGAAATTCCATAATGCTATTTATTTTTCAAATTACTATGGTAGGTTAATCTATATGAGAAAATAAGAATGATAAAATCCAAACAGAATAGCACCTTACTAGCTAATATTTAGTTTGCATTTCACAATTTCATTATAATCACCATCCACTTTTTTCTCAGAAAAGATTTCTAAAGACCAACATAATGAGATTTGTAATTCATTGTGCATTACCATAGGAATCTCAAGCTCTACTGAAATTTATAAAATATTATTTTTTTGTATTCTAGCAAGCCTTTAATTCAATGTTAATCTACATTTGTCAAATAAAGATCTACAGTACATTTTGAGTAGCATTACGTTTTCTTTCCTGAAAAAAAAATAATAATATGTATATTAACTAATTGGCAAAATTCAGTGACTAGTACATCTTCCGATCATTAGCTATTGGACCCTAATACATCTTTAATGCAAACGAAAGTAAGAAAAAGTCTACCTGTAGATTTGAGAACTAATTTATAGTATAAAACATTATAAAGCAATGCAAATGTGCTATTTATTTTCCAAAGACATACTTTATCTGTCCATATTTAGGGGGCGGAGGAGAAAGCACTCACACATGCAAAAAAACAAATCAGGCAAAATTTAAGCAGAGTCTAAATATACGAGCTACAACGTAATTTTCATCCTAACATCTTCCATACACCTAGTGGTCCCTGAGAACTTCTGTTTTGCTCAGAAAATTTTCAGGGGTACTCTGTATTTGCTGTTGTACATCTGCTTCTGCTATCTTTCCTCAGCTGTGTATGTAAGCAGATGCCAACTCCAGCTCTGATTCATAAGTTCAGGCACCCATGGGCCTTAAATTTGTCTCTACTAATTTAGGATATGCAGTTAGCACATGCTCATGAGTACGGATAGCATCAGGTTCAAAAAGGAGGAAAATGAAGGGCAGAAGACAGCAACAGTGCTTACAATACTGCTCAGTGGCTGAGCTCCTGCCTGGGAAATGCAGAACTTGGCCTTTAAACCTTCACATGAAAACTTCTTATTCATTTTTTTATTGAAGAATAAAAATATAAAATGCATAAAACCACAACCAGACAGGACCTGCAACCTAATATCTTTGCTGCCCCCTCTCCTGCCAGCCAGACCAGCTTTCACAGTGTCAAAATAAGGGAAGCAACTTAACCCCTCTGCCTGCTGACAGACAAGATGTGCAGTCCTCATGCAGGCCACTGCACAAATGGCAGAATCCACTTCTTTTTCTTTCCAGCAAATGAAGAAAACAGCAATAAACTTAATCATATTCATGACATTTGAAACAGTGAATCCTTCCCCAGAAACACAGCAGTTCCACCACAGACTTGGTTTTGCCTGCTGTCTTTGATCCCCTTTTCCTGTTAAACAGTTCACAGGTGATTCCAGGTTTCAGTAATGTTAACACAATTCAGTTTTTTCATGGCAATGCTGTGGATTAAGAGGCACAAAAGAGGCAGAAGCAGTCATCAGGATTTCAAGGGCTATAAAGGGATATGTGTGGAAAAGACTGACAGCAGGATGCATGAATAGCGTTGCATGTGCATGATTGGGCAAAAATGGGTTTGAAGGCAATCAGTTACAGGCTTGAGTTGCCTTACGCAGTTCACGTGCTTGGATACTTAACAGTCTCCACAAACTCCAGCTGGTGTTGGAAGGTGGGCTTGTGACCTCTGTTCCTGGAACTGGATGGTCAAAGAAACAGCACACCTGCTGTGTGATACAATACACTTTGAGGACATGAAGGTGAGAATGCCTCACTGTCCCTTTAGGGGATTCAAGACTTTAAGGTTCTTATTACAAACTTCTGTAAATCAAGACAAAATTGTTTTTCTGGTTTTTTTGCCTTTCTTGTGCTAAGGATCTGCTCCCATTCTCATGAGCTTGCCCCAAAATTCACAGAGGTCAACAGAATGAACTGAAGCGCCAACAGTTTCTTTGAGCAGACTATTTGCTCTTTACCTCAGCCATAGTGGGATTAGACCTCACCTTCCCACCATTTTTGTCCCTCCCAGTACAACGGTAAAATAGCCACAACAAAGGGTTAGAGTGTTCTCTGTGTCAAAATGAAACAGAAAGGAAATATGTGCTGCAGCCTTCCTTACTTGACAAATATGTAAAATCCTAGACCATGGGACTATTCTGATGTCTCAAAAGAAGAAACAGATGCGAACATGGTTCATTTACATGTTAGTATTATTTGCAGTCTGGTAATCTGGATTATTGACTCATGAGAAGTAAATGACCAACCATCATTCCTCTAGCTGTTGAAAACAACATCCGATCTGTTCAGCGGCTGCTTGGTTCAGAGCTGTTTGCTGCTCTTTTTGCTTTGTCCAGCACAGATGCTCTTTGTGCTTAAACTTCTCTCTAGTAACTGTGTTATCAAAGCAGCCGTGCTCCCACAGTCACTACAAGGTCTCCTTTACATTTAATTATTTTCATGCTTTCTTGAAGACTAAGGTACAAAGGCAACCAATGGCAGAGTTGAGTTTTTTGCAGTTGGAAGCACTTAGATATGTCCACTGTGTTTATGTATTAAGCACAGTTAATGTTTTTTATCACTAATAAACTGACTCAATTTAAGATCAAATATGGTCATAAATTTTTACTTTCTTCAAGGCACCGTTGCAATGATAATCCTAGAAAGAAGGCAAAACAGACATTCTCACTCTGTCACTGATTGAAAGGCACTAGCTCCATCATACAATAGCTTTTATCACTTCGAGTTTTGAGCAATTATTGGTTTATTACCATTTACATACTCCTGAAATGAAAGTTGTAAATCCACTGCATCTCAATGTTAATATTAAAGCTTGCCATTCAGCTAGTGTAACTTTCCAAATTGCAGCAGTTATTTTCCATAGCATTTCTGTATGCCCTTGCTTTTGGTTCATTTTTAGTGAGATGATGCAATCATCTTAAATTGTCTTAAATCAGAAGATAAAAAAGTCCTGGGGAAAATTAGGCACTGAAGTTTACTGGGTGGCCCTGGACAATGATTCCTTGTGATTCATTTGATTTATCCTAATATATGATAAATCCTAAAATCTAGGGTACCAGGTACTGGTGAGGCCTCACCTTGAGTACTAGAGGCAGTTCTGGGCTGCTTAGCTTCAAGAAGTTGTTGAGATACTGGAGCAGGTCCAGAGGAGTGCAATGAGGCTGGTGAAGGGACTACAGGGAAAGTGTTGGTGAGGAAAGGCTGAGGGAGATGGAGTTGTTTAGCCTGAAAAAGAGGAGACTCAGTGGGGACCTTATCACTCTCTATAACTACCTGAAGGGAACAGTGACACAGTGCAGCCAGGACTGCTTGAAGTCCATGGTCGAAGCCCTACTTTTTCAGGGATTTTCAGGTAGAGTTGGGTTCCCTGACCCAGGGAAACTCGAGGGAGGAAGGAAATACCCAGTGGGGTAGGGGTGGAGGTGGCAGAGAATATATGTGTAAATGCAAACCAAAACACCAACCAACACAAATGAAAAGAAAACACAAAACTCATTCCTCCACAATGGTCTCCACCCACTAGAGGAAGACCATGCATCCAGTCAAACTGCATGTGGGAACCCAGTCAGAGCTCATACAGAATGATGTGGCCCTGCAGGTGGCAGGCTGCAGGGAATGCCACAGCCTCTCACTGATCTCAGGGACAGCTCTGAGGACAGCTGTGTGCAGGTAGATGATCTGCTTAAACGAACAGCACAGCTGCAAGATGAGGTTATAAGGCTACAAGCCAAACTAGAAAGGCTCAGGAGCTTTAGGGAGGCTAAAATGGAGATAAACTGGTTGAGGCAGGCTGTGCACTTATACAATGAATGGCCAAATGACATCCAGATTCAAGAGCCCCCTGCATCCTGCACCTCTCAGAAGAAAGATAGAAGCCTGGGTTAATGGGGTGAATGGAAGTAAGTTCAAGGATGTCATAGAAGGCAGACAGCCCACTTGTCCACCTTGCCTCCTCGCATGCCTCTGAGAAATAGATGAGCCCCTCCTGAAAGAGTCAGTCTAACAGAGATACAGATGACAGGCAACCTATTCCAGAGGTTTCATTGAAATCAGACAGGCCTTCTAGCAATATGACAACCTCCTCCACAAAGAAGAAGAGAAGGATACTAGTTACTGGGGACTCGATCCTGAAGGGAACTGAGGGTCCAATGTGCAAAGCTGACCCTCATCATAGGGAAGTCTGCAGTCTACCTGGAGCCCAAATCAGGGATATCACTAGGACACTTCCAATCTGGTCTTATCAGCTGACTACTGCCCACTACTGATCTTCCCAACAGGTAGGGAGGAAGCTTGAGGGGAGTGAAGAGAGACTTCAAGGTTATGAGACTGGTGGGTTCTTTGATAATGGCTGACACCAGGTCTAGCAGTGCTGCATGGGAAAGGTTTATCTCACAACAGTGAAAGGGTTCTGGGTCAGGAATTATCAGGGCTCATTCAGAGGGCTTTGAACAAGGCCGGAAGGGGGGTGGGGTTGTTGCTGGGCGTGCACCAGCAGGGCAACACTCCAGTATTGATAAAGATGGGACAGTAATAGCCCAGAGGTCACTAAAGGGTTAGTAACCACAAAAGTGGCTGAAAATTGGAATTGAAGGGGGAAGGGAATAAAACTTGGCTCACCAGTGATAAGCCTAGGGGAAATTGGTAGCCCAGATCAAGTGCATCTACACTAACGCACATATCATGGCCAACAAGCAGGACGAGCTGGAGGCCATTGTGCAGTGTGACACTAATGATGTATCGCAGCATCACAGTAATGAGGAGGCTGGAAAAGACCTTCAAGATCATCCACTCCAACCTAAAACCAACCAAGTAAACCTAAACATCTGACATCTAGATCATGCGACTCATTACTTCATCCAGCCTAACCCTGAACACCTCCAGAGATGGAGACATGACCACCTCTGAGGGCAGCCCATTACAAAATCAGATCACTCTTCCAGTGAAAAACCTTTTCCTAATGTCAAGTCTAAACCTCCCC
>VZRI01001088.1:0-66869 GCA_013397515.1 Upupa epops
GCTGAAACTGTTTCATGATTCTATGATTCTGTCTTCAGATCTATTTTAAATGCTGGGGCCCAGAACTTCACCTAAGATTTCAGGTAAGGCTGCGTCAGTGCTGAACCCAACTCCTTTACTCTGGCATCAGCACAATCAAATGAACATGTGTGGTGTAAATGCCCTTATTTACACAGTCTGAACATACAAAGTATGAGGCCGCCTGGCAACCTTGCCCAGTGTGTGGCCCCCCAAGAGCAGAGACAGCACCAGGCTCTCCGGGCCACAGAGACTGCCCTGGAACAGTAAGCCAAAGGGATGACAGGCCAAGAAAAATGGGTCTGTTTAGGAGGTAGAGACTGAGGTAAGCTCTGATCAATACTTATAAAGATCTCAGGGGTGAGTTTCAAAATTATGGGTCTGGACTCTTCTCAGTAGTGCCCAGTAACATAAGGAGAAACTTCACAGTGAGCTTAATGGAGCACTTTCCAGAGAGGTTGTGGAATCTCCTCCTCTGGAGAAATTCCAAACCCGCCTGGATGGGTTCCTTTGTGATCTGCTCCAGGAATCCTGCTCCAGGAGAAACATTAGACTAGATGATCTCTAGAAATCCCTTCCAACCTATTCTATGATTCTGATATACGAAGGGCAGTGGTTGGTGGTTACATGGGCTGTTGCATGGGTGCAGCATGTAACCAGGACAAATGCAACCATCCTCTGGGGTAACAGAAAAGGGAGCAGCCTCCTGTGTGGGCTGCCAGAGCTGGCCTAAGGACAGCCCAGATACCTGCCAGTGGAAGTGCTGGTGGAGCCACTGCAATTAGTTATTGGGGGATGAGAAAGGAATTGGAGAGTCTGGGCAAGACTGCTGGAAAGCAGTGGTGAAACACTTCCAAATGCTGGAAGTGCAAACAGGCAGTCTGAAGGTATGCAAAAATTTCATTCCAGTTGTAGAATGGAACTAAAGAAAGAAAGAAAAAGTCTAAATAAGCTCTTAAGTAATGAAGAGGCAGTGTGCCAAGAGACTGAGAAATCACTCATTTGCAGTCTCAGTGCCAAAAACTGAGCCAGAAATGGTGCATACTACCTTCCACTGGGGAAAGGAGTCTCAAAAATAAATCAGTTAGATGAGTTTTGGGAGAGGTTGTGATTCACATACTCTCCATATGCACCTGAGTTTTTACTCATGTGTGTTCTTGGTCCTAATACGGAAGCAAAATGCTCCAACCTTCCCAGCTCATTCTCCACCCAATCACACTCTGGATATACACCCACATCAGCTCTCGGGGAGAACCCTGCTCTCTCTTTCCCCTTGTGTCTGTCATGGTGTTTCTCAACAGCTCATCTTTTTGTGTATCTGCTGTAAGATCTTTATATAGATATATGGAGTTCAGTACAGTCTCCCTATTTACATTTTGAATAAAAATCAGACCCTTACACTACTGTAGGAGCCATGGAGCCATATAACAGCTGACTAGTGCATGCGAATATCTACTCTAAATATCATTGTGCAGGTGTAAGATCTCTGCAGGAAATTAATTTATACCCTTTTCCCCTAATCTACTATAATGAAAGACAGAGACTTCCAAAATTGCAGTTATTTCCCCTTTGTGTTTCCAGTGGTGCACATACGAATTTCAAAACCACCTTTTATAAAGTCATTTAGAAATTACCTTTTCTTTGCCATCACCTTGGTCAAAATGAAGTCAATTTACATGTTAATATTTTCTCCTCATGTACTTCTTACATTTTTTTGCTGAAGTACTTATCATAGATTAATATGCTGTCACTACCTTGAAATACATACAGCAACCTTGGTGATAGACTCCATTAAAGAACTGTAGACAGGTAGTAGCCAGCTTACCCCAAGAATGCCAGACCTACCATGGAAATAAAGCATCACTTCATAGATGGATTTGAAATCAGGGAAGGTTAAGAATTCATTCACGTCTTGACAGTGCTGTCTGCAGCAACACCATTTCACTGTACTGTGCCCCATTTCACTAATCCCTTTCTCTCCAGGCAATGACACAGGGCAAGTGGTAGGAAAAGACAGCATTGTGAGGTTGCTGCAACTCTATCCAGGAATGCCCCTTCAAGGCAGTCCTCTGCTTTTCTGCATTACAGGGATGTGGCTTTTCTGTGCAGTATCCTGCTAGCCAGCAGATCCAGGTAGCATGCTACTCTAAGATCTTGGATCAGGAAGCAGGCAAAGGCATTTCAAGCAAAAAGCCTTTGGTGTTGCATGTGAGCATGTTTTGTTGCTCATAGTACATGCTTCTCAGTGCAGATCCAGGGATGCAAGGATATTTGATGATAAAGAGCAAAGGATTTGGAGGAAAATGGTGAAGTAGCAGGATGTCTGAAGCTGTCAGGGTCTTGAGGTTGTGAAACTTGTGAAACAGAGAGAGGCAAACAAGACCATGTGTGCTAAACAGGGAGGGAAGCATGTAAGGTAGAAACAGTTGTGAGACTGTTCTTCAGTCCAGAGGTTTGGCTTCCTTGGTTTGTTTTAAGCAAAGGTTTCTTGTGTCATTGAAACAAGTATTGACCTGGCATTCTTGTGAAGGCAATGGTTGAGGGTGGGGAATCACATATGAATACTCAGCAATATAATAGTAAGACTAAGGAATTGATAGCACCTCCAAGATGACAAATCAGAGCTCTATGAATGTATAGTCTTTATAAGAGCAATCTTACAGAAAGAAATAGAAGCTGGGCTGTCAGCAATGAACTGAGTATAACTGTGGGCAGCAGTGGGGACTACAGAGGTCAGGCCGATACCAGGATCTATCATGCTGTGAAGACTTTGCTTTGTGAATTCCTTTGTGAATATGACTGTTGGCATCCACCCATAGTATGAAGTTCAACAAAGATAAAAGTAAGATCTTGAACCTGGGAATAACATAACCCAGGAATGTAGCTCAGATTGAGAGCCACCTGGCTGGAGAGCAGCACTGTGGAGATGGACCTGGAGCTTTTACTAGTGCAGAGTAGAGGGGGAGAAGAACCTCCCTCGATCTGCTAACCACCCCTGTTCTGATCCCCCACAGAATGCTGTTGGCCCTCTTGGCCACAAGAGCACATTGCTGGCTCACAGTCATCCTGCTGTCCACTAGGACCTCCAGGTCCCTTTCTCCTACACTGCTGTCCAACTGGTCAGTCCCCAACCTATACTGGTACCTGGGGTTGTTCTTGCCCAGATGCAAGAAGACTCTACACTTACCCCTGTTGTTCTTCATTCAGTTTCTCTCTGCCCAGCTCTCTAGCCTGTCCCGGTCTCACTGAATGGCAGCACAGTCTGCTGGGGTGTTGGCGACACCACCCAACTTTGTGTCATCAGCAAACTTGCTGACAGTGCACCCGAATCCCTCATCCAAGTCATTAATAAATAGATTGAAGAGGACTGGTCCCATTCTTGGGGGACTCCCCTAGATACAGGCCTTCAACTAGACTCTGTCCCACTGACCACTGTTCTCTGGCTTCTCTCCTGCAGCCAGTTCACGATCCACCTCACTACCTAATCATCCAGTCCACACTGCCTCAGTTTGGCTGTGAGGATGCTATGTGAGACTGTGTCAAATGCCTTATTGAAGTCAAGATAAGAAAGATGGGTGTGTTGAACCTTGAGAAGAGAAGGCTTAAGAGGGGACCTTATCACCAAGTACCAGCTACCTGATGAGTAGCTACCAAGAAGATGGTGGCCTTTTTACACGGGTCATATAGAAAAGACAAAGGGTAATGGTATAGGTTACTCCTGTGGAGATTCCAACTGAAGTCCAAAAAAAATATTCTTCACCATTAGAATAATTAAACACTGGAATAATCTCCTAAGGGAAATGGTCAATTGCCCTACCTTGGACAGTTTTAAGACCCAGCTTGACAGGCTGCTGGGACATCTAATCTAAACTATATTTTTAGCTGGATAGTTTGGAGTAGATGATTTTTGTGGTCCCTTCCAACCTGGTACTCTGTGAATCTATGAATCGATCATGACAGCCCCAAGGAAGGAGCTGGAGCCAATTCTTTCTTGTGTCATCTTGCACAGAGCAAGACAATCGTGTATGTGTTAAAAGCATGTAAAGCAGACAAAGTGTTTGCTATGTTCCAGGCAGATGATAAATGCATTGCCCAGATGAGAGGGATTTTTATGGCTTTGCTCCTTGCCCAGCATGGTGACTGTGCTGGGAGGGATGAAGTAGAATAATTTCTATTAATGCTGTACCTGTATGTATATAAATATTCCCTGTCTGGGGCTGGCTCATCACACAAGATAGCAATCCATGCTTCCCTCCCCCCTGCCTTTCACCTCCTCTGCACATTTCTACCAGCACAGCAGATTCCAATAATAAACCCATCACTTTGAAAGCCAGGTGTCATCCAAATTTGTTTGTTGCTTCAAGATACAGGTTTCAGAGTTTTTTATGACATGTTATTCACTGCTTTGTATCATACAAGATATTCTGCAGCATTTATGAGCTGTATTTTATAAAATTTTACCATATATTATGCAGAGTATTTTAGGAATAAACCCTTTTTTAGAGGGTTAGTTCCAGTACAAGCTTGCATACATATGAAAGTGCACAGCAAAAGTGTGAACATCCTCAAAATACTGTTAACGCTTAACTTCCCAGAAGATCTTTGTTGCGCTACTTACTTGTGATGCAGCTTGTGCGGTACAGGGAAACTAAAATGGAATATAAGGCACAGCAACTGCTTTACTATAGCTATTTAGCTTTAAAAAAACAGAGATTTCATTATAAACCTCAGTCCATCCAGTATCTTCCTCACTGCAGGGTCTGAATGGCATCACCTTATTCCTCACTGTGCTCTCTTCAGTTTTCTCAAACAAGCTACATCTGTGTTTCCAGGTCTCACCAACCGCTGACACATCCTCCATTTGGCAAACTGACTGTACAGATGCATCTGCAGCTCTGACTCCTCTCATTGCAATTATCTGTCTTTCCCAGTGCTAGGACTTTTGTGCTGTCAGAACTCACACACCTGCAGTCCACAGCCACCCCTCCACCTTTCTTACATGCTCAAGTACCATAAAAGCTCATCAGAGATCTAGGCATCAAACAAATAATGTCCTCCCATGGGGGAAGAAATTAAGAAGTGGCACCTGAAAACTGCAGAATTTTTTTTATGTATACTGGAAATGGAACCAAAAAACCAGTCAGTGTTTGTTAGTTTTCTCCATTTGTATCAAACCCACATACAAGTAGGATCCATCTCAGATTCTCAGGGTCTAGCAAAGGAAATGGAGGTTATCTGAAGATGTCCTTGCTTTTGCATGTAAACAAAGCCAGGTGCTCAGGAGCAGCAGTGCATCTCCAGGCTCTTTATGATGCCAGTCCTTTCTGAGGTCTGGGTTTCAGATCTTTGTGGCTGCATTCCTCAGGCTCAGGCAGCTGATGAAAAGAAGCATTGTCTGATAAACACTACAGTGCAGGACTCCTCGCACATCTGCACATGGACATTTTGGATACAGCATGTCTCAACCTGCCATGAGAGGTCACTTTCTGTACAGCTCTCTAGAAGAGACTGACTGGTCCCATTTAGCCAAGTCTCTATGAAATATTCAACTTTGTGTTTAATTTTTTAAGTCTCTCCACATTTGTTTAATGGAAGCTGAAACTGGCATCACTGTCAAGCCCAGTAGCAGTGTTTCCTTGCCAGATCTTTCTGGGTTTACAGAAAATGGCAATATTCATACTAGCATTACAGCAGCAGAACATAGAATTGAACACAACATTTACACTTGCAGCATAAAAATTCAGATCAATGAACATAACATGAAAGTTATTTAAGGTCCTAACAATCTATACTTGCACACTGCTGGTGTTGTGTCATGCCACTTGTCTTGAAGGTGAACACTGTTTAGGGTGTTTCCTGTAAAGAAAACGTAAAAAACACCTTAAAATAAAAATCGCACTTGCCTTAAATGTATGGTTTATGTGTTCATCATGTTTCAAGCAGAGATCCGCTATGTTTACAGAGAATTGGGTAATTGTGGGCTTTGTTAATCTTTACCACAACTGTAAATTTTGGAAGAAATCGTCTCTGAGATAGAAGTCTGAAGAAAGCATTTTGAAGAAAACCATCTCTCATTTATTAATATAACAAAGTGAGTCTGATGGCTTAAATAAAAGAACAATGCTGGCAGCTGCTGAGCTCTTACAACCACTATTTTAAATCAAAGAGGAAGGAAAAAACCCTATATATAAACTCAGTGACAAGCAGAAAGCTGTAAAGTCAAGGATAAGAATGTAGTAAGAGAGAGGCACTCAGATATTGCAAAGGCAGGCAAGCAGGAACATGTCACTATTAGAGGTGAGGATGAGTGAGTGATACTGTGCTTTTCACAGTATCCTAACAAAGAATTAATACAGTTGTTCTAGCACATTTAGTCTCCTGTTGTCTACACTATTCTCTATTTCATAGGAATGTTTAATCAAAATTAGGCTTTTTGATTCTGCACCAGTAGTCACCTATGTAAAATACAAGTATACTCCAGGAGCACACCCTGGTAGATCTGCTGATTAGCTAAGGGTCTTTGGAGAAACATGAGGGATGGTCATAAAAATTGCCAGAACTTCCAAAATTAACAAGGCGATGAATTCTATTCTGGAACTGGGAAATATTCCAAAGCTACAAGAAATTAAAAAATGTAACCATCACTTAGCTCTTTTAAAAAGAAAAATATATCTTAATCTTTCAAAAATATTACTTAAAATAATTGCTTTAGACAGTTTTGAAGAGGCTTCTTGGCACACTGCTTACATTGTTTCTGGCTTTCAGGTCTCTGGTTTTGATTCAGGAAAAACTCAGTCACATAAGCAAGGCTCTCCAAACTCTAGACTCCTCTTCCACTCAAGAGACTGGACACCTCAATGGTTGAGCTGGAGCCAGTCTCTGGCACCTCAAATTCTGAGGTGATGCTGAAACCAACCCCAGTGACTTGCCCTTGTTTCAAGGTAGATGCTGCCACTGGGAATTGCAGCTGGGCCTTGTGTGATGCAGAGGACATGAGGAGGAGCCAGCAGGGAGCACCCAGCAGGATGCTTTGAGGACTGTGCATGGTCCAAAATCCTGCCTGTTTGTGAGGTGGGCATGCACATCACCTTGGAGCCTGCAGCCCAGGAGAGAAGCCTGGGGAGCTTATCTGGCATGAAAGACCCATTGGAGGATGTCCAGTGAGACCCCAGGACCTCATTTCCCTAAATCAGTTCTCAATAACAGCCTTAAATCTTACTGTTTTTCTTTTACTTACACCTGTGCATCCTTGATTTTACTAGGGGATTAGGTATCTAGGAAGATGCTGAAGCAGACTCCATGGGGAAGTTAGAAGGAAAAACACCCCTGTTTTGGATGCTTATCAGGCTTTGGCCTAACCATGCATTGAGTTGGAAGGGACCTTAAAAGGTCACCTACTCCAATACCCCTGGAAGTTGCCCAGAGACTCTTCCAGTCTGACCTTAAATGCTTTCAGGGATGGGTCTTCCTCCACCACCTCCCTAGGCAACCTGTTCCACTGTTTCACCACACTCATTGTCTACACTCACATTGAACTGTTCATGTCAGGTCCATGCGCAGAGAAGCTTAGAAGTAAATAAAACTAGGTACCCCAGGTGTTTTAATAATTCCAGAATGAGGGACTTACAGAATGGGTTTGAGTAGTAATTTTGGCTTTATGTGCCTAATCTCTTCTTAAATTCAGGTGCCTTTGCAGATTTTAAATCTGACCCTAATTTGAAACTCACTGTTACAAGCTCTTTCCTCACTGTCAGCTGAAAAGCAAGGTCTCTGAGAAGTTGTCTGGAGAAAAGTAAATCTTTTCTATTGCACTGAGCTACTGTAGATGCCAAATAGAATGAGGCAGCTTTAAAGGATTCTCCCAAGTCAGCTCAGAAAAAGTGATTATATAGGATTTATGAACCAGCTTCTCATAAATTTAATAATGACTTACCATTTCTTCCACTTGCTAGATTGCTTAGCACTGATCTGGATGCCCTGATACAGCAGCATTAATAAGAAGCTGCATGATTTACCTTGAGGTGGTATTTCATTCTCTGAAGATAGTTCACATCTCTGATATCAGAATGAAGAAAAATAATGCTTGCATAACAGAAGATATAAATACAGTATATTCAAAGAATATTTTTAAACTGCTGTTCTCAGGAGCTGTTTCAAATGAATCTGGATTTCTTCTGTGAACACTATGACAACCCAAGAAGAAAGTCAAAATCCCATGAGCATAAGTAGCTAATTAGAGATTCTTTTTAGGGTGAAATAATTTAGGAAGGTATCACCTCCAAACTGTCCTATCCATTTGCCTCATCATGTTTAACATGAACACACTTTGTCATTGGAAATTAGGCAATTTAGCTTAAACTCCTGTTGCAAGTTGCTGAACTAAACTGGCTGACTTCATGCAAGAGCAGAGGACTGGTCAGACAGCTGGCTTATGGGCTTCACTGGAGTGGGGGTTGACAGAGCAGTAGAAATAAATGGGCTATGACAACATCTCATCCACCTGACCGAAGTCCGAAGTCTCATATCCAACATTTAATGCCATGACAATTGGACAAGTATCTGGTTCATTGTGAGGTAGAAGAGCAAAATAAGCAAGAAATCAACATATCAAGGCTTTAATGATTTTCCTGTAGTGATGAGGAATCACATGGAGGACAGACGTATGGCGGAGGCACCCAGAATGTTGGCAGTGCCAGCTATTTATTTACTCATATTCTGTACAGTATTCTGTACAGTAAGCTTAGGATTGGTGCTTTACATATTCATGGTGTTCTATGATTGGGTGTTGCAGTTGCTGAGGCACCTTGTGCAAAATAGGCATTTGTGCAAGTGGTTACAAAGGATCTTAGTTCCCCCAGCCTCCTGCTGCTTCCCGGGACATGGTGTGCCAGTGTCCTTGGTCATGCTTTAGGAGTTTTTCTCCCTCATTTCCTTAATTTACCTGATTTTTAGACTGTTAGATGTATTACATTCATATTTGGTTCAAACTGAGCAAAATTAAATAAATATAGACAACTTCTGAGGTGTTTTTTTTTGATATGTGGGAATACTAATGCCTGATAACTGAATGTCAAGGGATGAGGTTCATTCAAGGCTTTGCCTGGAAGTATAGTCAAAGGTGATTTTGCAAAAGGAGGAATGAGAACAGATGTTTGTTCATCATTGATGAGTGACTGATAAGCAATGGAGTGAGCATTAATATGGAAAATGTCCAGTGTGATCACAGGGAACTTCCCTCTTTAGACTTGAATTTAACCTGTTACATGTGTATTGTAAGGAGTGGAATTAATTTTATTTCACATTTGGTCCTTGGTGTTTTGAAAATTCTGTAACCCAGTCCAAGGAGCACAGCCATCAGCAGGAAGCACAGTTTGTTTTCTGTCTTTATATTATGTAAAGATAAGATCGCATAACCTGTCACCATCAAAATAAAGGAGAATACTTCTGACCTGAAGCACCCAACAGAAAACCCAAAAGCAGGGAGAAAATCCACAACACCAGAAAAATCTGTCCAAACCTTTTGTAAAGACAGTCCATTAAATTTATAATCCAAGTAATTATCCGGGTTTGGTCCATTCTGTCTGCAGCAGTCTGACTGCAGGCAGAGAGGGAGAAAGAGTACTGCAGAGAGATGGCACAGACTCTCTTCTGCCCAGGGTGCCTTTGCAAGCAACCTCACTTTTATGCTCTGCATCAACAGCTTCTCCCCTGAAGTAGACACTTGTTGTTATCCCGTCCAGTCTTTCTCTTTCAAGGTTGCTTAGTTCTGGGAGAAAAGCCAGGGGAGTATTTTTCTCCACACTCCCCCATGATAATCTGGGCAGGCAGTTTCTCATCAGAAAAACAGTTACCCATGTGTCAACCTCAGTTCTCAGCACTTCACTTAGTTTTAATGTAGAGATTTATTTTATAAGATTGAAGAATATAAAACTCTTTTTTAAAAGGTAAACATTCTGAATCCATTGTGCTGGTCTTAACCACCACTGAAAAATCCTTTTGTTTAAACTTCTTTCAAACTAGTAGCACTGGAATACTGTGAATCGTATTGTGGAAGAAGAAAGACACGGTACATTTGCAGGCATGTTTTCTTTCAGTAATTCACTATCAGATTCAGTACATAAAATTACTGACTGCACCTTAATTAGTGATAGAAAAACAGATCAAATATGTGTGGTATAGAATTCAGGGTCTCTCCTGTAAGCACTATCACCTGTGCCTAAAACTAGTCAGAATGTAGCAGACTCCGTTCTTCATTAGAAACAAAAATATGTTATCACACAAATATGCCTCATGGGAACTGCTCCCTTAAACTCCCTTAAATTAAAACTAAATATGTGAGGAGAGTTTAAAATTTTAGAATCTATTATAGTAAGACAAATTTGTATTAGTCTCTGAATAGCTGTTAAATGAGTAGACTCAGACACAAAGGACTGGGAAGAGTTCAAACATTCCTTTGTTAGAAAACTTCGGCACACATCATGTCAAGAAATAATATTCTCCAATTTACGTCTTAAAGCTAGCTTTTCTGCGATCATCTTCTTATTGAACCTTGGATGCAAAAATCTCATAGGATAGAAAATGAGCATCATTACAGTTTGGGCATTATGAATACTGTGTGACACAATAAAATAGCACAATAAAAGATAAATTAGGATTCATTATTAGCTTCATAATGTGTGGGATTTACTAGTGGGTTCACTCAGTGCTGTGCCTTTCTCCCTGGAAAACTGTAGCCAAAAGGAAACCTGCTCATAGTCACCAGTCAAAACTCTCCCCGGTGGCTGCTTTCAGTGGAGCAGTGTTGCTTATTATCAGTGGAGATATCAAGGGTTGCTTTCTTCCTTGGAAAGCTGCTATGGAAAGTCTGCTTTCCTTTGATTTGCTTTATATTGATCTTCTTCCTGCATGCTCAGGAAGAAAGGACCTCTTGTCACTGCTTGCATCTTCCCTCATTCTTCTATAATTTGGCGTCTTCTAAATTCTTCATTTTACAGCTNGACCAGCCTGGAGCTGCTGGGAGAAGTCAGTATGAACTCTTCCATCACTCACGACAGAAATCTTAAGTAAGTTGCAAATGTAAGAGCTCCATGTTAGACTCACTCTTCTGCTTTATCTCAGTGTATTTTCTGTACATCATGTCAACTTTATGTTTCAGAAGCAAAAAAACTTTCATTGCAAAAACTACACCATCTGAAAACCATGAGACAGGCCTATACAGCTCTACAGAGCTCACAACTCACAGGCTATTAGTACCAATCAGTATCAAAATGTACAAAAGATGAGCAAACCTTACTAAAGAAACAGGTTCTGGTTTCAGGGTCACAAAGGAATTGTTCTATGCAATCAAGAGTGAAAAATTATTGAAAAATCATCCTATATTTTATTTCTCAGATATGACAAGTCCTGGCCTGCAGCGATTGTTAAACATCTAACACACTTCTAAAGAAAAAGGATATCTGCAGCACTGTATCAGTCCCCCCAAAATAGCATGTTTCTACCAGTCCATAATGTCTCTGATATTTTGGTCAGGAAAACTTAATTTTCAATTTGTGTGAGGACCCCAAAGAGAGCTTTATTCTTTATTTTATTCCCTCTCCTCTGCTAATACAATGACACCTATGATTTGAGCAATTTGTCTGTCATCATGCGTTCATTTTCCGTAAATATCTTCTGATCTATATTGTACGCATGACCCAGCACAGTGTTGTGTGAGCATTTTGTTAACTTTTTGTTAAGTTCAGACCTTTCATATCCATCTTGTCAGAACTATTTCCATTCTCCAAGTGGTCTTTTTAGGATGGAAGCTGGTGATGGAGAAAAGTGCACATTGTCATTAAATCCCAGTGCATTTTAAATCCTCCTGACCTCTACACCCATTACTGCTTGACAGCATCAGTTAACAAGATCTCACCACTCTTCTCAGCTTATCTTTTATTCACTAGCCCCTTGTATCACAGTACCTTACACAAATACAAAAGGTAGGGTTTACAGTCTGTTGTCTATCCAGATCTAGAAGCAGTTGAGATGAATGGAAGAATTTAAAGTGCTTTTTCTTAATGCTGAGCTATATTAGTGCCTCTCTTCTGTTCCCACCCCATCGATTCTCTGTACATCCTCCCTTATTTTTTCCAAAAAATATTTATTATGAAAATCTGTTTGAGGGAGGAAAGAGGAGAATGAAAATTATTGAGAAGGTAATCTTTGTATTCGTTAATTTTTTGTCATAAAAGATGAAGAGATGTGTTTAAGCTGTTTTCAGCTGTAATCCTAGCATTTCCATCTGCTCATTATGCTTGTAAGGCCACATGAAAAACTACTGCATTAAATTCATTACCAGAAATGTATAGTAAAATTAAAGGAACAGTAACAAAAAAGGGTTAATCAACAACAGAGATTTATTTATGAAGAAAGACTAATAGATAAACTCAGGAGCCCAGCTGAATGGAAGTAATTGGAAAGGCTCCCAATAGACCCTCTAGAAACAGGATCAGACTGTGAAAGTCCTTAGTCATTTTTATTTAGTCCTTGTTCAAGAAAAGCTCCTGTTAAAAATTAAATGGGCGAAAATGGCTACAAATATTTTCAGATCTGACTATGAATAAAGGTTTATATAGCTAATGTGAGCAGTGGCCTTTTGTTGCAAACATTTGGAAAGTAGAACTGTACACAGTTTTAGTGGCTACTTCTGAACCAGAAAACAGCTAGGTTCTGATCTTTGGTCCTGAAGCTGAAATGCAAGAAGTGAAAAAAACACTTTGGGTACCTTCTGCAATTATGTTGGTTGCCACAGGCCAAAACATGCCAGGGTGTCCACAGCTGCATACAGTGTGTATGACACTGCTCCTTTTCTTCAGCTCCTGTTCTGGCCCAGGTTAGTAGACATAAACTGGGCCCAGATTCATGACCAGACAGTCCCATGGTATCATACTGCTGTCAGTAGTGGGACATTCTGCTTAGGAAAAAAACCCAAACAAAACCCGCCAACATTAGGGACAGAACACACAAAAGACTTTAGTTAAATTCTGAAGGAAACACACTCCTCATTTATTTCTTTTTGTTACCAAACACTATTGAAAAGCAAATTGGAGCAACTACAGAACAGTATTAAAAAATATTCACTATTATCTTTTTGTTTGACAGTCTTAAAAGACTGAGAATTTTTCCTTTTCTGAGATCCCTTTCTTTCTGATTTTGAATTTATTAACTACGTCTTTGCTATTTGATTCATCAGAAATGTAGAGATTGCACAGTTTCAGAATGGCATAGCTCTCTAAGCTATAAACATAAAGGAACAGTCTTGGATTCGCTTGCAAAAATGCAGGCTTCTGCAATTCACAGACTATTTCTCCTCCAAATCATTAATTATGACAGGATACTGACAAAAAAAAAGGAAAACTATTA
The DNA here is from genome assembly GCA_013397515.1 of Upupa epops. Lineage (NCBI taxonomy): Eukaryota > Metazoa > Chordata > Aves > Bucerotiformes > Upupidae > Upupa > Upupa epops. The sequence goes on from VZRI01001088.1 coordinate 13,420, forward strand.
CCTCACAGTCATTATAGTTACCCGAACTTTCATTACACACATCACTGGGGAATTTCAGGAATGTCATAGGAATATCTTTGATTTTCTGGTGTTTCTTTTTCTATTTTCGTTAGCCTTTTCCTTAATGGAACACATTGGGATACGTAGTCTTGGGTTTTTTTTTTTGTTTTTTTTAATGGGCCACCAAGACACAGACTGTTGTAGAAACAGTACTGCAAAGTATCCACTCCAAAACACTGTTAAGGGAGGTTTTATCTGTTCCTGGAGAATTATACAGCAGTTCTGGATTTCTCCCTGGAGAGATACAAACCTGTAAGCATGACATGGAGCCTGATGAATAAATGTAATATAATCAAGCAGAACTGCTTGTACACATACTCTTAATTATAAAAGTAGATCTTTTCTATCTGTAGCAGCAGTCATTCTATCCAGAAAGCTTTTTCTGTCAAGGTGCTTTTTCCTCACTGAGACATAGAAAAGAGACATAGAAAAATAACATGATTATTTGTTTAATGTTCTGTAACAGTGTGGCTGAGTTAAAGCATTAAAGCAACCCTGCTGCTATAGATGAGGCCACCATTCTGTAAAGGGAAATATATGTCAGGTGCTGGCAACATTTTGTGGCCTTGCAAAGAAAGAAGAGTAAGACCTCTCTTACCTCTCTGCTCTGATGTTTTTTGGTTTGGTTTGGTTTGTTTTTTTTTTTTGTGAAGTTAGCCTTGCAGCACCAAAGAAAGTATTTTTGAATTTTTTTTTTAAAATTAATCTATCGTGCCTTTGAACATTATATCATGCCAACTAAACAGCCATAAGGAACACTGCTTATAAGAAAGGCAGGCCGGGGCTTGTCAGTGCATATTTAGTACCTATTTTCTTGACAACCTTAAGATTGAAAACTTAATGTTTTAAAACTAGGCCTAACATTCCTAATATAGCAAGTTTCCAAGGCTATGCACAAAAGAAAAAAAATCTCAGCAATGTATCCAATTTCAGCACGGTCCCCTCAAAAATCATATGTTGGTTAAACAACTCCTAGGGATACTAGTCCTACTTAATACATGCAGGCCCTAGAATCAAGTTTGTTACTCTTGTGTCTGATCAAGAGATAACGCTATTGACTAGAGATAATGCTGAGAAACTACATAAACATATGAAACAAGAATCATCAAGTCCAGCTTCTGACCTAACATCATCGCATCAGATAGACCATAGCATTTAGTGCCACGTGCACATCTTTTCTTAAATGTCTCCAAGGATGGTGACTCCACCACACCCCTGGGCAGTCCATTCCAGTGTCTAATCCCCTTTTCCATGAGGAAGTGCTTCCTAATATACAAGCTAAACCTCCCCTGGTGCAGCTTCAGGCAGCCATATCCTCTTGTCCTATCACTAGAGCCCAAACCCCACCTGTCCACAACTTCCCTTCAGGTAGTTATAGAGAGTCATAAGGTCCCCTCTGAATCTCCTCTTCTCCAGCTAAATAATCCCAGCTCCCTCAGCCTCTCCTCATCAGACTTTCTCTCCAGTCCCTTCTGCAACCTTATTGTTCCTCTGAATCCACTCCTGTAGGACAGGGCCTGAAAGAGTCAGGCAGAACTCCTAACATTGTGCAGCTGTTAGAGGGAAACATGTTGGAACTTGTTGGCCATAAACCCTGCAAGGGGAGCTGAGCAATGGTGGGAACTTACTGATAAGGAATGGAAAAGCGCTAACAGAGTGCTGACCCATGAGCCAGACGGTGATAAATTGTGAAGGAGGGAAGCAGCTGTTTTCTGGAAAAGAACAAAAGAGCTGTATTAAGAAGATTCTGTTATTAGGTAATGTAAACTTTGTTATTTGTCTTTAACCAATCAGTAGATGACAAATGTAGAATGTTTGACTTAAAGAACCAATCAACCTAAATCACACAACCTATGGAGAAAAATATATAAACACATGATTGCACGCAATAAATTGACATCTTGCTTGCATCAAGCTGTGTCCCATCTCTCAACTGTGGCACACTCCAGCCCCTCAATCTCTTTCTTGAAGTGAAGGGCCCAGAACTGCCCCCAGTATTCAAGATCAGGCCTCCCCAGTGCCCAGTACAGGGTTAGAATTACATCCCTAGTTCTGCTGGCCAGAACTATTCCTGATACCAGCCAGGATGCCCCTGGGCACACTGCTGGCTCCTGTTCAGCTGGTGGTCAACCAGCCACTCATCCCCCAGTCTGTAGCTCTGCTGGAGGTTATTGTGGCCAAAATGTAGGTCACTGCACTTGGCCTTGCTAGACCTCATCCTGTTGGCCTCTGCCCATAGACCAGGCCTGTCCAGATCTCTCTGCTGTCTTCCAGAAAGCTCATTACCAGCAGTAAGGATAGCCCACTGCTGTTCAGGTCCAGCACTTGTATTTAGCAGCTTTAAAGGCAGCCAGACTAGGGTGCTCTTGTCCATGATTTCCCTTCCTCAAAAGTATTGCTATGGAGATGATTCCATCCTGAAAGACCATAGGGGAAAAAACACCCTTTCCATCTCAAGAGGACTGAAAGTTTAGACCTCTCTCTGGTGTTCTTGCCTCCTGCTATGCTAGATGCACAACTTAATTTCACTCCCCAAGATCTTCCAGTTAATGTTTCTGAATGGCAAACTCAGATTTACTTTTGGAGCTTGGCTGACAGGAATTTCTTCAATCCCAGTACAGTATCAGGGAGCAAATCAACAAATTTGAGACTGGGGGATCCTCTTGTGGATTCAAACAGTCAGATTCAAACTGCCAGTCATCCATTTAAAGGATATGTCTGACATGGGGCAACATTAAGAAACATAACAAGTCTTATTTAATTCTGGAGACTTGCAAGAATATAAGCCTTAAGTCTAATGGCTAAACCATTACAAACTAGTACCTGCCAGAATGTTCTGAAATTTGTTTTCAGAGCAGAATTTCAAATACCCATTCAAAGGGTGGAGATTTGTATGTGTATACTTCTTATTAAGTGACAACTTGCTACTATGTCCAGACACAAAGCAGTAAGACAGTGCAAATTTCCTCTACTTTCTCATTGTTGACCATTTTCTTTTTACAGCTTTGGATATTTTTTCCCCACAGAATGCAGCAATATTGAGTTCAAATTTATAAGCAGATTCTTTCCCACAGACAGAAGCGTAATAACTTTAGTGTCGTGTCAGATTATACTCTGAATGATGAATTATCATGGCAGTAATACAATGGTGCATTAAAAGGTAAAATCATAGGGTTGTCAAAGTATGTTTTCTTTTTACTGTACGTTCTTGGGTTTGGAGGTAGAATTCAAACCCAGACATGATAGAGAAATAGCTAGTTCCCAAAGCTGATCTAGGATTTCAAAGTAATTTTCAAACTATGATTTAAAACCTTCATGACAGAGTAATTTTTGACTGAATTTTGTGGTCTTGTAACTTTCGCTACTGTTTTGAAGAGTATGCCTATGATGCCAACAGTTTCTCAGAAGCTGGGCAAACTATCTGCTGGTCTTTCTGGCCTAGTACATTAAGTGTAGTGTAACATTTCTACATTGTTTTTTGGCCTAGAGTGATAAAACACCAAGTTAATTAATTTCCAGTGAAAGAATCCACCAGCTTTTGCACTAGCACCTACTGCTTTTGCCTGTCTTTTAATCTGCAGCCCAATACTCTGATGTGGCAGCAAAACATCTATAATGGCCTCCAGTTTAATTAGTGTGACATCAGTCCAAAGCAAAACAAAGGAGAAACTGAAAGAAAATGCCATTAAAACATTATAGAGGGGGCACAAGAGTCAGCAGAATTACTTTTATTTTTTAAAAATAAATCTTGCCAACCAAACTTGATTTAATTCTTTGATGTAAACATATTCTGGTTGATAGGGGTTAACATGGAGAAACACAGCTATGTGGCAGTTTGTTAAAAAACAGATATAGATAATAACACGGCACATATGAACCTATTAACCACTAGCTAGTGAAAACCAGTTTAAAACACATCTTAGAAACGCTTTCATCACTGAGTAGCAGGATTCCTAATGGACTGCAGAAGAGATCGATAGTCAGCATGAAACAGCTTGGTATTTGTTTTGAAGTGCTGCAGGAAAACATGAAAGAACTGTTTAATAAGGTTTATGTAAAGGCAAAGATCTGCAGTGTGGAACAAAAGCCTAAAGCTGCTGTATGAGCTGCCCAAGGTGACAATACAGGAAACTACATGTGGTTTTAAGTAAGGACCTCCCGGAAAATGATTTGCCAGATATATACGTGATATCACACAACTTCATGTATGTCACAAGATATTAAGTGGTCTCCTGGGGTGCATTAAGAAAAGTTTGGTGAGTAGGTTGGGGGTGTGGGGTGTTCTCCTCTGCTCTGACTTCGTTAGGCTGCATCTGGAATACTGCAGTCATCGCATTCTCCGCTCCCTAGTTGAAGGAGAAAGAGCTGCTGGTGCAGTCACTAAGATTATCAGGGGACTGTAGAATTCACCGTATGAGGACAGGCTTAGATAGCTGCGGCTGTTTAGCCTAGCCTAGAGAGGAGACTGACTGGTCATCTCATTTATGCTTATCCTAACTGACCAGTATCAGGGTGATGGTGCCCAGGGATAGGACAACGGGCAACGGTTATGAACCAGAGCATAGGACGTTCAATTTAACATAAAGAAAATCTTTCCCATCGTGAGGATTGCGGAGCACTGGAACTGCCTGCCACCCTTGGAGACAGACATAACCCGTTTGGCCCTGTTCCTATGTGATCTGCTCTGTAAGAACCTGCTCTTGAACTTAAGTTCAACCTGCAGTTGAACTTAAGGCTATCTTCAGAGGTCCGTTCCAATCCCCAAGATTGTGTGATATTGGAAAGCTGATTTTATGCTTTGAGAGTTTTGTGATTGGTTTTGTGCAAAGCCACAGAATCACTACCCTACTTATCAACACAGTGTACCTATCCTGCAGACCGAGGCTACTGCTGCCCTCAGTCGGCAGCTCCAGGCGGGCGACTGCCTACAACTCCCAGGGCCTCTGGACGCAGCTGCGGAAGGGTCGGGGCGGGACCCACAGTCAGGAAACTCTGGGTGCAGCAGCGACATGGCGGCGCCCAGCTTGCAGCTCAGGATGGAGCCTGAGGTGCTGTGGGGGGTGCTCCTGCCTCTGTCGCAGACGGACGAGTCGGAGGAGGAGAGCGAGGAGGACGCCGAGGAGGAGTCGCACTTTGCGGAGGCTGCGCTCCTGGACCTTGCCAGCACAAAGCTGACGGCCTCGCTACCCCCGCGCCGAGCTGGTGAGGACGACGGGAACGGAGCGGGGCCGCGGCAGGGCGGGCAACCCTCGGTGTCCTACCCCTCCTCTACCTATCCTCTGTAAGAGGTATTCCTCAGCCACCGACGTGCATCCTTGGGCCTCGGCGTTCCCTACCTCGCTGCTCTTCCGATGCCCACCTTCTCCCGCTACCACCCTCCCATGGTGTCCTGGGTTTGGGCTTGGAGTCCGAGCTTGCAATCGAGGGGCTTTTGTGTGCTGCTGGAGAGTGTTCTGAAAGTAACTCACATAGAAACTTGCTCTTTCCTTGGTGAGTGAATAAGGGAGGATGAGCCAAAGCCCGTGATGAATCTCACACTGGTAGTAGAAAGGGTTGTGTGATTTGCAGTTTTGTGTGGCCACACTACTACAACATAAAGAAAAATTACGTTTTCCGTTTAAGTTAGTATCACATAAAACCCACCTCCTTTTTTGTTTTAGGACAAGGAAGAGTATTGATAGTTGACGTTAATTATTTCCTGCTTCCTGTTCAGTACTTAAAAAAGAGTGGTGGAGCAGCTTTTCTAGCAAAAATATTTTGTCCAAAAATTCTCTTAAAAATGGTACCAGGGAGGTAGATTGCAAGGAGAAAATAGGTAAGTTGTTACAGATCTAAGAGCTTCTGGAACTCTGGTAAGAAAAGTCCTGCTAAACATAGGTTCTTGGTTTGTTGTGGACACAGCACTTAGGTCCCAGTGGTGGATTGATGAATGTTACATGCATTTATGTGAAGGAAAGAGAAAGCAAAGCAGGTAATGAAAAACGTTAGGACTTGCTGTATTAATTGTTTATAACTGTGGTTTCAGATGCAGGATGTATTTGGTAAACAAATGTATCTGAAGAGTACAGGCACTGCAAAACTGTTGAAAATTGAATTGCAAACTTGGCATAGTGATTCGAAACCATTTCATGGAATCATTGAGTTGTCCAGGTTGGCAAAGGCCTTTAAGATAATCGAGTCTAACCACTAACCCAACTGTACTGAGTCCCCTGCAAACTATGTACCTAAACTCCATATCTGCATGACTTTTAAGTATGTTCACGATTGGCAATTTGACCTCCTCCTTGGGCAGCTTGTTCCAATGCCTGATGACCCTTTCAATGAAGAAGATTTTCCTAAAAAAAACCTAAACATCCCCTGTCCATTTTCTCTTGTCCTGTCACTTGTTACTTCTGATAAGAGACAAACACTCACCTGTCTAGAACCTTTTTTCAGGCAGTTGTAAACAGCAGTATGCCAGTGTGCTTAATTGGTGTAATAAATACTCATACAAGTTTAATGTTGTAGTTCTGACACTTGGCGGTACACTTCTAGTGCTTGTTTCTGAGGTTGGTTTTACTTTTGTTTTTAAATACTAAAATGATTTCATTTTTTTTTTTAATTATTCAGTTATTATACAAGAAGACAGCTCCAGAAAGGAGTACCAAGTAGTTGGACGTTTTCCACTGGTTGGCCCCTGGTGGCGGGTTAAAGTTAAAGCTAAAAAAATGGGTTCAAAGTACTTTGTGCAAGGATATCCATCGTATTTTCTGCGAACTGAAATAGAAGAAAACAACCGGCAAGTCTTTTCGCTCTTTCTTAAGGAATGTGGTGTTACTCAGGATTTAAGAGAAAAATTTTTTGCTTGGCTTCCTGTGGAATCTATTCTGAGTTTTCAAAATCTTGAAGAAAAATTAAATCAGTTCCAAGTTTCATGCTTACAGACAGGGAAGAAACAGAGAGACATCAAAGTTTATGACATCTTCTATCAGGTTTCAAATTCATGTAGGTATATCCTGTGCTGTTTTGATTTTTTCTAACCTAATGAGTTTTGTCTCAGATACAGTGTTCTAGGCAATATGTCTTCATACAAAGTGTGTGTTTAAATTAATTTTGAACATTGAAATATTCCGGGTTGGTTTTTTTTTTAATTTGAAGACTGTGGGCCAGCTGACCAACTAAAGACAGGCACACAGTTAGAGACACATAAAGACTTTCCTGAATTCTGTGGCTTATTACCTATAATTGTCTGTGCCAGGGATGCAGAAACACTGCTGTCGGCTTCCTGTAATTTATGCAGATGCAACAAGGCTTACTAAGAATTAATTCAGCACTGCTTAAGCACAGTGGTATGGCTTTTTAGGACAAATATGTGTCCAGAAATGGTATTGCAGCTTCATTGCAGGGTATCAGTGAATGAGCTTGGCCTAGTCTAAATGGGCTGCATGAAGTGGGCTAGTTAAGGGTGAGTTTTGGCTGCCAGCTGTAAAGCACACTCAGTCAATGGGACCAGACTGTAGCTCCTCTGAAGCAAAACGTTGAAATGTAGAGAGTAAAGACATCTGAGGTATCTGCAGCACTAGCTCTCTTGTTTTGCTTCAAAGGTCTATTTTCATTATACCAGGTTCTTGCTGTGGACACAGGCAGTCCTGGGTTGGAACCGTCAGTGCTGTGAGACTTTGTACACAGAATTTGAGGAGGTCCTTTAAATTCAGCCACAGCTGTACTTGAATCTACAGACAGGTCATGTCTGTCTTTTGTAATACGCAAGCAAAGTCTTCTAGTACTGGGTTTACTGTGCAGTGAAAGGTCAAAAGATGATAGGATCATGTCTAACAGGAGAGTTCAGAGACACTGCTAGACTTGAGCTGTACTCCAAATCACCTGTGTCAGAAGAGGAAAATTTTCACAGCTCTATGACTTTAATGCTTTTCATTCTGTTTTTGTAATAGTAGGAAACTTCTTAACTCTTGTTTACAGATTTTTAAATCTTTTCATGATCACAAAGGGATGGGAATCGATAGTGGTAGATCTAGTGGATGTACTTGTGTGAGTTTCAATGGGATATATGGATCACTCTTGTCCAGTATGTTCTTGAGTCTTCAGGTGTGAAGATAAAACACTGTTTATAGGTATCCTGTTCACTGCAGTTGGTGGAGTTTTCCTAATATCTAACTTACATGATGTTACATTACCTATTAAGTTAGCATTGGGCAATAGAAAGAACAACCCAACCCTTCTGCATGTCATGTTGCTGCTGTTGCTATTGTAATTTTTTCTTGTTGTCAGTATTTGAGTGGTTTGGGCTTGAGCAGTTTGTTTTCCAAGCTTTCATGGCATTTATGTGTTTGAATGGTGTGTGTTGATTCTCCATGTGTAAATTAAGTACTTGCTTTAAATGTAAAAACTTTTATCTTTACCTTTTTGTGGGTAAGACAGTGATCAGAAAAAGTACTTAACTGAGAAAAATGACTGGTTTAAATTTAGAATTATAAAGTTTCCTTAAAAATTTTGGTGGTGGTGGTTTTTATTTTCTTGTCAAGAGGTAAAACTGTGGAAGTCCCACTTTCTTCTGAAAATTTCTTTTGAAATTTGTTTTTTAAAATAATGTATGGAGCAAGTCAGTTTTGTTATCCCCCTTTTGCCAATTCTAAGACAGATACAAACAGAAGCCTCTTTTCTTATTTTGGTTTTCGAATGTTCTTCTGCACATCTGTGTGGAAACTAGGTAAGAAGCAGGCATGGTGAAGTCTAAACCAACTTTCTTCAAAATACTGTTGAGTATTCAGTTTAAACCAGATGTACAACACTTCAAAATGAGTACCTTTAGTAGTATTTTCAATATAATCTGTTTGTTATTTTTATTTCCAAGAGAGTTCAGGAAAAACAGAATTTTAAAAATTTGAAAAGGATTATGAGAAAGAAAAACCGGAAAGATATCTGGGGTGTTTAGGGATAGAGGAGACAAAAGGATAAAAGCCAGAGTCAATTTAAATTGCTTTTACAAATACATTTGTATATCATGTAAAACTTTCTTGGTTTGTGGTGCACACAGTTGCAGGAAAGGCTGTATTGGTAGCTCTTACTTTCCCGGTGATACTGGAGTACTTGCCAGTTCTCCTGCCATGCTATTTTTGCTCTCTGTTGGATATGGTGTCTCGGCAAAGAAAGACTGAAGAAAGCAATGGTGTGGATGATGAGGAAGAGGAGGAAGAACATTATCGAGTCAGGATGCTAGAAAAACTGGCTGAAATATTAAAGAGTGACCCATGGAAACTTGGATTCAGCAAGGTATGTAATGTTAACCAGGGTAAAAAATGTGACGTTTGGAACATTTGATCTTCATTAGAAGGTAGTGAGGTTTCAGTTTATTCACTGGACATGTGTAGGACGTAAGCTTAGTTCATCTGGAAATGAATGGTGTACTTCAGTAAGGTTTAGGAAAATAGGTTGATTTTTTAGCAAAGTCTCTTTCCAAATTAATCTCAGATTTTATTACAACCATTTATTAAGTCTTTTCTACAAGAAACAGTGAATTAGATAATTGGAAATTGGGCTGAAGGTAAGAAAACTTTAAACCTCTGAATCATTGTATCCACTTTCACATTTATATTGGCAAATTGTATTTTCTGTTTTTCCTACATTGAGCAGTATCTATACTTTCATAGTAAGGTAGATAGGTTAGTCTCTAAGAGGTTGTCTGGGTTAGTGGTATTCCTTATTTAGGTCTATTTATAGAGCGATTTATGAGTGTAGCTTCCTGTTCTGTTTCCCTTTGCTGCGCTTGCTGTACAGCTTTTTGCTCCGACTCACCTTAGCACTGCTGTACCTCAGATGTGACCTATAGTTTATTAGTTCACAAATGTGATGAGTTAATCCTTCTGCTTTAGTCCCCTGGTGTTTTTACTGACAGATGATCTGACCTGCCTTTTTGAGCTCCCGTTTCAAAGATTTAGCAGCCTAGGCAATATATTCCAGGGTTTCACATCTTTTCCTTTATGAAGTGTTTCCTTATATCCGGTTTGACTATTCCTTGGTGTGATATAGACTTACTGCTATCTTGTTTCTTTTACCAAGGAACTGCATTCTCATTGCAGTTTCTTTATTGCTTGAAGACTCTAGCCTTTTCTCTTAAGGCTCAGCAGTTTGTTGATTTTTGCACATCTGAGCCTTTTACTATTTTGCAGTAATCTCTTTAAAGGTTTTGTCAGGTAGCATGCTCAGAATTTAGAACAGAATTTTGGTTAGTGCTTTTTCTACACTCTGTTTATACAGTTTTTGTGCCTGTACTTGAAATATTATTCAGCAAGAGACTAACACCTGGAATAAGTATATGTTTGCTTTTCTTCTTTTTGGGGAGAAGATTACCTACAGGGAACTGGACCTTTCTTACTGTGAAGCATCATGGTTCGCCTTCTGTCAGTGCAAACATCTCCTTCAGAAGATACCTGACTTGCAGAAGAACGCATTAATTCTGTATGACAAACTCAAGAAACGATGTAGAGAAATGGGACACACTTATGAAGATCAAGATGAATTAGCTCGTTTGGTATCTAAGGATATGCCCATTGAGCATGTTTGGCAGTCTCTTGAATTTTTGAAAGATCACAACATAGTGATTAGGGAGAAAAAACTAGTGTTTCTGCCTCATCTTTACAAATCTGAAAAAGACATTGCAGTTTGTATAGGTGACCTTCTCTCAAACTGCTCATGGCAACTGGATGTTGATGTGAGAAAGTTATTGGATGTTTCTGAGACATCAAGAGAAGTGGTAGGTAACAACAGTAATGATACCCAGGCTCAGGAAATGGAACAAATCAAGAAAAATAGTCTGGACCACCACAACTGTGAAAATGGCTTTTCTGAAAATAAAATGAGGTCTATGTTTGGTACCAAAAGTAAAGCAGAATTGGATTTAGATCAGGTGACTGCTATGGAAAAGATTTGTTCTAATCCTGTCACAATCATAAGTGGAAAAGGAGGCTGTGGGAAGAGTACAATAGTTAGCTGCCTTTTTCGACACTTAAAGCAGATGGAAAAAGAAGTAGAAGCTGCTTCTAAGGACTTTGAAGAAGACAAGGATGCATCTGAGGAATGGAATACCTTTGATCATTATTCGGAGTCAGAGAATATACACCAAAAAAAAGTACTGAATGTACTATTTACAGCACCCACAGGGAGGGCGGCAAGCCTTTTGCATGAAAAAACTAAGCTTCCTGCATATACACTGCATCAGGTAAGGAACTTAATTTTTTTTTAAACTGTGTTCTGAAATACCTTTATGAAACTGTCCGTTCTTGTGTTGAAAAAAACATAGCTTGCTATTGAACTTTTCCTGTGAAGAGTAGCTATTAATGATAATGCATAGGTACAACTAGTGAGCATTTGAAAGTCAGGGCTACATTTATTTTCATAAAGTTTTAAATGCATTATTTCTGTACATTTGTTTTGCCTATGTATACATATCTCAAATTTGTGCTTTTCTAGGGCATCTGGTCTTCTGTCTGGCTTCTCAGATTTAATTTTTGTAACCAAGACAGAAACACCTTCTAGGTGTCTTGTTTCCTAGCAGTCATACTGATACCTGCCCATACATCAAATGTTTAGTAGCCTGTACTTAACTAATGAGACAGATTTCATCCACACAGTGTTTTCTTAATTGCTGTTAAATATTTTGGATTTGAATTTTTTTTTTAAAAAGATAGAAAGCAAAGTCTGTTAATAAACTTATTAGCAAAGTTACATCTCTGTTGTCCTTGGTAGTGGAAGGTGGCAGGAAGATGTTGTAGGTGTGGAATAACCTATAGCAATGAAAGTTTGTTACAACATAAAGTACTGTTGAGTTACATGTTTGAGGAATGGGTGGTTGTGTGTCTTATTTCTCTGTTTGGCATTGGGGATTTACTAGTGTCAGCAGCTGCAGTAGGAGGTGTTCTGTTAACTGGGTGAACCTAATGACTGAGTTTAGATCCTTTAGGATCCCTGCAGAAAAAAAGGAAAAGATGCATTTAAATATGATCAATCTCAGCTACAAATGTGTTCACCATGGAGGGAAATAAGACTGAATGGTTGAGTCTTCGAAGTCTTTGCAGGTTTAAGAATTTCAGAGAATATCTCTAAATCCAACATGAGAAGGTGCCATGCTTCAACTACCTTTATAAGACAGTAGTTTATTGTTGATTAATGTCAGAGCTTGATTTATTTCAATTTGTTTCTAGATCATCTATAGTTTTAGATCATGGAGGCAGAAACAACAGGAAGAGCCATGGAAATTTTCTACTGTGACAGTTCTGATTGTGGATGAAGGAAGCTTGGTGTCTGTACACATTCTTAGTGTAGTTTTAAAACTCTTGCGTGAGCATGCTCAACTTGCCAAACTCATAATACTGGGTAAGTGAAATAGCACATTTAGCATATTATGTACAGTACTGAATAATACACAGGTATACAGAGCTGTCATGTGTCTCACTGTCTCTTAATATAGAAAGTAAAAATTTCCAGCTGTCACAGAGGTATGATTTTTGGTGTGGCATTTATGGCATTTGTTTTTTAAGAGAAATACGAAAAATGTAAATTACACTGCAGCTTGATTTCCCAAAAAAAGCTTGTTAGATTCTTGGAATTCTTAATACAGTTTCTGTGAAATAAGACAGCATATTACTGTGTAGAGGGTTGCCTGTTTATTCATTCCAATGGATTTTTTTCAAAACAGTTTTCAACAGATGAGGCTTCTCACAAGTGCTAATTTGTTTTCTGTTTAGGTGATACTAGACAACTACCAAGTATAGAACCAGGAAACATGTTGGCTGATATCTTTGAAGGTCTAAAATCAAGGGGCTTTTCTGTGGAACTGCGAACAAATCACAGAGCTGAATCACAACTAATTGTAGATAATGCATCAAGGTATGATATTCTTATGCATGTAAGAAGCCTTGTAGTGTGCTCAGACCTTTACCTGCAAAATAGTAGTCCATTCATACTTGTATCTATAGTACTGCTTCTGTAATACAGACCCCTTTGTAACTTTTGAAATGACTTGGAATTGTTTCTTTAAAAAAGAATAATTTCATAGAATCATTAGGGATCGGAAGGGACCTTGAAAGGTCATCTACTCCAATGTCCCTGTCACAGCTGGATCACCTAGACTAAGTTGCACAAGAATAGATCCAGGCGGGTCTTGACCGTCTCCAGAGGAGACTCCACAACCCTCCTCGGCAGCCTGTTCCAATGCTCCCATTATCCTCCATGTGGAGAAGTTCCTTCTAATATTTATATGGAATCTCCTGTGTTCCATCTTGCACCCATTGCCCCTTGTCCTATCACCAGATGACCCTGAGAAGAGCCTGGCTTCATCCTCCTGACATCCACCTCTCACATAGTTATTGACATTAATGGGGTCACCCCTCAGCCTCCTCGTCTCCAAGCTAGAGTCCCGGCTCCCTCAGCCTTTCCTCGTAAGAGAGGTGTTCTACTTCCTTCATCATCTTGGTTGCTCAACGCTGAACACCCTCCAGCAGCTCTGTCCTTGAACTGAGGGGTCCAAAACTGGACACAGTACTCCAGATGCGGCCTCACTAGTGCAGAGTAGAGGGGGAGAAGAACCTCCCTCGATTTGCTAACCATCCCCGCTCTGATCCCCTCCAGGATGCTGTTGGCCCTCTTGGCCAAAAGAGCACATTGCTGGCTCATAGTCATCCTGCTGTCTACTAGGACTCACAGGTCCCTTTCTCCTACACTGCTCTCCAACAGGTCAGTCCCCAACCTATACTGGTCCCTGGGATTGTTCTTGCCCAGATGCAAGACCCTACACTGACCCTTGTTGTACCTCATTCAGTTTCTCTCTGCCCAACTCTTTAACCTGTCCAGGTCTCGCTGAATGGCAGCCCAGTCTGCTGGGGGGTGGGTGACACCACGCAGCTTGGTGTCATCAGCAAAGTTGCTGACAGTGCACCCTAATCCCTTATACAAATCATTAATGAATAGATTGAAGAGGACTGGTCTCAGGATTGATCCTTGGGGGACCCCACTAGATACAGGCCTCCAACTAGACTCTGTTTTTAGGACATTGCTGTTAAGTCATGTTTGACTAATCTTAGAGCCTTCTGTGATGTTGTAATTAAATGGGTAATGGATGGAAGACAAGTTGATATGGTCTATCTTGGTCGTAGAAAGGCTTTTGATAAAATCCACCATAACATCCTTGTAAATAAGCTTATGATTGTGGAATTATTGATCAGATTATGAATCGTATTAAGAATTGGCTATACAACAGAGCTCAGGAAGTTGGAATTTAATGATGCAGACTCTAGTTGGAGACCTGTAACTAGCGGTGTTCCCCTGGGGTTCAGTTCTGGGTCCAGTGCTGTTCAATATCTTCGTTAATGGTATTGATGGTGGAATAAAGGGTCTACTCCGGAAGTTTGCTGACAATACTAAACTGAGTGGATTGGCTGATTCACCTAGTGACTATTCAAGGAGGTTTGCACAGGCTGGAGGGTTGGGCTAAGAGAAATTTAATGAGTTAACAAAAATAAATGTAGAGGCCTTCACTTGGGCAGGAATAATGGGATGGATCAATACAGGTTGGGTAATGACCAGCTAGAAAGCACACCTGGGGAGAGGGATATTGGAGTTTTTGTGGATAATATACTAAAAATGGATCAGCAATGTGCCCTTGTGGTCAAGAAGGTCAATAGGGTGTTGGGATGTATCAAGAGAACTATGTCTAGCAGATCAAGGGAAGTTATTCTACCACTTTATTCTGCTTTAGTGAGGCTGCACCTGGAATATTGTGTCCAGTTCTGGTCTCACCAGTTCAGGAGAGATACGGAATTAATTGAGACAGTTCAGTGCAAAGCTGAGAGGATTACTGGGGGTCTGAGAGAGATTGAGAAAATTGGGACTTTGCTTTGGACAAAAGATGGATATGAGGGGATTTAATTACTGTCTGTAAATACATGAGGGCTGGGTATCAAGAGGAAAGGAATACTGTCTTTTCAGTTGCATCAGACGTGACAAGGGGTAATGGATGCAAGCTTGAACACAGGAGGTTTCACCTCCATATGAGGAAGGACTTCTTTACAGTAAGGGTTATTAAATATTGGAATGTGTTGCCTAGGGAGGTTGTGGAGTCCACTTCTCTGGAGGTGTTTTAAGACCTGCCTTAATGAGTTTTTATATAGTTCATTTAGGTGGTGATGCTTTTCAGTAATCTGTGTTCTCCTTGAGCAGGAGGATTGGACTCGATGACCTTTGAAGGCCCCTTCCAATCCTAGTAATGTGTGCGTGTAAACTCTGTGTGTAAGTGTGACAGCAGCTAAAACAGGCTGAATTACATTGGGAGTTTAGATGTGAAGGGTTGTTACATCCTTTCTATTTCTTTGTTTTATTAATACCCAGAACCTTCCGCCCTTGATTTGCTTTTGGTTTTACAACAATTAGAAAACCTCTGTATAAACCATTCTGCTCCCTTGAGAAGGACTGTATGGTTTTTACTAAGGATCTACTGGATATTTAGAGAATAAATTACCATTTTTTAAAATTGTGAAACTAAGATGTTTATAAGAAGGAGTTTTTTGCTGTGTGTAGTGTAGATGACAAAAATAGATACATGGTGAACCTCATGCTGATGCAGGTGATGATACACTAGAATACTGTAACTGGAAAGAATGTTTATTTTCTGTTTTCCCTCCACTGCTGTGGTCAAGAATATCTTGCCGAAAGCTTCCTGAATTTGATGAAGTGCTGAAAGTTTCTAATTGGAATGAAGAAGTCATAATGCCAAACCCAGAGAAAAAATTCATTCTTATTGCTTTGCCTGCTGGAGGGGATTGTCACAGTAAGTGTGTATTAACAGTTGTGGTCTTGACTTTCCTTTGGTAAAACATAGACTGCTTGGCTAGAACAATGTTTAGGGAGATTTTAGTCTGTTTTTGTTTGTGGTATAAATTCATTCCTAGATCCCTGATTTCTGTTTTCCTTTCTATAAGAAGATGCAGTAAGATCCATACATAAAAAAGGATATGCTGCAAAACTCCAGCTCACCAGTTGTACTTTAAAATGGGGGAGACACGGCTTCCTTCAGTGCAATCAGATTTAATTGTCTTCTTGTGTTTTAGATGGAGCTGTCAACCTTGAAAGATGAATTTTTTCAGAGGTGAATCATTTGAGTAAATAGCAAGTGTAACATGATGATGTGTTGGACAAGAATGTGATGCCAAACTTCCAAGTTTGGAAAATGGAAGCAGAGGGGACTTGAGGATTTCTTTAAAAAATGTTTCAAGGTCAGGGTTATGGCCATTGCATCTTGGGGTTTTTTTTAACCCTTACTGGATAAGGGGATTGCGTGGTCTCCACTTTATATGCATCAAAAAGCTTCAAGGGGGATGTGACCAGAACAGTACAAATGGATTTCTTCTGTGAAATCCAAATATGTAGGTCTGTGGCTGAAAAATGTTTTATCTTCGCCTCTTCAGTGTGCTGCATCAGAAACTTACTTTGCATAAAATATGCTCACTGCATGTGTTTAACACAGAGAAATAAAAATTTCCTTCCTATAACTTTTTTCTCACAGATTTAAACAGTGAAAAAGTACATTATAACTTTTGGGGAGGGGTGTATATGTGGGTGCTTTGTGGAGGGTGTTGTGTTTGATGTTCTTTTAGTTTTGTCTTAAGCAAGTTGCCATTGAAGAAAGAAATGTGCAAAGGCAATTTCATACTGAATTAATGTTTTTCTTTCTTAAATTGTCTGTTCCACTTATTTTTATGACTTACATATTTTCTCTTCTAAAACAGATTTGCAGACTGCCATAAAGACTCTACTTCAAAATGGTCCAGGATTACAGGATGCCAAACAATCACAGTTCATTGCTTTCAGAAGGTAACAGAGCATGCAGGCAAGCATTGAAAAAACCCTTCCTTCCAGCCAAAGTCTAAAAATAGCTGGTTGTACTGAGTTGGAGAGACCAGTGGCAATATCATAAAAGTACCAGAGAGAACCACACAGCGGTGCCTGCTGGTTGCCTCCAGTCTGTCCATGAAGAGTTGCTTCATTTTCCTATAAACTGAATGCTATTTTGCGCCATGATTTCTGCTCATGCACTCATATTCATTGGTATTGCTTATGTTAAAACAAAGCTTGGACACAAAGTGTAGTAGTTTTTGTAGCAGATTCTCATAAGAGTTTGTGCTCTGGTGTTTTCTACCAGAGGAACCTGCAAAATGTGAAGAAATGGCCATATTGAATGTTTGGAAAGGTTGGTGATCACTGGTAATGAGTGAACCATCACAGGAGCATGAATAGTATGACTCACAGAAACACTGAAGGGAAAAAAGTAATATGGATCAGTAGTCCATAAGCTTACACTTCTGCAAAAAAGGCTATTCCACTTTTATTTGTGAAAAAACCTTTCCACAGCAAATAAACCCCACCATTTACAGTGGTTTATGCAATTCAGCTAGTTCGCATGTTTGTTGTGCCAAATAACTCTAAAATCTTGTTTTATTTTTACAGTCTGCATCCAGGTATAATACGGTTATTAATTACAGAATTACAGAGAATTCCTGGTTGGATTTTGGAAAAACACAAAATAATCCCCTCCATTCCTGCCACTCTAGTCTGTCACAAAGTCTGTCACGGTTCTTAAACACCTCCAGGGATGGTGATTCAACAACCTCCCTGGAAAGGCCGTTCCAGTGCCTTGCCACTCTTTCTGTAAAGAAGATCTAAATATGTAGTCTAAATGTCCCCTGCCACAGCTTCGGACCGTTGCCCCTGGTTCTGTCATTAGTCACTAAGGAGAAAAGGCCAACACCCACCTCTCTACAGCCTCCCTTTAGGTAGTTGTAGAGGATGAGGTCTCCCCTCAGCCTGCTGTTCTGCAAATGAAACCTGCCCATCTCCCTCAGCCTCCCCTCATATGACTCATTCTCTAAACTCATGAGCTTAGTAGCTCTCCTCTGGACATGTATCAGCGTCTCCATGCCTTTCCTATAATGAGGGTACCAGAAGTGAACACAGGACTCAAGATGAGGCTTCACAAGGCCGTGTACAAGGGCATGATAACTTCCTTTCTCCTGATACAGGCCAGGATCCTGTTTGCCTTCTTGGCCACCTGAGCACACTGTTGGCTCATGTTAAGTGAGCTGGCTACCAGCACCCCCAGGTCCTTTTCTGCTGGGCAGCTTTCAAGCCACTCATCCCTCAGGCTGTAGCGGTGTCTGGGGTTGTTGTGACCAAAATGTAGCACCCAGCACTTGGCCTTATTGTCCCTCAGACAACTGGCCTCAGCCCATCGATCCAACCTGTCCCAAGTTCCTCTGGAGAGCGTTCCTGCTCTTGAGCAGATCAACACTCCCACACAATTCGGTGTCATTTGCAGACTGACTGAGGGAGCTCTCCATCCCCACGTCCAGATATTAATAAAGATATTAAATGAGACTGGCCTCAACACTGAACCTTGAAGGACACTGTTTGTGACTGACTGCCAGCTAGATTTCACCCTGTTAATCACAACTGTCTGTGAACAGCTAACCAGCCAGTTTTGATCCCAGTGAAGGGTACCTTTCCTTATACCATCATTGACCAGTTTCTCCAGAAGACTGTTGTGGGAGACTGTGCCAAAAGCCTTCCCAAAGTCCAGGTAGACAACATCCACAGCCTTCCCCACCATCTAAAAGGGGAGTCACGTGGTTGTAGAGAGACATCAGGTTGGTTAAGCAACCCTTTCATAAACCTATGCTGGCTGGCCCTGATCCCTTGCCTGCCCTACAATTGCCATGGGATTCGTATGTATTTATAATCAGCATCTAAAAGTTAAAATTTCAAATCTTTAAAAAGCAAAAGATCTTGTGACTGTTACCAATATTCTTATTTTTGTACGATTTAGGCAAGACTGCGATCTTATAAATGAACTTTGCTGCCAACACTATTCAGATCATGTAACCAGGTAAGCTAGCTTACGTTTTTGAACATGTTAGAGCCAGGCCAACAGCCTAAAATAAGAATTGTAATGTTTCATCCCGATCTGATTACTTATGTTAAAAGTAACTTACATAATAGTCCTTCTTTGACACGTTCTTTAATCTCAGCCTGGGCTGTGAACACAGGTGATGTAACCAAAGTGTTTGCCTTTCACTTGAAGTGTCATTATGTGAATCCCAAGATTTTGAGTTACTGCTGAATATTTAAGACTGACATAAAAGCCCCCCCAGGTTAATTATTTTTTTGCTGCCTTATGATTCCTAAAGATTACAGAATTCTTTTGGAAGCATGATTTTGGTGCTGCTCTGTTTTTAATCAGAAGCTTTTACAAGTGTCAAGAATGTGTTTTAAATGTGAGTTGTCTTAACTGTTTTGAACATTGGACCCCAGTTTGGAGAGAGGAAGGAGAAATACTGAGAGATGTTAAATGCTACTTTGGAAAAACATTAATTTCTTTTCAATTTTTTGGCCTAGAAACCATAAAAAACGACTTGTATTTCAAATTGGTGACAAGATTTCCTGCACACGAAATGCATATGTCAGGGATCTCTTGCCAGACAGCACTTTTGGAGAGGGTTCTAATGGCCAAAAATGCAAACATGGAGAAACCACCACCACTACAGATCTTGCTGACAAGGACAGGCGGCTATGCAATGGAGATATATTTTTCATAACAGAGGTAAGTCTTTGCTGCAGGGACTTGCACAAAAAAATAACAGTGGTGACTGACTCAGTCCTTGTGGGATTTCTAGAACAAAACAATTCACAGTTTAAAATTTTAGTCTGTAATGCAGACATTGTTTTTCTGCTGAACTCTCATTCAAAAGGCAAGGAGAGACAGACTTACAGTAGCAAACTAAAAAGAAATCTCTGGGCATTTTTGTAAAATGTGTTTCGATGGTCTGCTTGTGTACGGTATGAATACATCCGGTACATCACAGGATTGTTTTGGTTGACAAAGATCTTCAAGAACATTTAGTCCAACCATTAACCCAACTGTGCAGGCCCCCTGCTAAACCCTGTTCCTAAGCTCCTTATCTACACGACTTTTAAACACATTCAGGGATGGTGATTCAGCCACCTCTCTGGACAGTCTGTTCCAATGCCTGATGACCCTTTTAGATGAAGAAGTTTTTCCTAGTGTCTAACCTAAACCTCCCCTCTTGCAACTTGCGGTCATTTCTTCTTATCCTATCACTTGATACTTTTGAGAAGGGATCAGCACCCATCTCTCTACATCTTCTTTTCTGGTAGTTAGAGACAACAATAAGGTCTTTTCTCAGCTTCATTTTCTCTAGATTTAAACTCAGGAGCCAGTGAAAATATTAGTATGTGTGCCTGAGAAAGAGGGTACCATGCAGGGTTGGAGTGAGACATGAAGAATCTTCTCCTTTTGGTTTAACAAATAGTTAAATGCCCTTCACTGTACCCTGGGATGATCTATGTTTTCTGGGGTTGGAACTGCATTTGTCACCAATTTTCTTACCAAAAAGAAGGGTAGGCCCTGTACAGTGAAACTACGTTCCCCGAAAGGTGGTCAGTGAAAGATGGCACTCTTTTGGGTTTAATGTTTCCTGAAACTATTTCACTTGGTCAGTGTTGCTGCCTTTGTCATTTCAGGGCAGTCTGGTCACGTGCTGGCATACAGATGTTGGTCAAACTGCTGACATAAGCTTACTGCTCAGGGTTCTTCTGCTGTTTCTATAGGATGTAGAGGTTGCTAATGAGCGCTTACTGACGATCAGCAGCATGTACGGCTCCACTTTGACAGTGAAGTATAAGGCGCTGAAGAAGTTGTGTCACATAAGACATGGCTGGGCCAGAACTATTCACACTTTTCAGGTAAAAAATGAAAAATCCCCACAGTTAGGACCTGATAAAATTTTCTCGCAGCATTATTTGCTAATGTACCGTATTTTCATGTGAAAGAGTAAGAAGCTCTCTTGAACCTAAAATTCCTTGAATGCAGGATAGAAAATACTTTTGAAAGTGTCTCTGTCTCCAACTTCCTCATTCCTGTAAGACATTTTTTTTTAAAAGCTACTTACTGGAAAACTTGATTTGCTAATGTCTTCTTAATACACACTTCAGGGTTCTGAAGAAAATACAGTTGTTTACGTGGTTGGCAATCCTGGCCGTCAGCACTGGCAGCACGTGTACACAGCTGTGACCAGAGGACGCTGCCGTGTCTATGTCATAGCTGAAGAACTGCACCTCATGAAAGCAGTCACTAACAAGAATGTGCCCAGAAAAACTCGCCTGCAGAGATTTTTGAGAGAGACAATCTCAGAAACAAGCAGGAGTCCCCAAAAAATGTCTCCCCTGACGAAGAGCTGGAAAAGTCAAGAGCTTGAAACTTCGTGTGTTTCTGACACTCAAGGTGTTCCAGACCCATCTGAACCTCTAACTGACTGGACTAAACAAGAGAGGTTAGCCGTTCTCAATAGAGAAGGGCAGACGGCCAGTTTGCACACAAGTCCTTGTAAAAGACCACAAACTCTTCCAGCAAATTCTAATGATGCTCTGGAAACACCCTGTGTAAGTATGTGTGTGCTGAGAAAGTTTAAAACAGGCTTTTGCAGTCCTTGACCACCACAGGTCACTTGGATACTGTTACAATTGTTTTGTTGTTATTATTGTTTACTTACTAATTGTCAGGATGACTGGTGAAGCAGTTGTCTGGCTGTTGCTTTGCCACAGTAAAGAATGACAAATTGATAAAAATGAGCTGTAAGTAGTAGTAATTTATACACAGAGTTACTCCCTGGAGTAACTATGATACTGTTGGCTGGCATGGCCCATACTCTTTATGCACAAAAGTAGTTTTTAGGAACTGACCTGCTCTGAAAGAGTTATTTCAAGTTAATTGTTGATTTGTGTACAGTGTAACGCCCCTAACAGATGCTGATTTCATTCTATCTGTTTTGAGCGCTGTCACAGGGAAGGAGTTCCTGATTTTGGAGATACTGCTGTTCTGATTCAAAGGCTGGTAACATTTTTGTTTTGTTTTGTTTTGTTTTGACAGGCAACAGTACAGGATTCCCCCCTTGGCTCTTCCAGACTTAGGAATCTTACTTTGGGAGAACCAACTCCTAGGAAGCTTTTCAAAAACTAACGAACAATTAACCGTCCTCACTATGAACATTTTCTTGAACCTGCTTAATTCAGGACTTTGGGAATGGCGAAACAGGTTCTGCAGGTGGTTTTCATAGGCTTTTTCCTGTATTGGCATGTTCTAGGAAGAACAGCTTGTTCTAAAACAAACCATGTATTTCAGTGAACTGGTTTTACTTTGACATGTCCTGGTGTCCTGGTTTGGAAGAAATCAGGCGGGCAGAGCGACCCAGTTAGGAATTCCCCTTCCCTGGATCTCTGCGATAGAAAAGGTTTGACACCTGGAATGCAAATGAAAAATATAAATGCAAAGAAGGCCTACTAAATAAGAATACTAGCAACACAAAGGTAATTCCCCTCCCCAAAATTATTTATACCAATACCCACCGCCCCCCAAAACCTGAAGGGTAATCCAGTAGGGTCAACGTAAATGCTGGGGAAGCATCCCGAGGTAGAGCGCTGGAGCCTGGCTGAAATCCTTATGGAAAAGCAGCTGCAGCAAAGTAGTAGCAAAAAAAAGCCACGAAACAGCTTAGGCAGGGAGTGGCTTCGACAGCATGAGAGGGTCTGGAAAGGGAAACTCCAGCAGGGTGAGCGGCAGTAAGTCTGCAGCTCCAGCTGAGGAAAGGTAGAAGTCCGCGGCGAACAGCAGGGGGGGCCAGAGGGGTCCAGAAGCAGCGAAATGCAGCAGCAAAGAAAGCAGTGAAGAAGGCTAAACCAGTCCCAAAAAAGGCCCTTGAAATAATTGTGGCAGACCAATCCCAGAACCAAACAGATCTCCTGCTCAAAATAATAACCAATCATAGAACAGAGACCTTCCACTTGAAAGTAATTTACAGTCATAATGTCAGAAAATCTGCTCAAAAATAAACTAAAAAGAAACCTGAACAGCTTTCCTGTTTCCCCCAGAGCCATTCCCCCCTCCCCCCTGCCTTCCTGCTTTCTGCCCTTCCCAGAGTGGACCATCGTTACAACACTTAAAAGAGAGGGTGGTTTTTTTACTCTCTACCCCAGGACAGTGTGCCAGTCATCAGAAAGCTTCTACTTCCTTTGTTTTGATTCAGAATGATCCTACAGGTCTTGTAGGATCCAGATGTTCCCTTAAAAATA
Organism: Upupa epops; assembly: GCA_013397515.1. Lineage (NCBI taxonomy): Eukaryota > Metazoa > Chordata > Aves > Bucerotiformes > Upupidae > Upupa > Upupa epops. The sequence goes on from VZRI01001088.1 coordinate 36,667, forward strand.
TTAGGGGATCCCTAGCTTTAAATACTTTAGCCACCATCTTTAGCAAAAGCTGCCCATCTCCTGTCACTGCAAGAAGCAGCGCCAAGCAAGTGTGCAATTTGCTGTGCAAAGACAGTTAACACAGGGGTCTGCTTTAGATTTCTCTGATGTGGCACAACTGTGGGTGTGAAGCCTTGGTGGATTATGGATTTTAATCTTGTTATAAATAGAACACGAAAGTTGCAGATGGTGGCAGAAAAGCGTTCTCAGTGAGTACTTGAAAGAGCTGTATAATTTGCCATTGATGCTTCAGCTGACAGTTGCTGGCTGACGGTGATCTTGGTAAGAAAAGCAAAACTCGAAGTGAGGGGTCAAAGGTTTTTGTGTGGTGCAGGCCTTGCCTGTGGTAATTTTTGAGGGGAATACATGGAATGTTTAGTCAAACACTGGACACACTGTAAATGATCGCGTTTGATCGGCTTAGCAGTTACAGTCGGTACTTGTACACACGTGGCATGAAGTGCATCACAAATATAAAAGTGGCGTTGGATTTTCCTTTTCTTTTTTGCTAAAGTGGTGGGGGAAAAATAAAGTACAAAAATCAGTCCCTTTTTAATGTCTTTAAATCACAGTTTATTTGAATTTATACAGTTCTTCCATACAAATATTTGCAACAGTTTGAATTTCAAAAAACATAACATAGACGATAAATATCATGCTATTAAAGTATTAAATTTGTACAAAAATACTTTACAGTTTAATACTTATTTGTTACAAATAAAAATACGTATTTCAGTGACTCATGAACTTTCCTTTTATTTCAAACATAATTGAACCTTGAATGTCATTCTGACCTTTTCTGGCAGTGCTGAAATAGAAATCAGATACCTCTGTGTGTGTGTGTGTGTGTGTGTGTGTGTGTGTGTGCAGGGCAGGTGAACTTATTAATATATTGGAAACAGCAACAGGGATACAGTTAAACAGTTTAAATTGACCCGAAACAACTCTGTAAGGTGATTGCTTAGATACGGAGACTCTACAAATGTACAAATCCAGTATCTTCATATGCACCAATAACAAGAATTACCAATAACAACTTGAATACCGGAATAAACCAAAGCAGCTGCTGGTGAGCATGTAAAGCAACTGGCAGCATTTTATTGCTTGGGGGGGAAGAGGGGAGAAGAGAGAATTCGTATGTGTTTGTAAAACATATTTACAGTTGTAGATTCTAAAAATGTGTTGTGTGGGGGGCGTAACATGTATCATAAAGAAGGCTGAAAAAAATGGGACTTCCGTCCCTTCATGGAATTGTTTGACTTAAAAAGCTCATGTGTGACAGTACAATTTACAGGTTTATGGATCCCTAAAGAGATTTTTGTGTCAATCTTCCACTGACATAGTTTTAAAAAAAACACTCAAAATGTTTCTTCTAAAACCTTTCAACTCTGTCTGAACTTAGTTCGGTTTTACTGTCGTCAGTAACCCTCCTTCAGAGGTTTATCCCACTAAAAAAGTCTCTGCTTAAAAATACCCGCAGGTTGCAAGACATAATGTTAAATACTTCATTGCATAGGGAATAACATACATCCTACCAATTTACTGGAGCTGGGGAGCAACGTTCATGCCATACTGTAGCTTCCTACAAATGTTTTGATTAAACAGCTAAGCCGTGCTTTGTCTGAGGTGGGTACCCTTGCCAGCAGAATAAAGGTCCCCAAGAACCAACCGCACACCAAGCCATTTCACAAGAAAATGATGTGGTTACTGCTCCTCCTGGTCCTCCAGACAGCACCTTTCTGATAAAATGTTTTTAAAACCCATGTGACCTGGACACCACTGTTAGCAGAAGTTAACTCCATGCTTTCCCTTCTATGATGATGGGAGAGGAACATTTACACCATAGTAAAAACATCACCCGACTCTCGTATTTGCTAATGACAGATTGTTTAGACTGGAATGACTTGTCTCAAGGAAGAATTACACTTTTTCAAAAGTAACCATGAATTAGTACAAGCCTTCAGACAGACAGACTAACCTCCTGTGCTTTTTTAGTGCTCTAGAACATCTGAACTTCAATCTCGAAGAAACCTTAAGGGGATTTAGCACCATAATTGTCTTTTGTTACCAAATGTCCCACTACCTGATTTTCTGCTATAACGTATTTGTAGGATCCCGCGTCTCTGTACTGATGTTAGTGTGTCCACTCTGCTGAAGGAAGGCATTATTCTGGTCGCTCCACTCCCCACTTGCTGAAGTTGGTTGTTCTGAGCTTCCTTTTTGGGATGCCAGTGGGTTTCTGCTAATCACCAGTTCCAGCTTATTGCCAGATTCTGCGATGAGGGGAACAACCAGACAGCAGTCAAAGTCTCTGGTGCGGATGTGGTTTACCTGAACGATGAGAAGATTGGTTTTTGTTATTGCTGTAGGAAAAAAATGCAGTCACAGATTTATCCTTTAGACTGTGCACCATGATTCAAGTATTCCAGGTAGAGAAGAGTCTGTACAAGACTACCATGGCATTCGGTCTGAAGATACCAGTTAACATTTACTACTGGCCTTTTAACATACTGTAACTACAGTGGGCATAATGACACTGCTCCATAGTGACAGCTGTTAGCAGCTGTTGCAACCCCAAAAAGGACATCTAACATCACATCGTTTTTCTGAAAGGCAACAGATCCCATCCAAATTTCCAGTTCAGTTAAGGTCTGGAAAAAGGTAGCAGGTCTATATCAAAAGTAGCAAAAATCTGTCTGGAATTGCCTTGGGGAATTCCAACTTCCAAGTGAGTAGCTGAGCATCAAATTTGGTTTTCTGAAATGCCTCGTTCTCAAAGAGCCTGTATCTTCAAATAGGATGTTACAGAATCACAGAATGCCAGAGGCTGGAAAGGACCTCTGCAGATCATCTAGGTCAATCCTCTGACTTCTAGGGCAGGATCCTTAGAGCAGCTCACACAGGAACATGTCTGTGTGGGCTGTGAATGTCTCCAGACAAGAAGTCTCTACAACCTTTATGGACAGCTTGTTGAGTGCTTTGATATCACTGAAAAAGCTTTCTCTTACATTGAAATGACATCGCCCATGTTGCAGTTTGTGATCATTGGCCCCCGTCTTGTTGCTGAGCATCCTGACCCTCACTCTATATGCTCGTAAGCATTAATGAGATGACCAATCAATCGCCTCTTTTCCAGGTTAAACAGCCTCATCTCTCTCTGCCTTTCCTCATTAGGAAGATGCTCCAGCTCCCTGACCATCTTAGTGGCTCTGCACTGAATTCTCTCCAGTAGCTCCTTCTTGAGCTGTGGAGTCCAGAACTGGGCACAAAACTACAGATGTGGCCTCACCAGGACAGAGTAGAAGGGGAGAACTTCCTGCAACCTACTGGCCACACTATTTTTAATGTGCCCCAGGAGACCAATGGTCCTCTTGGCCACAGGGGCAAATTTTTGGCTTATGGTCAGTTTGTCCTGCACAAGCACCTCCAGGTCCTTTTCCCTGGAGCTATACTCTAGCAGGTCAGTCCCCAACCTGTTCTTATACATGGGGTTGTTCTTCCCCAGATGCAGCACTGCACTGCAGAAAAAAACAGCCTTAGTGTCACTGCATAAAAGCCCAAGTCACCATGAAGTGCTACCTTTTCTTTCTGAGCATCTTCAGCAATTTACACAGCAACAACTGTGACCATTTGTCGTTCTTCCATCCCTCCATACCCACCTTTTCCCTGCAGAAATACAAAAGACCACATCTGCTCCTCGTTTAAAATATATTAAGCAATGTAGATTAGCAGGCTGCTCTAAAGTAAGTGATGCCAGAAGCTTTACCTGTAAAAGTCTGTCATACGGTTTTAAACCTCCCAGGTCGCCAGGTCCAGCTGGTCGAATATTTTTCACGTACACTCCTTTTTCCAGTAAACCATCTGAGACACTGAACCCAAAGTCTTCTCCGTCAGACTCCTTGTACAAAGTTACCTGGGAAGGTGATGTGATGTGATGAGAATGTTAAAAACCAGAAATGGCCCACGTTTCTACAAGATCTAGGAAAGCTTTTTTTCCTAGAGGGTTTTTTTTGTTTCTTTGGGGTTTTATTCCTTCACAGATTGCTCACCTACCTATTTCTTGTGATTACATGAGAGTTGTCCTCATTTTGACATTACGTTTATATTCTCAGAAGCCTCCTCACTCTTCAGCAAGAAGCAGCCCTTTTCCCTCCTTCTTGTCAGTTGGTAGTTTGTGTCTTTTACCCCACCTTTGTGATGTCACTTCTTTTGTTTCTTAGGGGGTTTGGTTTTTTTCCCCTACCCTGCCTACTCTAGAATCTGAGTAGAAGTATCCAGCTGGTCAGCGAAGTTTAGTTCAGCTTTGAGGATGAAGACCTGGCCTCAACCAAATAACTGGTCTTCCAGACCTTCTCCTGGCATAAATGCCACCAGCACTGTAAACCCTAGCCCTCAATTCAGGCAGGTAATTGTGAAGGTGCCTTATTTGAACTTCATTAAAAAACATACAAAGAGCTTGTGAGCAGTGCTCTTAGAGTCACACAGCCAAGAGGCAGCTGTTCAAAAGCAGGGAACAAAGTTAATAAACCTGTTAGAAAAGAATGTTCTAAGAACAAGTGCTTACAGGCAGTTTTGTTTAATTCAGTTATCTGACAGGACATTTTTTATGGGCGTGGTGGTATGCTTGCATTTCTTGTATGAGGTGTTCTTCTTGCTTCTCTCTCACACCATTAGGGCAGGCTGTGCAAGTTAATTGTGTGAGTCAGTGGTGTGACGTCTGACTGACACTGATGCTAGCACAAAACCTGCACACTGATACCGTCACACAGCCAAAGACTGCGCTTCTACTGGATGGGGCTCTGGGCAATCTGTTCTAGTTAGAGATGTCCCTGCTTGTTGAAGGGGGTTGGTCGAGATGCCCTTTGGAGGTCGCTTCCAACCCAATATATTCTGTGATGCCATGATTCCACTGTTGTTCTCCCTCTGTGCCGTACAGCCAAGCAGAAAGCCACACCTAAATTTCTGCTAATTAAGTTGGAGGCTGTCTCCTTGCCAGCAGCTGATTCTCTTATTTGGTATGAGCTGTCCTCTAACACTTCCCAGTGTCTACTGGGTTTACACACCTCATCTTTTCTGGTATCTTCCCCCAAAGTAACTTGCTGATGATTCTGTCATAGTTACCCCCACCTCACTCAGAATTTTAGGAGTCCAAAGAGACTTCAGCTATTAGCAAACCTATCTAAAATTCAAAACAATTAATCATGGAATGATCTTAATTTGTATCAACAGCTGCTGTACTAGCAGGAATCTGGGCCATTTCCAATAATTTCTTATCAACAGAAGCTTTTGTTTGTGATATCACAGCATGGCTAACGCAGCTTTGATCTGAAGTGTGTTTGAAGCTGCCATCAAAGTGTCATCAGACTGCCACTGTAGCAAGGTTGAAAAAGGTAATGAAGGAGGGAGATCTATTCTATTGACAGATTTGCATGTATTTCCTAGCAAGAATGAAAAAACTAATTAGCACTGGACCAAGCCACTCGTCACCCCAATCTTCAAGAAGGGTAAGAAGGAGGATCCAGATAACTATAGACCGGTCAGCCTCACCTCTATCCCAGGAAAGGTGATGGAGCAATTTGTACTGGATGCTGTCTCTAGGCACATCAGGGACAAGAGGGTCATTAGGGACAGTCAGCATGGCTTCACCAAGGGGAAGTCGCGCTTGACCAACCTGATAGCAGGTTAGATGATAGATGGATAGATGATGGCAGAGCAGTGGATGTGGTCTGTCTTGACTTCAGTAAGCATTTGACACAGTCTCACATAGCATCCTTGCAGTCAAACTGAGGCAGTGTGGACTGGATGATTGCGCAGTGAGGTGGGTTAAGAACTGGCTGCTGGGAAGAAGCTAGAGAGTAGTGGTTAATGGGACAGTGTCTAGTTGGAGGCCTGTATCTAGTGGGGTCCCCCAAGGAATGGTACTGGGACCAGTCCTCTTCAATCTATTCATTAATGACTTGGATGAGGAATTCGGGTGCACTGTCAGCAAGTTTGCTGACAACACAAAGCTGGGTGGTGTCACCGACACTCCAGCAGACTGTGCTGCCATTCAGCGAGACCTGGACAGGCTNCATTCTGTGGGGGATCAGAACGGGGGTGGTTAGCAGATCAAGGGAGGTTCTTCTCCCCATCTACTCTGCACTAGTGAGGCCACATCTGGAGTACTGTGTCCAGTTTTGGGGCCCTCAGTTCCAGAAGGACACAGACCTGCTGGAGGGTATCCAGCATAGAGCAATGAAGATGAGGAAGTTAGTAGAACACCTCTCTTATGAGGAAAGGCTGAGGGAGCTGGGTCTCTTTAGCTTGGAGAAGAGGAGGCTGAGCGGTGACCCCATTAATGTCAATAACTATGTGAGGGGTGGATGTCAGGATGATGAAGCCAGGCTCTTCTCAGGGTCATCTAGTGATAGGACAAGGGGCAATGGGTGCAAGCTGGAACACAGGAGGTTCCATATAAATATTAGAAGAAACTTCTTCCCAGTGAGGGTAATGGAGCATTGGAACAGGCTGCCCAGGAGGGTTGTGGAGTCTCCTTCTCTGGAGACGTTCATGACCTGCCTGGATCTGTTCCTGTGCAACTTGGTCTAGGTGGTCCTCCTGTGGCAGGGTGATTGGGCTAAGTATCTTTCAACGTCCCTTCCAATCCTTAATGATTCTATGATTCTCTTCAAGTGAGGTGACTTTTTCACACACCATCACAAAAGATGGAAGTGCTTTAACTGATTCTTAAAGAAGCCTTGAAAAGTAAACATTAAAATGTGATGCAGCGCCTATGAGGAGAAGGCTTTGAGTATTATGAAATAATACTGTTCTAGCACAGATGGCATAAAGGAACATTCTCTTTCCACTTTTTCTTTTCTCCTTTCAGGCACTGGAATTAAGCAGAGCTAGATTCGACCTCAGATGAACTACAGACACATAGAAAACAGGACTCTGCAATCTCTAGACTGTGTTCTTGCCCTAAGGCAACATCAGCTGCAACTAACCCATTTCTCTGTCCTGCTTTTTAAAATCTCCAGTGATGGAGACTCCACAGTCTATTAAAGAAATCCCTTCAGTGCTTCAGATACATTCCTTCGGTCTGAACTAAATTGCCCTTGCTGAGAATAAAGCTCGCTGCTATCCACAGAGAACAAGACCACTTTATCCTCTCCTTCTCTGCAGTGATGAGAAACAAGGATTGTTTGTACTCTGGACTCTGTTCAGCAGGTTAACATCCTTCTTCAAATTTCAGACCCCAAACTGGACACTTCATTGCAGTCAAGACTTTATCAAAGCCAAGCTAGAGCAGAGAACGGTTCTGCACGTCTGACAGATGGTGGTCCCACCTTCATGATCTAGGACAGTGTTGCTCTTTTCCTGTTTTTAGTCAGAGGCCTATTAGCAAAGAAAATACATACAAATTCTACTCTACAGGTCTATAGGAACTGTCAGTCTGTATTAGCTGACCTTGTGTATTGTCTATAATAATAGCCAGGGATGCACATGCTACTTGATGACCAGCTTCTGAGTCAAAAATGGTGCATTTCAAATGATAAAGGACCTGAAAGAGATGTTTTGCTGTAAAGGTGAGGGACATTTCCAGGACAATGGGAAGTCCTGCAGTAGTGGGGCATCACATGAAGCAGAACCTGAGAATGATCAGTCAGTCTTTTATTGCACCCCTATGGGTTTATGTTGGACTTGCCTGATTTATATGGACTGGGAATTTTGTAAGGGCATTACAGAATCAGAATTACAGAGTATCTTTAGCTGGAAAAGACCTTTAAGGTCATCAAGCGCAACCTTCAATCCAGCACTGCCAGGTCACTCCTAAACCATGATGAAGAAGAGGCTGACCCACTCCTCACTCTATCCTAATTCCGGTAGTTGTAGAGTGAAAAGATCTCCCCTCAGCCTCCTTTTCTCTATGCAAAACAACCCCAGTTCCCTCCTAAGACTTTCATAACACTCATCTCCCTTCTCTAGACACGCTCCAGCACTTCAATGTCCTTATAGTAAGGAGCCCAGAACTGAACACAGTACTCGAGGTGTGGGCTCACTAGTGATCAATGCAAAGGGATGACCACCTCCCTACTCCTGCTGGTCACACTGTTTCTGATACAAGCCAGGATGCTGTAACTTTCTTGACCACCTGGGCACATTGCTAGGTCATATGCAGCAACTATTAATCAGTACCACCAGGTCCTTTTCTGACGTGCAGCTTCCCAACCGCCCATCCTCAACCTTGTGGCCTACCATCTGGTTGCAAGACCCAGCACTTGGCCTTGTTGAACCTCTCATACATAACCTTCGCACATTGGTCCAGTCTGTCATCATTCTTCTGCAGAGCCTCCCTACCATCCAGCAGATCAACACACCTGCCCAGCCTTCTGCAGAGCCTCCCTACCATCCAGCAGTTCCACACACCTGCCCAGCTTATGGTCATCTGCAAACTTATGAGGGTGTGCTCAATCGCCTCATCCAGATCCTTAATAAAGATTAGTCACTACCCTGCAATCAGAACTTTTACGTGCAAACATAAAACATTTCTCATGTCTCTGATTCTTCTGATCTACACATCATAAAGTATTTTTTAAAATCTGTTTTCTTTACTGCTATCTTCTCTTGACTTTTGGAGCTTGGAGATCAAAGAAACTGATGCTTCTTCACTTAAGGAATGAGGGTGCGATTTAACTTGGTTTGACAGGTGTCACGTTTCTTTAGGTGCAAATCACCTGCAGAAACATTCATTTTGTATCATAGGTTTTAATTTGGGGCTACTTCTTTTTTAGGGCAATATATATTCTTAAAAAAGAATCTTGAAGTAAACCCCTCACTATCTGAAACAGAAAGGCAAAGCCTCAGCACGTTGTTTTCTCATCTTCACTTGCCAGTAGTGCTGTCTGAAGGGTATGAGATTGCAGAAAATTCACACAACACCAAAATCATGCTGTTTTATCTGCATTTCTGATCACCGTTGTTTGGAAGGTTTGATCTAAGTAGCAAAATCTTCATTATGGGCTATTTGTCAGACTTTTAAATTTACATCGAGAGCCTAAGGGAAAAAGAAAGCTGAAATGGAAATTTAATTCATATTTCATAAGCAATTAAATAGTTACAAATTTGCCCTGGTTTGAGTTAGAACAGAACTAAACCTGTTCAGTGATTTTACTTTTTAGCTTGATCTCTTCTAAGTCTGCAGTTAAGAGTATATTGTGCAGACAGTGCCTCCCTCCTCAAGGGACAGCACTTGTTGGTTAGAATTATTATCAGGGGTTGTGATGCAGAAAGGCTCATGCTTAGACTTGCTCCTATGGAGACCAAGGTCACTGCTAACCTTGTGTACCATGTTTGGGTGCAGTGTGAGGCTGCACCTGCAGGGAGGAGCAGACAGGACAGGTGACCCTAAACTGATCATCAAAGTGTCCCATCACATACGTATCATATTTGGCTTAAAGCTGAGGGATGACAAGAGTCAGTCTTCCTCAGTGGTCAGTGTCTGAGGAGGATTTTGTTCTGCCTTCAGTCATAATCTCTGCATCCCTGAATCCAGATCCAGAATCTGTCTGCCACCAAGTCCAGTTTGGGATTTCTCCAATGTCTCCTCCCAGCATCCATGGTGACAGTGATGTAACTGCCAACACAGTGCATGTATTCACAATTAGTTTTGCATATATTTTTATATATTCCTTTTTACTGTTACTGTTTTCATTAAGACTGTGTAGTTCTGCTTTTCAATTCACAAGTTTACAGAATCATAGGGTTGGAAGAGGTGTCCAAGATCATAAATGACATTTAACAACGTACCACCACCATGCCCACTCAGTCATGTTTGCAAGCACCAAATCTACATGGTTTTTTTGAACACCCCCCGGTGCACAACCCCACCACCTCCCTGGATCTGACCACTCGGCCACTGAAGAAATTTTTCCTAATGTCCAATCTAAACCTCCCCTGAGGCAACTTGAGACCATTTCCTCTTGCTCTATCACTAGTGACTTGGGAGGAGACACCAACCCCCCACCTCTCTACAATTGCCTTTCAGGTAGTTGTAGACATCAATAAGGTCTCTCCTCAATATTCTTTTGTTTCTCTGTTCTCTTACGCCCTTTTGTCTTTTGGTGACAAACAGCAACTGTAATTCAGGTAGCGACCAGTGCTCAGCCCTAACCCTTGACAACATTTTAAACAGAGGCTTACAAGTCCTGAGTCTGTTTCTTTTCTCCTCTCTCTCAAATCGATGGGAAAATGCTTAATTTAAATTCATACATCTTGCACAGATCAGCTACAGAGGTATTTTAACAGTGTGTAATTTTAGGTTAATGACTACTTGTAATAATAATATTGAAAAATTATCAGATGTCTAGTGCCTACTTTTGCTCTCAGAGGAATGTGTGCTCTATGAAACTCCTAAAAAATGGTCTGCTATGATTTTTAGAAAAACATTAATTTATACTCTTACCTAGGTAGATAAAAATCAATTAAAGCATTAATTAAATTTGGATACTGATAGAGCAATATGCTATCCTGTTAATTAAATGTTACTTATTAAACCATCTAGAACGAATTTTGAAGAGATTTGTACAATGTTTAGCTCAATCATAGTTTCCTTGGGACAAAGACAGCTCAAGAGCGCATTTAGTGAATGTAATGCTGTGAAGTATGAAAGCAGTGAAGAATTCAGGTTAACTTGCTGCAGAATTTGTAGCATTCCTCAGGGCTGTGCTCCCTTTTGGATATCTGTTCACTGTGCAGTTTCATTAGATTTACTCATTTGTGTTTAAGGCCTGAAGAGTTTTTGTCCACTCTTATTTTCTCTTACCTTATGCATCCTATCAATGCAATTTGTGTTTATGTGTGGCGTTTTCTTTGGTAGAATCATGTATTCTTGCTCTCTCCCAATCAGCTTATGAAGACCCAGTGCAACATTGACCTGAGTTGGCCCATTTTCTGCAATTAAACTTAAGGTACAAACCCTGACCTATAGGGCATATACAGGTCCTGACTCAACAGACGTGCAGATTCATCGCTGCGCTGAGTAAATGAGGATCAGGCATCTAACCTGCCCCACTGATGAAACTGGGAAAGCTCAGCAGCACACAGTGCCGAGTGCACACGTGAGAATCGCACTGAGGTAAGCCTTACGCAAAAGCCCTTATTTCAAAGACTGTTTATACCATCACCATGTTTCAAAACGGTTCTTATTTCACCTGCGGCCCAGATGACTCAGACATCTGCCTGCAGAGGGCAAAGCACATTTGCGAGTAAGACCCATTACAAAAAGCATTTAACCCAAGGCGTTTCTCTGACAGTGAAGTCGAAGTCCTTCCTGTGGCATTGCAGCTTTTCCGGAAAACTATCACTGGACAAGCAGTCCATAAGAAATAGCAACTGAACTGGTTATTAGTGTTAAACAGACACGGAGGAGGAGAGACAAGGGAACAGGCACATCATTACGCAAAAAAGCAGTAACAAAGCTAATAAACAAGTAAGAAGTTGCGAAGCTGGGTGTGAACACAAAAGCAGCCCAGGTTAACCTGTCTGTGTGATCACCTTGGGCGTTCAAGCCCACTTTGCTGAATCAGCCCATAACATCCAGTCGCTGCTTCCAATTTTTATTTAAACCACTATAAGGATTTGGAAAATCCTTGGTGCAACTTTGTAGATTTTCAGAAAGGAAATGACTCTTTTTCTGGATGACAGAACAGACAGTATAAGAAAATACCCCCTGAGTAGTCAGGTGCAAAGTGGGCATATTGTCTGAACAAAATCTGGAAATTACTAAAATGGAAGGTTACAGCAATCTTAAAAACCAGACAATGCAAGAGAAAGAAAGCTCAAGGCCAGAGTATTTTTCACTGCCCGAGACCCTAATAGCTGGCAGCTATCAGAGAATACTGACTCATTAATAGAATCTGACCCCTCCTTTCCTGGAGAGGATTTATTTTAGCAATCATGAAAAGCTGGTTTTATAATCCATAGGTGAAAACTGTCTCTGCTGAATGCGACCGCACCATGAAATGCCTGCTGGCAAAGTTTTGTTTTATATTTCACATTTCCTTGCCACTCAGGAAAGCCAAGCACAGAAACTAGCTTCATTAATCAATTCACAGCAAACTGAAAATATGAATAACTAAAAACAATCACAACAGATCCCTCTGAAAACCAAACCAAACCAACTCTCTTGAGAATGCCAACACATGACCTCTTACTGAAATTTCTCTGTGCTTCTGCCTCTTCTCTGGGAAGATGACAGACATTTACGAGGAAAATAGTTACAGGAGATAGGATGTTTATTCCCATCTAGGAAAAGAGCATTATAATATTCCTCATAGTTTTGGAACTGGTTGCTGTTATGGCCTCAGGGGATTTGAAACTTAAACTGGCAGGCTGTTTACTGTGTGTATCTGAAGATACTTGACCCAGTACCTCCTTGGGTTATCTTTTCTTCATATCACCAGGTGATTTCATCAGCCTTGAGTAGTGAAAGTTTGCATAGACTGAAGATTATTTATCCTTTTTCAAGCAAAGGAATCATAAAGAAAAGCAGTAGCTAATTTGAAATAACATTCTTATACTAAGTACATTGAGTCTCGCAACTTTTGATTCAAAATTAGTGTTAATTTGAAAAAGGACCAATGGGAGTCCCAAACCCTCCTGAGTAATTTCCTAAAGAAATGTATTTTCTAGAAATTAAACTTTGCTTTCCTAATGAACACGTTTCGCAGAGATGAGTTATTGGTATTGTCAATTCAAATTACCAGTGGATCCTCCCTGCAAAAGAGCAGTCCCTTCTGAGGATTTATTATAAAATGAAATAGTAGACAAGGATGCATCTTATTTGCTTGTTTTCCCCCACAAGGATATATCATTAATGCGTTGTAAGAACTAATATGCATGGCCCCCAAATTACATCTGTGGAGTCATTATAAAAAGTGCTTACTCGATTGCCATATAATTAGATTCCCTATGCAGAATATATTATTTCAAAGCTGTCAGAAGAAAAATTACAGACCTTGTGTAACTCCACAGGAGTTGGTGACATGATTTCTTTCATTTCTTGTTTTATTTTTCTCAGAGCCATGGACTTTCTCCCCACATCTGACGGCAATGTGTTGCTACGGGTAGCTTGACTGTAATGTGGCCTTACGGTACTTCTTTCCTGGAAGCTAGCTTGTCTTCCCAGCTGGGTACGAGGTTGTGGGTTCTCATGATTCAAACTCATTGTACTTCCTGACATAATTGTGGCCTAGAGCATTAATGAACAGGTTAATTTTTAAGGCAGAATGTGGATTAAATAAGCGGTTAATTCATAGCAGTAGGAAAAACATCTCTATTCTTTGTTGAAACACAATCACTCAGGGCACAGAAAAAGGCAGGAGGATAAAAGTTCAATCTGCTTGAATGTCACTATGAAATAAAGGACCACAACAAAGCACAACACCAAAACCACAACCCTACAGGCAGAAGTTTTTAGACAGCATTTCACTGAAATACTGAGTGCTAGAATGGCCGTGTTGGTAAGCTAGTCACCTGGCAGACTGAAGAGTGTGCAGTTTATGTAAAAATATTTTACATGTAAATAATGTTACATTTATGTCGTGACAATTGCATTTGTTGGAATTGGAGCTGTAGGAAGGTATTTACAATTCAGACTGTGTGTGCAAGGTAAAAAAAATGTGTCAGCAAAACATGTTGGCAGCTTTAGAGCCAGAACTGGCAGAGAACGTGCCCATCCAAGGCTGGGGAAAGCACAGTGCAGGTAAAGCTTGCTGCCTGGAAAGAAACTTTGCACAACACACATATTGCCAGAGCAGCTGCTTCAGCTTAGCATTGACACTACAGAGCTACAAACCCCTGTCCTGCTGCTGGTTTGAAATTCAGTAAAAAGCAGCTTTTTATGTTGGATACAAGAATACATGGAGAGAAGAGTCTTGAAAGACCACCATAACCTGAGCTCTGACTCAGATGAGATGCAAGCAGTCTGCTTGAAAATGAGAATCAAAATGGAGGGGAGGAAAAACAGGGGGAAAACTGGCAAATAAATGTTTGGTTCTGACCATGTCACCTCTCCTTCTCCAAGTTCCTACACTACTTTCACTAAGAGATAATGTCACAGCTCTAACAATTTTTATTGTGCCCAGGGAGGACTGGTATTACTGTCTGATGGAGGAAAAGCATCCAGGGGACTTGGCAAACAACATTTTTTTGCTCTTTGGCTGGAGACCTTGAAATGAAAAATGATAAGGAGTCCTTGAGTATGCAATGGCACTTCATCAAGCAGAGGCATCACCATTATCAGCATCATGACATACTGAATGAGCCTGGCTTTCTTCTCAGAGCTGTGGGCTGTGCAACAAGAGGGAGCACAAATGATACAGCATCTGCAGTTCTGAATCTCAGTTTTCTGAAAGGCTGAGAAAGATTCAAGGTGGTTGGAGTAATGGCATTCTGGTCAGCATGAATGATCTATTTCCATTTTGAAATTATCCATTTCCATATCCTTTTATTGTGCTCTGAATATTGAAAATTGCAAGAGATGCCTGGAGTACTGAACCATATCTAACCATGGAATTAAACCAGTATAGCATTTTCTCCTATATTTCTCTGATTTGCAGTAACAAATACATGAGAATCACATTTTGCTACCCATACATGCAGTACAAAAGCCATAAATCTGAGGAATTAATCTGAACTGAAAAACTTTCACCCAGTTATGCCATTCACATTCCTCCTGGTCGCTAAAGGACTTTATATAACATAAAAATGAAAATGAGATTCTGCCAGTTTTGCAGCTCCAGGAATTTAAAAGAACATAAAAGAAAATATTTTAGGACCTTTCATTCCACAGCTTTAAGTGGCAGTATAATCTTAATTGTTCTGGTTAGACAACTTAGAGAAAAGGTGATTAGAAAAATAAAGACTCTGAGTTACTCTGCTTCTGTTCCTTTTCCCCTCTACTCCTCTCACAATCTCACACAAAGCATGCTTAGATTTTCAATTAACTTCAGGACAAAATGTGAAAATCCGTTACATAGTGCCGAAATTGCTGTTTAACGAACTTTTCTCACATCAGGAGCTTTATTCCGCAGAGGAGTATGATTATAGGTAAGCATGCCGAAAAGCTGATTTTCTTTTATGTTCATCTTAATCAAATTAAGTTTCAGTTTAAAAGACAACCTACAACATGCTAAGAAAAGCTGCGTAAAGCATCTGTCAGAGAATGGGAAGCACTGCTGCAGGAAGGTTTTGCCCGCTTAAGAAGTTCTGCGCCATTCGCTGCCTGTGCAGACAGCACCAATGGTTTATGCACAGCAGAAGCTGCAAGTCAAAAGCTCTGGGGTGAACATGTTTATAGAATTTTGGAGGCAGCTGCACAAGCACAAATATAAAGGTAAAGGGTAGGTACCAAGAGAGTCATGTTTCTCAAACACAGACGCCTGTCAGCCTTGTCCTGTGGAGAGGGGTTAAAGCTTTTAAATGAATTGGTGTGATTAGTGCAACTTAAAAAGAAAAAAAGGAGAAAATAAAATGAATGTAAATAAAACCAAAACCATTATATTTCTCTATAATTGGATAAAAGGTTAAGATTGTTCTACCTCTAGTTCCCTCAGAATTCCTGACTGGCCACAGGTCTCTAAATCCTCCAGAGCCTGAGACCAGAAATTTTCCTCCTGGTCAGCCTCGGTGTTATCATGGGTACCTGCGAAGCTAGATTTACAATGAGAAGTTAAAAAAATGTGGACTTTTTTCCTCCTCAAAAAATATATTTTACACATGTGCCTTGCCACAGGTTGCAGTTTGAATGACAACGTCATGTAACGTAGGCAGGAGAGTGGGGAAGTGTCACTAAACAGGAGAGGCTGGGTGGACATGCTGAGCACGTGACAGACAAGTCTTCTCATAACCTGGCAGTTGCTACAGCTGGCAGGATCTAAGCAGCAAGTTACTCAATAAGGAGGTAAATGTATTCCAAGAGCAATTCAATATGCATTTTTACTGGTTTGAAGCCAGGACATCTCTAGGAAAATGACTGAATCCACCAGTAGCTGTGTGCAGAGCTGTTTGGTGCAATGAGTGTTCACAATAAAACCTTTCGATCTCTCAGACTTCTCCCAGAGAATGTGAAAAAAGCCCTCATTTTTTGCAAACCACATTTTGCAAGAGAAGGATGGTGGCACTTAGCCCGATTCCATGAACCTTAGGTGAACTTATCATTAGCAGTTTAGGCACACCTGACTGCCACCATACAAACTGTTCCAGTCATTTCACACACAAACACGGAGAAACTTTCAGGGATGCAACAGCCTTGCAGGGCGACTTGGATCTCTGGTGTCTCATAAATACACTAAAGCCTCATTACTATCACTCCAATGCTGGTGACATTGGTGATAGTGGT
Organism: Upupa epops; assembly: GCA_013397515.1. Classification (NCBI taxonomy): domain Eukaryota; kingdom Metazoa; phylum Chordata; class Aves; order Bucerotiformes; family Upupidae; genus Upupa; species Upupa epops. The sequence goes on from VZRI01001088.1 coordinate 53,087, forward strand.
GCTTAGGCAGGTTGATCAGTAAGAGGTCTGCTAAGAAACACCAGCTCTGATTGGTTTGCAGCAACACAGCCCAAAGCAACAACCTTACAGTGTACATCTGTGTGGGGAGGAAGCAAGTTTTTTTGTTCTTAGCCAGGGGAATCAGCTCAATGAAGGTTCACAAAAGCATCAGCCTTGCTGCAGGGGAGGGGCTGGCTATGTGAAAGGCACAGAGGAAGGATGAGGAAGGGGAGAATGAGAATTTGCCCTTTTGATGGCAGCAAGCTGTTACTTTGGAGCAGCTGCCCATGGACTGAAGCTAGCTGTGCTTAGCAGCACATGACAGAGCAAACACTATTCTGGAAGCATCTGAGGCCTTGCTTGACAGACCATGTATTACTGCCAGTAGTGTGAATGTAGTACAGTTAAAAGAATGTTTTTTAAACAGGAGAACCGCCCAGCACAACTGACAACAGCTTCACACACGAGATATTCTACCTCAGAGATGCTTTGTTCTTTCTTACAGTTACTACCAGTCAAACAGACAAAGGTCAGACCTTTCAATTCCTTGTAACGATTCCCCATTCAGCATCAGTGTCTCTTCTGTGATATTACACCAGATATAGCAAAGGTGACAATACCTGCTCAGGCCACTGATTCAATTCCTCCCAGGCAAGATTAGAAAGTATTTAAAACACTACTTTGGATAGGTCTTTGACTTCTGAAATTCTCTCTTCCAATAAACCTAAGTAGATGTTTTAATAGCCAATGCTGAACATAGACTGAAGTATCTATTGCAATACTTTTCTTTATATTGCATACTAATATTATAACATAAAATGAAATTGAGTAACAAACAGGATTATTTGAGGCAACAGTCTGTGACAGTAAAGACTAGATTTCCTAGAAATTCAGAGGTTCATTTCTTCTTTACCTTCTCTGAAATTATGATGCCTGAAACCATGATGTCTGGGCCTTTTCTTAGAGAAAGAATTTCCTTTTTTTGCCCTCACCTCTTCTTTTGTTTTTAATCTGAATCTTATCTCCTGATGTATGAAATGCTCAACTTCTGCATCTTCATTACAACCACCTGAATAAACTGATTTGTAGCTGAGCTACTGCACCAGGAAAAAAAAGAGGTACTGAAAAAATTTGTCATCTAAATGGCTTTTTTTCTTCTAAAACCTGAGAGATTGATTTTATGTCATGTGAAATATTGTTTGACCTATAGCAAATATATTTGGTTTTCTGATGCTTCTATTTGCCCCATTTTTTCTCCTTTTTTTTCCATTTAAACTGTTTTTTCTTTCTTCCCTCCTCGCCCCTTTCTCCCTTCCCTACCGCAGCCCAGTTGGAACTCACGGCCATTGACTCTTTATATTCCTACCTGGAAGTATTCCACTCTTCCAGCTGTCCCCCACCTTTCCTTTGTCCACCAGAGACACCTTTCCACATCTTGCTATCTTTCTTCATGCTCCTGATGCTCTCTCCTCCTGATCTTTCTAGAGAAGTTTGCTTTAAATGGTTTTCTTGATTCTCTCCCAATGTCTCAGTCTCCTTCTGTTGCCACATATTCTTGGAAGCTGTGCTACACAAAATAAAGTTAAGCAAAAACAACTTTTTAGTGCTAGAGAGGAAAAGTTGCTTAGGTAAAGGCAGAGAAGAGGACTTATTCTTGAGATAAATGCTGTGTGTTGTTTCTCCAAAGTAAACAAAAATAAATGTGTCCTGGTTTGGGCATCATAATCTTCCAGGAATGCCATTGATCTATGCTAACAAGTTCCATGAAGTATACATACAGTATCTCATGTTTAAAGAAAGAGGTGCTATGGCTACCTTAGAAAAACATCACTTCATTCCAGACAGTGTTTGCTTTTGAGGCACTGCTGCCCCTGCAAATGGGACAACAGTAATTTGTATGGCAGCTTACCTACTTGCTGCAGGTCGGTCCCATTCATCATCACTCAGGCCTGTATCATGAAAAGGGTGGTTTCGTGGTTTGCTGGGAGGGGACAGACTTGTCTGTTTAGGACTTCTCCATTCATAGGCATTGAAGTTGTATCCTGAAGCTTGGTAGCTGTGAGCTAGAAGGATGAATTACGTATTTACAATGTTGTCTATGTTATAATGAAAAAAAAGCACTTCACTGAACCTGAGTTCTCTAGAACTTGGATGTGGACACATGATTGCTACCTTTTTTTTTTTTCAGTATAGATATTTTACCTAAATTTACCTAAATTATGCCAGAATTAGGCCTGCTCTAGAGCTTCTCTTGTGACAAGTTGATGAAAGCAAAACTGGTTCTCCTACTATTTATGCCTCAGCTTTTATCATACAAGCAATGCTGGTATTAGTTTAATAGTGTTTCTGTAACCAAATTCAGTGTAATTTGAATTCTAAGCCAGATAGTCTGGCTTCCAAGTAACACATCAAGAAGACTGTATGGATTGACTTGACACAAGCTGATGCTGATCTGGTAAGCAAAATCCATTATAGTACAGCTGCTATATATATATTTCATCTTGACATATTCCCTTTCTAGCTCTGTAGTTGCTGTTTTCTGATGTGCATACTGGATTAGGAAGTTCTATTTTGTTTATGACTAACAAATATCACTCCTGTCACCTCTCTAAGGAGGGCAATTTGCTTCCATAAATCAGTCTAGACCTCTCTCCCTCAAATCCCATGTAATTACAGAGCTGTGTGTGTTTCCCACCTAACTGACAGGCATCAACATATCCCACTTTCTTGTCAGGGTTTCGGTTGTAAAAATGTGACTACTATGAGGGGAAACCTTTTGCCTACTAAGGATATTCACTAGACAAAAGTACAAAATGGGGTATTGCTTCAAGGAGAGAAAATACTGCTCATCAGCATTAAATTAGTAAGTAATGGGTTGAAGCATTATCTGGTGCTCCAGAAACATTGCAAGAACTTCTCCATTTGCTTAGCCTATACTTTGGACAAAAGCCAAACTTGACAGGTCAAGGCAGAATGAACTTTAACAGAAATGAGGGTCACGTTAGTACCACAGCAAGGGATAATGTGCAAGCCTGTTTCCACTCTGGCTGTTCAGCAGAAGAGCCCTATATCTGGCCAAGACTAGGCTGGTTTTTTTTTCAAAAGAGTTAAAAAATTATCTGTTTTGAGATTCTGGTCTAGTTTTGGCATGGAATCAGAATCACAGGAACTTTGGAAAATAGTCTGGGTCCCAAACATTTCCACAGTTTAACAATTTGTTCCAAGCATCATCAATTCATCTACGAAATGAAAACTATCATTTGGGCACCTTTTCAGCAGTACTCCTTACAACTTAAAAATAACAGGAGAAAATCTAACATCACTAATTTTGGTGAACTGACAAGACAGTTGTACACAGAAAATGTGACAAATTCATTCCAACTCTAACTCCAGTGAAAATACAAATAATGCATGGGGGAATATACCCCAGTACACTGAGAACTAAATCAAAATTAAAAATTAAAAATAAAATGTGGACAACAGGAGTTAAATGCATTAAGACCGTCTTGTTTAAAGTAATTTGGTGTCAAATATGCAAGGTAAAGGTAATAAACACTTAAAAAATTAAAGAACAGGGCAAAAATGGCCACAAGTAGTTACATCAGCTACTTCTTAATCTCAAGTAGCTCAGCAGATTTCACAGGAAATGTTCTGCTTTCCCAAATAAACCACCAGTGTTACCACTGAGCAGTCACATTAGAGAATAGCAATGGGAGCAAACAGCACAGAATGTCAAGCTATATGGGATTTCCTGTTCTCTGTGTGAGTTGTTCATAAGGACTGTCCATGCCCCTGGAAAGCAACATACAGAAACAGTGAAATAAAACTGAAGGAATGTGTGCAACCAGAGCAAGCAAGAAAAAAATTACCTGCAGTAAGGATCTACCTGTCAAAATGCCTGTCAGGTGGTGGGGTAACTGCTTTAATACAGAAATAACCATTTTAAAGAGAGTTACATAACACACTGAAGCTCTTTGGAAGTTATTTTTCTTGTTAACTAGACTATTACAAGTTGTCTGCTTCTGTTCACTCACTGGCTAAATAAATGTGTGTTGCAAATTAGATTATTTGATAATCCTACATAAAACAATAGCCAAACAGAAGTAGGTACTTCAGTGTTAAGGCAAATTATGTCTTTAAAAAGAACCATCGGTTTTGAGAGCAGAAAGTCAGATCTTAATGCTGTAGTAATGAAGAAGCAAAGGATATACAAATCATAAGCAGTTCCTAAAAACTCTCAGCAGTTTAAAATAAATATGTTGTCAGATAAAAATTACTGCATACAGGCATCAAATTCATGAACATCTTCAGTGTGTTCTGTGCCTTGCATTGATCTCTATTTGAAGGATAAACTCTTTTAGCTGTGGATGAGCTATGGATCGGGCCATTCAGATGTCACCAAAGCCAACAAAAGCCTCCTAATGTATTGATAAATGCTTCATAACACACCATGTTGTCATGAAAGAATGAATTTGAGGCCAGCCAAGTGTAAGAAATCATGTTGCCCGGTGAGGTGTGTGGTCATAATGAGACACCAGCACGCTACAAAGTACAAGATTTAAAGCTGGTACACATAAAGTTCTCTTCAAGGCAAAGGAAGGTCAACCATGAAGGTGATAATTTCTACTTTAAATGCCGATTGCATTCTTGACAGTACCTTGATTTCCAAAGCCAGTATCAATACCAGAGCCATCCCATGACTCTACTGCGCTGTCAACACTTGGAACTGTAGTGGAATAGACGTCTGAGAGTTTGCCAGGTTTCTGTGCAGTAGAGGTTTCATCTTCAGCATCACTCAGTTCAGTTATGTGACCGACAGGAACAGAAAATTTCTTGGGACTGGTAGCTGAATAGGATCATAAAGAAACAAGGCTGTTGGTCATTCTTTTACCACAGCCTTTTACTACTGACACCGTGTTTCTTCAGGGAGGCCTAAATGCTTGTTAATCTGTAACACACACATTAAAGACCACTGATGCTACCCTTGGCTGTACTCACCATCTGTCTGTTTCTTGATTTTCAAGGTGACAGTTTCTCCTGCCATCTGTAACAAGTGAATGGCTTCACTCAAAGGTTTTCCTTTCAGACTGCTACTATTTATTGCTAGGATTCTGTCGCCTATGTGAATTGCCCCAGTCCTACAATAAGAGAGAGAAGTAAAACATTGAGAGGAGAGCATAAAAAGCAACAAACGGCAATTTCTTTGCATATTTAGAGCATGAAAGGCTCATCTTTCTTTCTTTCCTTCGTGTTGCCTTTATAGCTGTGTTAAAGAGTAATTCTTTTGTTAGAAACACTTAGAGCAAGTCACCTTTGTTTGACAGCAGCAGGGCTGGGGCTTGGAGATGTGGGTGTCTGTGTTAGTGTGGTAATTGAGCTAATCACCTAGGGACGACATTCATTGCAGCCCACCTGTTTAATAGCAATCTCAGACACCTCAGTAAGTTCTAAAAATTAGTCAAGTTTCTAGAAATCTCAGCATGTAACAGACAATGGCAGTGTGAGCAAGTAATCAGTAATTTCACCAACATCATTTTAAAGACAGATCACATCCAGAGAAGAAAAAAAATTCTCTTTATGAAAGTATTCTCAAAAACTGTTTGGGTTTTTTTTCTGGCTGTGCACAGTATCATCTTACAACACTTAAGTTCTCGCTAAAACCACCATCAAAGCTAGCAGTAGCAATGACTCTACCTACCCTAGAAATACCAGGTAACAAAAAATCCTTCACATTTTCATTATTCCCTATCATTCACTCACCACGAGAAGCATTTCCACTCCTCTGGTTATGCTTGCTGTGGTGTACGTAAGTGCACACCCATGCAGTGTGTGTATATGATATATTCAGATAAACTTAGACACATGAAGTGCTGTTTTTACTTTTGTACTATACAAGGCTACTGCTTTTAAAAAGCTGCTGAAATATTCCTCTGACTGAGCAGTTTAATAGTCTTGTTTTTCCCTGGTGATTTACAATAAGGACCATAATCCCCTGCTCTGTATTGCACACTGTGTGCAAGAGCATCCTGTTAAAAAATTGCTCATGCTCCTGAACCTGGCAATTATTAAAAAAAACAACAGCAAAAGGATTCTAAACTCAGATTTAGAGAATTAGTAAATAATAAATTACTTAACCATGAAAATTAGCATCTCCAGGTCAACAAAACACATCTTTATCTTGACAAAATGAATGTTTAAAAAGAATTTGCTTTCCAACTTACCTTTCAGCTAATCCTCCTTTTGTAAGGCTGGATATGATTATGGGATCAAAGGGTTCTTCAGTACCAGAGATTGTAATTCCAAGAGGCCCACCATAGCGCTTGAGCTCAACCGTGTAAATAATTGCTCCAGAGCTCTCCTGTTCATCTGCAAGAAGGGCATGCAATTGGTTTCTTATGAAAGAGGGAATGAAAAAAACCAGCATGTTCAGTCTAGTGACTGTTAATCAAATAACACTTTCAAGGTATTACATTTCTGATACACTTTGAAATTATATTTCTCTGGATTATTTTGAAAAAAACCCCAACCAAACCAAAACAACAAAAAACTTTGTGCTATTTGGTTTTTATTGCCAAAACTTGATTAAATTGAATTCAATAGAAAAACTTCCCTAATTCTATTAAGACTGAATTGTACTCCATTTAAAGTCTTATTATCTTCTTTCATGTTGAATTGTAACTTCAGGTTCTCTTGTTACAGAATCACAGCATGGTTGCGATTGAAAGGGACTTCTGGAGGTTATCTTGTGCCAACGACCTGCTCAAGCAGGGCCACCAGGATTAGGTTGCCCAGTACTATGCTGGTTTCTGATATCGCCAAGGAAGAAATGTCCACAACCTCTCTGGGTAACCTCTGCCAGTGCATGGTCACTCTCACAGAAAAAAAACAAACCAGCATTTCCTGATGCTCAAGAAGATCTTAATGTGTTTAGTGTCCTCTCCTTGTCCTATCACTGGGTGTCACTGAAGAAAACCTGTTTCCACCTGCTTTACTTTCTCCCTTCAGATATTATATAAATTGGTAAGATTTCTCTAAGCCTTGTGTTCTCCTGGTACAGTCCCAGCTCTCTCAGTTTTGCCTCACAGGGGAGATGCTCCAACCCCTTCATCACCTTTGTGGTGCTTTGTTGGACCTAATACACCATGTTCATGCCTCCCTTGTACTGTGGCGCCCAGGACTGAATACAGCACTCTAGAAATCTCTACCTACTGCTGAGCAGAGGGGGATTGTCTCTCTTTACCTATTGGCAGTGCTCTGTCTAAGGCAGCCCAAGAGACATCACAACTCTAGGAACTGTGGAAAAAAATCTAAAGTCATACAGAACACACAGAAACAAAGAAGAGAAGGTTTAGAGGTGTTTATTCAGCAAAGAATATTAAGATTTTCATGCCTGGTGTTTGTCATGTCTTGGGGTATTACCATCAGTGTTTTTGCTCAGTTCATGTTAACGACACCTCACCTGACATGCTCTTTCCAGAAGGACCTAACTTAAAATTGAAAGCCTCTGGCTGGCACACAGTGTTCTAGCACATAAGCAGCCAATGCACCACAGAAGAGTGGGGCTTCTGGCTCTCTTGCTAGCACATTTATTAAACAATGACAAAACCCCTGTGATCTTACATCTGTAACATTTACACAGGTATCGTGGTTTGAGCCAAATCAGAACCAATTCTTTATTTAGTGATTTTAATTTTAGCTTAGTTTCTTCTAAGTCACTGCACTTTCTGCAGCAGTTAACTGCATATTTGTGCAGTGTCTGCTTCTACATAAGACAGCACTTGATTTTACAGTGACCACTAACACTTGGTATCCAGAAAGGCTCTTGCTTGTACTTGTTCATACAGACCCCAAAAACACTGCTAAATATTGTGCTGTGTTGGAGTGCCATTAGCGAATGGGTCAAAAGTAAGTAAAAGGGTTGCATTTGTGGGGAGAAGTGGAGAGGACAGGCAGCCCAAAACTGACCAAAAAGGTATGCTATTACATGTACATCATATTCACTATAAACCTGAGGGATTACAATGATTGATTTCTACTCTTCAGTGGCTGGCATCTGAGGAGGACTCTGTTCACTCTTCTGCCTTTGATCCAAATGTATGAGTTCCTGAATCCCATCCCTGATTCCAGTTCTTGTCTCCTTCCGAGTCCAGCCTGGGACATCCCCAGTACCTGTTCTACAGCATTGGTGGTGGCACGATCATCATCAGGGGAATTTAATATTGGTTTTGTACATATTTGTTTTCTTACTGAGATTATTATATTTTCTTTATAGTGTTACTCTTTCATTAAAGTTCCTTTAGATTTTGTTTTTTTCCCAAACCATAAATTTCTCTTACTTGCTTTCCCTTCATGCTCTGGGAGGGAGAGGGTTAATAGAGAGCATTTGTCATTCATTTAATGGGAAGCCCAGCCTCAACCCATGACAACAGGTGCGGCATTGACACAGTACAAGACTTCAACTGAAAGATGAAAAGTAATCCACCAGGCTAATTGAAAATGTAATAGCCAGCATCTGCTAAGAGTTGGCACAAGTGAAGTTTCCACTATCAATAGTAAGTGAATAAGAAGTTATTAATCATACAGCAGCCCTGCCACATAAGAGTTGGAAGTTTATCAATCTTAGTGAGTGACTGGAAAGGAGACTGGTTCATTACATCTGTCTTCTGGTAAGTCCTAGTTAAGGCAGAAAGCAAAATATGTTAAATTGCTACATCATTCTCTTTGGTGCCTCTTCCAGGCAGCAGCAATGAAAGCTATCCAAGAACATGGTGCATGTGTGGCCTGAATTCACGAGTGAAGGCCAGTTTGCCAGGAAAGCAAAGATCTCCAGTATTTTTTTAAACAAAGGTGGTAGCCATTAGGTCAAAGAGGAGATAAAATTTCTTAAGAAGTTGGGGAAGCTGACAGGAACAAAAGAAAAAAACTGCTGGAGGCACACTTCCAGTTGTTTACCACCTCACCACTTGCGATGACCTGACTACAATATGTTGTCAATAAGTGGCCACTCACTTTGCTGAATCAAATTTTACTTCTGAAAGCAAACTTACACAATGAGCTGAATGTATCTGATCTGCCTTTGCTTTGTACTGATCATAAATAAAGTGTGGCCAGCTGTGCCTTTTTGATATGACATTGTTTAGAGCTTAAGGCAAATGATTCTACAGTTTATGCTTTCAAGTAATGCTGTAACACAAATTCCAGCAGTAACAGTCATTATAATTATCTAATTTCTTTTGCCACTAGAATGCAAAGCAGAACTCACTTTGTTATCTGCAAATAGAAACTCTGCTTCTGTAGAATCCATCACGGAGAAGATTCAGGAATAGTAATAGATGGAGGTGTGCAAAATGATAGCAGCTCCATTATTTCCCCTGGACTGATGAGACACAGCTCCTTTACCAACCATCCAGCACAGTGTGTTGTACTAACTACCTTTAAGCATGCGGACGGTCATAGTGCAGATTGTAAGTTTATGGATAAAGTGTTTCTTTACCACTCTGCTGGAGAACTGAGGCCTATGGATCCATGCACACAATAGAGCCACTAAGAAATTTCATATTTTTATATATCATCAAAATTCTATTAACTGTAACATTTTCTGATTAGCATTAGCATAAATCCACCACCTTTAGAAAAAACACATTTCACTAAAACTTAAATACAAAACAATAACCATGTTCTAAAAATCCTGAAAATACACAAGGCTCATTGCTAATACCGGAATTATCTTCATCTTTGCGGATCTTTAGCTTTACAAGGTCCTCACAGTGCTGAAGGATCTGGACAGCATCTTCCATGGAGCAATTGTCAAGTCGAATGTTATCTATTGCAAGCAACTTATCACCCAATTCAAGCGTCCCAGTTCTATGGAACAAGCAAACAAGCTCACATGAAATTCTAGTAACATTAACACATGATCTCTTAGAATATATGAATGTCACTGAAATGAGATGGAATTTTTTTTTTTCAACAACTATTTCTCATTATCCTGGGCTTTTTACAAGCTTCCTGTGTTTAACTCAAGTCTGGCTGGCTACACAACGGAAACAGATTCTTACTAGGGGTTTCAATACCTTACCTGTGAGCAACACTTCCTTTCTTGATATCAGAAATAACCAGAGGATCCCCTGGTTTTCTACTGGATGGAGCTGTAATAAAGAATACACACATGTATCTGATTTATGTCTATTAGTATCTGATTTATGTCTATTATATAGATATGCAGATATAATAATGCATTATAAAAAATGCAGATTAGATATAATTCTATTGGCAAATCAATACTTCATACACATTTACCTGTATCATATTCCTCCTCTTCCCCTAATCTGTATGTACATCAGTAAGACTGCATACTCCTCAGAAACTAGAAAAACAGAGTGACTCATGCAAAGTGAATCTAACTTGGTATGTCTGAATTCTGGGTTGGGTCAGGTCCATGCAAAGACAACAAAGGACAGCTCCGGTGATCTACCATAAACTGCTGTGTAGCTGCAACATATAAGGAAGACTTTCTGCTAGCATAACCTTTCAACAGAGCATAATTACTTTTACCAGAACATTTCTGTTGTCATAAATCATGTTTTAATATATCCCTGACCAACAGAGCTGCTCTGGCAAAATATCTAGAATGGACTAGCTTATGTTCTTTACATCCACTCCCTCCTCATTCAGTGCTTAAGTCAGTGGTATGAAGATAATACTATCTGGGTGAGGAGAGATCTACTTCATGAAAGATGAGGTGCTGTGAATATTTGCCATACACTGTGCAGTGCTAAGACACAGTTACCATGTCTACACATAGGTGAGAGCTTACATCACACAGATGCTTGTTTCATTGCAACTCCCTGCTTCCTCTGAAGTAAACATGTGCCTCTTTGGATGAGCAACCTTGCTCATCTACATTGCTGCTCAGACTGATTGGATAGATGCAGGGATATCAGTGGATGTAGTCTACCTTGACTTTAGTGAGGTTTCTGACACAGTCTCCTGTAACATCCTTGTGAGCAAGCACAGGAAATGTGGGATAGAACGTATTGTGAGATGGATTAAGAACTGGCTACACAACAGAGCCCGAAGAGTGGTGATCTGTGATGCAGAGTCCAGCTGGACACCTGTCACCAGTGGAGCCCCCTTAGGGATCAGTGCTGGGTCCAGTCCTGTTCAACATTTTTATCAACAACATTGACGATGGGACAGAGTGTCTTCTTGGCAAGTCTGCTGATGACACAAAGCTGGGAGGGTTGGCTGATTCACCTGAAAGCCACGTGGACATTCAACAAGATTTGGACTGACTGGAGAGCTGGCAAAGAGGAACCTAATGAGGTTCAACAAGAGTGAGTGCCAAGTCCTGCACCTGGGAAGGAACAACAAAATGCACCAGCACAGGTCATGAGGTGATTTGCTAGAGAGCAGCTCGGTGGAGAAGGCCTTTGTAGTCCTGGTGGACAAGAAGTTATCCATGGAACAGAAATGTGCCCCTTGTGGCCAAGGTCAACAGTATCCTGGCATGCATTAAGAGTGTGTCCAGCAGATGGAGAGCGGTTCTCCTCCCTCTCTGCTCTACCCTATTGAGACTTCACCTGGAGTACTGCATCCACTTCTGGGATCCCCAGTTCAAAAGGAACAGAGATCTACTTGAGAGCGTCCAACGAAGGGCTATGAGGATGATTAAGGGGCTGGAATACCTGCCTTATGAGCTGCCCCAAGCCATTTCTGTTCTGTATACCAAGTCCTCTGGATTCATTTACAGAAGGCAACTTTTCATTAGGTTCCAATGCCTAGCTGTCAATCACCCCAAAAGACACCCACATTAGAGGATCACCTCAAAATTCCTGATGTCAGTTACTTTAGTTACTCATGATTCTTCTCTTTGATAGAAAATGACACATCTTCACCTACAGCAACCATAAGGTGTATTAATAATGACATTTCTAACACAATAGTCTAACAGATCTTGTTAACTTAGGTTGCCCTGGCCAAGAAAGGCTTTGATGTCCAAAGGAATTGTTTAAGAACTGCTAACGAGACATATTTCAAATCAGCGTCTTGGAAGTGCAGAAAATAGATGTACAAGGACCTTTAAGGATTTTTCGAGAGGCTTGTCTGAAACAGCACGCTTTTGGGAAATGCCTATGTTGCAATTTAGAGAACAGCAATTAACTTTTTGCAAGACGTGTAATTTTCATAGCTGGTTCATCACACTTTCACTCGATGGGTCAACTATATCATATGTGGCACTTCCCTGACTTACTTTAATTCTTTTGTTTTCTTTCACCGATTAGTATCATGTTAAAATTCACTTTGGTGAATTTATCTTTTAAACTCTATGTTTTTACCCTCAGGGTTGGCTTATAGATCTCTACTGCACAGCATCTCAGTTTGAATTTGAGTATTGAGATAGTTTCTATGGAATCACTTTATAAAAGTTACTAGTACTGAAGTAAACAGTCCATTATTGCTTAAGAAAAGAAGAAAGAGCCAAAAGAGGGTAAAGAGCACACCTCAAGCTATGAAGCCAGAGTACATGTGGATGCAAAGGCTATGATACTGTGCACAAAGTTTCAAACTGAGTAAGTGTGAACCAGCAACATTTTGTTCCCTATCCTGGGCTATTAACTCTCAGGTGGCTGCAAGCCTCTTCATAGGCAGCAAACACAGCTCAGTGTGAAATGGATACCTCTGTGCTGACAACCCCTTAATATGCAGCTACACCACTCTTGATTTCTTCCTGTCCCATACTCATGACATACTTCCTACAAACTATTCAAGTTGGATTGCTGAGATAAAATAATTAATTTCCTCCTCAATTTTTGTACTGACATCATCACAGACCAAGACTGCCTCCAAAACACTAGCAAACAGATGTCTCCAGCAAGAAGGCTGAGTAATATTATTCTGATTTTCCAGATGAGAAAAAGATACATAGGAAGTATGACAATTTTCAGTGAGCAATGTGAAATATCCATGTCTTCATTTCTCACAATGGTTTGTAGTGCATAACAGCTTCTGTGTCCAAAGTACAATTATTGAGGCTGTAAAAGACCTCTGAGCTCATCAAGTCCAGCCTATGACCTAACATCTGCACTACTTAGACCTAAGTGCCACATCCAGTCTTTTCTTAAACACCTCCAGGCATGGGGACTCAACCATTTCCCTGGGTAGTCCATTCCAGTGTCTAATCACCGTTTCCATGAGGAAGTGCTTCCTAATATCCAATCTAAACCTCCCCTGGAGCAGCTCCAGGCCATGCTGTCTCATCCCAGTGCTAGTTGCCTGGGAGAAGAGCACAACTGCCATCTGCCTACAAACTTCATGTAGTTATAGAGAGTGATATGGTCCTCCTCTGTGTCTCCTCCAGGCTAGAAAACCTCAGCTCCCTCGGCCTCTCCTCATAAGAATTTTCCTCTAGTCCCTTCTCCAGCCTCTTTGCTGGACCTGGGTATACTTCAGGAATGGATTATTGAAGGCACAGACCCAGGCCGCCCCTGTATGTTGCAAGACAAGCCGCAGAGGAAGAAGACCAGCCTAGATGAATAAGGAAATTTCGAAAAATCTAAGAGAGAAAAAGAGGATGTAATACCTTTGGAAAAAGGGCGAAGTCAATCAAGTCATGTATCGAGGAATTGTCAGGCTGTGTAGGAAGAAAATTAGGGAGGCTAAAGCTCAACTCGAACTCAGGCTGGCCATTACTGTTAAGGATAATATGAAGAGCTTTTATAAATATATCAATGAAGAAAAGAAGAGCAGCAATAACTTCCACTCCTTACTGGACATGGAGGGA
>VZRI01001092.1:0-11276 GCA_013397515.1 Upupa epops
TTTATCTGCCCCTGGACAGAACTATTTGCTACACAGTACTTGGAAGACTTTTGTTAGTGTTTAAGTTTGCAGACAGTGATTTCGGTAGGTTGTTATATTCACTCCGTTCTCCACACACTGGGCACCCGTTTTCCAGATACCACTTCCAGTGTTCAGCCACTACATCTGCACTGATTAATTGTTGGGTTTAGACTTAACCATCTGGAGCTTTGTCATTAAGCATTTGCACAAGCTTTGTTTGACATGCCAGTACAGGATTTAGGCAGGAGTAGAGAACCCACTCAATAAAGAAAAGTAATGTACATTCTTATAACATAAAATTACAATAGAATAATAGCACCTGAGTATATAACTTCATTTTAACAGAGTAAAAGCTATCAGTTTTACCCAGCTAAGACCTACTTAAATAGTTTTATCACCAGTCTCAGACTTGCTTTGTCTTGTGTCTTCTTCTCCACAGGTCTGAACACATGATAAAAAAAAATCCTTCACTTGCATAAAACCTCATTTCTATGAAGAACTGTCATTCTTTAAGATTTGAGAAGCATGCCAAACCAGAGAAAAAAGCCAGTGAATTTTTATTACTGGATTGCTTTTGAAGGAAAAAAAAAACGAAAACAACTTTAATTGGTTCTTTCATTTGTCAACAAACTGCAAAACTCAGAAACTGCCTTTGACCTCTAGGTCAGATTATCAGACTACTAATCAGTTGTATTACTAATTAGTTTTTAGTTTATTAATAATTAATAGTCACACTATTTGTGAAAAAGCCTGATTGCCAAGGACTAAGCAGATTATTCCAATTAACCATTAATTATTGCATCTTCACTGTACCTTGCATGATGTGAAAGGAATCACAGCCCCAGTGACCTGAACCAAATGTAGACAAGTTATGTGGAAAACCATCAAGTAATTAGTCAGTTCAAGTCTTCAAGAAACTCTATAAAAGGTAACTACTTCTGCTCTGGACAATATAGCAATCTTCTTATATCACTAAGAAGTCTTTCATGCTGCTCTTGGAACAACTTTCTGAATTTTATTTATCAAGTCTCTATCATATCTCTACATCCTTCAAAAAACTGCTGACCAAAATGTTTTAGGTAGAGCTTTCCTGACGATGAACTGTGCTGGTTTTGGCCAGCACAGTGTTCTACCTCTTCATAATAGCTGGTAAGGTTCTGTGTTTGGGATCCGTGCTGGAAATAGTGTTGATAACACAGACATTTTTGTTACGGCTGAACAGCCTCAAGGCTTTTTCTGCTTTTTTATCCCAGCCCACCAGCAAATACATGTGAACAAACTGGGCAGTTAGACTGTTAGGACAGCTGACCCCAACTCACCAAAGAGATATTCTAGACCATACGATATCATGCTCAGTGTATAAAGCTGAGGGAAGAAAGAAGAGGTATCTGGGAGTGACAGAATGCGGGATGTAGCTGCCAGGTGGGGTTAAACAATTGCATGAATAAGGAGAGACCTCCAAGACATTCATGTAGTTCAAGCAGGCAAGCATGTGGCAATGAACTGTGTCACTTTTTACTCTTTTCCTTCTCTCTGTACAATAGAACTCAAATGGTCTGTTAAAACCATCAACAGGTATAATCCTTTTGCTCTGACTGATTGTTTCCCGTAATATCATGTGAGTGAGTCTAGTTAATAATCGAAGCCACTATCAGGAGCAATTAACTACTTATTTTTATAACAATTTAAGGGAACTCTGGTATAAAGTCAGGACAGTTGTCTCATCATAAAACCAACTGAGCTGCAGCATACTAATTCTAAGATAATGCTAAAACTAATCTCGTTTTCCTTAAAACAGAGTAATATACATATTAAAAACATTAAACTCAAACGTAATAACTTCTCATTTTCATTGTACTCTACTATTTTCTTGTCCTCTAGACCATGTTGTAAACATCTCTCAGTATAAAAACTGACTTAAAACTCCACAGCTTGTTAACACTAGTAAATGAAGCATATGTTTAGCTATGAGAAAACATGACTCTACTAGATTTACCTTGCTGAAATAAGTCAAGAAAAAACAGACCAAAAGAGTGGATTTTGACATTTCATATTTTGTTGACTACCATTACTGCACAAGCAATCACTGTCTGTTACATATAAATTAACATCCTACCATCTGTCAAGTGTTCAGATAATCACAGAGTTTAATGCACAATATGGTTATTAGAATGTGACCTGACAAAAAGAGAAAGAACACAACCTAATTTGGACTACGAAATCTATGATCTCACTTGCAAATGACAGTTTGACAAGCTATTATTCTGCATTTTGGCTTCTACAGTAAAGCAATTTTACGCATACATAATCCTATTAGTCATACAGCCACCTGCCTGTGGAAGATTACCTCAAACTATACAATTTGCTTGGTCATTCAGGATTTTGAACTTACACAAATATTTGCACCATGAACATGAACTTAATGATCTGTATATACACACATAGGACTAAAACACAAGCCAATAAGAAAAATAATCCTCTTGGATGCTGCCCTTAACTCTAACTATAGACTTCCCGATGCCAATTTTCAAGAAGGCCAGTGAAAATTCATTAAACCATGAATTACCTATATATTAACTGACCTCAGCTGTGCCAGAAGTACAGTGTACAGGACAGTTTTGTGTGCAATCCGAGTCACATCAAATTGTGTCACCTGCTAGTAAGTACCAATTACAATTATTTTTCATGCACAGTGTTACTTACATGCCATCTTTACCATTTGTTCAACTACAATACCTGGTAAATGTTTACCAAGTAAGTCTTATCAGTGATCATTTCTACTCAAGACTAATAAAAGAAATCTTACTACTCTCTATGAAATGAAAACCATACCTGGCAAACTTCTTGTGTCCATGCTCCTGCATTTTTCAATGACTCAGTGACTCAGATGCTGTGTTAATGCTACAGTACATACTTGGGAAAGGTGGGGCTTTGTCTTCAGGAACAAAACAAAGATGACCACAAAAGCTGCGTAAGTGTTCAAACTATTTTATTACCTGCGGGATTTCAGCAGTGTAACAACTACCTAATAACTAAAATGAACAAGTGAGATAAATTATATTTCTTTGGTTTTATTTTCACTAAAGCTCTGCAGGTTCAACTTTTATATTTTCCTTAATCATCAAAAATTACGTACTTTCCCAGCATGGTTCAATGTACTTTTGAGGCAGTACACTGCAACCTCTGCAGTAGAGAGTCATGGGATCCACCTGGTACTTTCAAACCCACTGACATTAAATTTAAGAACAATGTGATAGATTTTTCAGTGTTTAGTTACAGTACACAAGAAACTGCCTCAGTAACAAAGCACCATGATCTTGCCTTGCCAGAAGCAAAGAAAAATCAGATCATGCTTTATGCAAGACCTGTCAGCATTTCAAAGAGTAGTACTGCTCACAGCTATACAAAACAGCTCTTACCAGACAGAGGTCAGCTCTTCTGATCACCAGTTTCTACCAAAGCAGAAATAAAAACCAAGAAGAAACCACAAGGAAGGAATATTTAACTACCTCATTCAACTTAGTTTTTACATATAGTGAAAGATTTTCTCTATTAAATGCCAGAGAATACCAACTGTACAAGATAAACATCACATAGTATCGCTTTCCAAAGCATCCGAGTGACCTACAAGCCTTATCCTTGTTTGTAAAGATCACACAACCTAATTACTGTGGGTCACCAAATTCTCAAATGCAGAGAGTGGGATTTATAAGACATGCTTAGCTGCATCTTCCCACTTGTAATTGCTTTGTGAAACTGGTTCCTGTGTACTGATGAGCCTCTAAGATAGTGTTCATGGAAGCTACTACGATAGACAAAGACAAGTATAACCATTTTACAATCTATTAATTCTCTGAATGTCTCTTAGTGCTATCAAGTGCAAAGCAGTGCAAACACAAGCATCCTCTGTTACTGTACTCTACAAACGTTTACCTGGGGAATGACTCTAGAGCAACCACCAAGCAGAAAATTCTGTCTCGTATTTTTCATTCAATTAATAAAGTTAAAAAGTCTTAAGTTTACAGAAAGCCAAGCCTCTTCCAAGAGCAGAACATAGGTACTTTAGCCAGCAGAGTGTATCCAAAAAAATTTAAACTTAACCATTTGAAACATTATTCCTCACATATGGTAACCAACAACTCTAAGAAACATCAGGCATCGGGTCAGAAACACTGACTATAATGAAAGCTAGAGAATTATGTGGAGTTTTATCTGCCTAGTTATAGTTATTATTATTTATCTCTTAGGGGCAAACTTGCATAGAAACTAACGCTGAAGTTAACCTTCTCTGATGGCTGCTAATTGCTGGCTGCTCAAGTGACTGAAAGCAAATCTACAAGATTACATCTGCTAAATCACACCTGATCAGCTGTGCTGCTCAACATGATGCTTGGAACAGAATGTAGCTGTCAACCTTAAATAACCATACAGATAATGATATTATGTTTCTACCTTGGTAGGAAGCTGTGAAAACTAATTTCCATCCCAACAGAAAGTTCTTGAAACTCCTTTCAGGCAAGATCGCATGCTGCATCTTCGTAACTTACAGCTTGTGCTGGCACACACAGGGTTGGGTACAGTCTTCTGGGCTGCATCCTGTCTGACTGAGGAAAGGAACAGCTTCCCACAGATGGTGCAGCTCTCTGGTGAAGGAGTAACAGCAGCAGGGGCGTTTGATCAAGGTTGTTTACAGCAGATAGGTAATACTGGCTTGGTCTAGAACAGTCACTTGTACCACACTGCAAAGATAACTTCTATTTTGGAGGCACATCTGGACCCATTGGTCAAAGGTCCATCCTGGGACAGGCTGCACACTCCAAGAGGGCCTGGTGTAGTACTAGAACTTATGTTAGATGTACAGAGAGTAGTACATTCCAGCACGCTGTGCTTGGGCCTGGCAAGAACCTCTTCATGTACACCAGGCAAATATCCTTTCTATTTGGAAGCAGCACACAAACTTTCCGTTTTGGGGCTTTAGTTTGCGGGTTTTTTTAATCACTACTGCTGTTTGCACTGTAAGGAACCTAAAACCTCACTATATCCATCCCTCCTGCCATGGGCAGTGATACCTTCCAACTAGATCAGGTGCCCAAAGCTCCATCCAATCTTGCCTTGAACACTTCCAGGGAGGGGACAACCTCTTCCACTATCTCACCACCCTCATAGCCAGCAATTCCTTCCTTTGATCCAATCTAAATCTGTACTTTTTCAATTCAAAGACATTATCCCTTGGCCCTACCACTACATGGCCCTGTACAACATCTCTAGCGTGCCTTCTTATAGGTACAGTAAGGTCTCCCCAGACCCTTCTCTTCTCCAGGCTGAATTACTACAGAGTAGAGGTATCCCAACCCTCTTATCATCTTCAATCAACATATTGTTTAAAATTGGTCTTGTATTCATATCTTAGTGAAGAAATAGTAAAAACTAAAGGAAAGGAAAAAACAAAAAAATTAAAACATATCAAAAGCTAGTATTTTTAGGATTTTACTTAAAGAAACTTGGGAAAATGTTATAGACTTGTAGGATAGTATATTTTACTGAGTTTTGTTTCTGAAACAAAATATATTGAAAAGATACTGTGTATACATGAATCCAAATCATACTTTTTCAGTGGGCACATAAAGACATATGTCATTTATCCTTGTAAAGGTTTCATCTTGAACATTTCATTCTTGAACATAGCCTTCCAATTTTGAGAGAAGTGTTTTCACAGGAGGTTGAGAGAGTTTTTGTGTTTTAAGGTCAATTTGCCAGTTCTTGTGCTTACACTATTCCATTTATATTATGATTCATTCATCTCACATACCCTGTATTCTCTCATGACAGCACGAAATTGAATATATTAATAGCAGATTAATTAAATGTTATCAAAAAGTCTGTTTTCTTACTGAAGCATTTCAAGTACATTTCTCACTTCTCCAAAATCAAGGAAACATTAAATTATTACTAACTGATTACCCCAAATCAACCAAAATACAAGATTACCTGCTGACCTAATGTACCACACTACAATTACCAAAACAACAAGTAGCGATGACCTTGATATTTGGTGCAGAGAAAATACTGTCAGTGAGAGAAAAACACTTTATAAAGGAGTATCT
The DNA here is from genome assembly GCA_013397515.1 of Upupa epops. Taxonomy (NCBI): domain Eukaryota; kingdom Metazoa; phylum Chordata; class Aves; order Bucerotiformes; family Upupidae; genus Upupa; species Upupa epops. Next base: position 6,126 of record VZRI01001092.1, read on the forward strand.
TTGGTAATCGAAGGAGCTTCTTTTTCTCACAGAATACGCTGAAAATTACATTTGCTTCTTTATAATAATTTCATTCCTAACAAGATCAGAGGAAAGGATTTATTCCACCCCCAGTCTTCCTACATTTGTACATCATCCTATGGGACGCTGACTTTCTGAATTGCTTTTGGCCATTTGATATTATATTACTGCAGCCTCCTGCAGAAGAAGCCAGTAAAGAAAAGAATATAAAATCAAAATAATTACATTAATGCTGAAAATCAAAGTTTATTGACTTTCCCTTGAGCTATAATACCAAAAAGCTGGTTACAGAAGTTGTCAAGTTATTTAATGATACCACCAACTTCTCCCTGAACTTAAAGTATCTTCTGAAAACATTATCAAAAAAGTTTTTGATGTACAGTAATATTATTAGCTCCAGTTCATTTCAAAGCTGAAGATAACTTTATCAGCCTCTGCTCCTTCTGACTGTTTTTGCATACCAAATCACAAAAAAACACCACCATTGTCATGTGAATAAAAACAACACCTCTTCAGGGGTGTTCTGCAAACAAGCAAACAAGTCACATTCCCATTTCAATCAGGCCCTGCTTACCCTACAAAACCTAGGAAAAATCTTTTATTAGAATACAATACTAATCCAAGTAAATACACCATACCCACAGGGTTATGAACTTCAGTTTACATGGTAGTCTGCAGTTCAATGGACTGAGCTTATATATAGTTCATTAACCTTTTCTCACACTGACCTCTCTGAAGCCAAAAGGGTTACCTATACATGTATTTGTTCCCTAAGTTCCCTTTGAAATTGCCAACACTTTTTAAACAGATATCCTCCTTTGGAGAACATATTTCCTCTCCAAACAGTTTTTCTCCTAGACCAATAGTGTCAACAGGATCTTTTTTTAAATAAAAGTAGGGAAGGGAAAAGTTTAAGATACAATGTTTACTTATGAGAAGAGGAAAATGGTTAATTAGACAGCTGATAATGAGAAGAAATGGCCAGAGCTACTTTTTCCATGCAGGTTAGCAGAGCAAAAGAAAAGGCCACCTCTTACAAAAGAGTCCTCCTCGTATAATTTACAATACAGCTAATTTAAAACTTCCTGAAAAAGAATAAACATTCACAATGTTGTTGTCAAGCTTTCTGAATACTAACAAATCCATAAAGTACTTGAATGAAAGAAGAAGCGACAGCTAATCACTTTACTTTCAATATAATTGTGAGCTTCCTGTGGAATATTTACAGTAAACCCCTCTTAAAAAAAGAAAAGCTGGGGCTAAGAATCAATTATTTTTAAATCTAAGCAACACAACCTTTTTTGAACAATACACAACTAGAGCACTCAAAATCCAGTGCATAAAATGCAGAGCACAAAATACGTCAATTTTCAAAGTTTTTGATAAAGGAAAGACAGACTTTCTAATGAAGCGAATGAGTGAAACCCTTCATCAAGATTTCCACCAGTAAGTCTGTTTATTTAATTCACTTACATGGGACAAAGCAAGTTTGCTCATCGTATTGTCTGGTGATTGACAAGGGCATTCATGCCAGAAGACTCATGCCAATGTGTTACTTGCATATCTATAACTTAATCTACAAGCTTTAGCAGCCATAGATAGACCTTTTGATGTTACAGGGAATAGGCCCTTGAGTTCTCATCCACAATCAATCACTGTGTATAAGATGACTCTGTAATGCAAAACTGCTTTGAAAGATTGACTTGAACATAAGTTTATTCAAGAAAACTCTTCAAAAAAGATGTCATGATATGACTGTCATGGGTTTGGTGAAACCCTATTTGTCTGTAGTATTCCTGCATCAAATTCTTTTCCATCAAATACTCTTCCCTCAGGCACTGGAATTCCTTCAGGCAGAAGGAAGACAGGGCTGAGCAGAGAGAACTGTGGCAGCATTCAGGAAGTGTCTATAGCAGAATGCTGTTTCAGAGAAATGCGGCAATGAGGGTTTTTTCTGGGTAGTTTGGGAAGGGTGTCTCACCACTTCTTTTCCCTTGGTAACTTTGTTCCCCTCCCTGCTTCTCCAGGGGTTTGTGTAGGGTAGCAATCATTGTGGCTGGTGCCGCAGCTTCTTCCCCTCCAACATTCCTTTTTCCCCTCTAAGAAGTATCTGCTTTGCTCTCCCTCCCTTTCTTTTTTTGATTTTTCCTCCAGCAACAGCGCATTGGCTCTGGGGATTAGTTTTCTTCTGACTGCTGATGTTTGGGTTAAGAGGCAGCCTAGACACCACTGGGTTTTTTTGAGGTTGCAGCCTACAAAAAGGCAGGAAACAGGAGGAGTTCAGTTGCTGGTTTCAAGGAGGTGATTGGGGTCTTGTTTTCTTTTAATTTTTTGTCCTTTACCTTTTCTTTCTTCCCCACCCCCCACCCCCTTTATCTCTCAATGAAGTCTGAATACTTGCAGTTGCAGTTCATGTAATTGTGTTTATTCTCTTCCTTCCACATTTGAGGAGGGCAAGAATCTAGTTTCTGTACAGTTAAGCAAAACATCAGCCTAGTGCTCAACAGTGAAAATGACAGATCAGAAGGAATAGCTTTCAGTACAGGCAGACAGGGTATGCTTCTTAGCTTTTACAAGACAATTTGTTCTGTAACATTAGAAGGGCAAACATCAGAGAGAGCTAACCACTCAGTGGTGTCAGTACTTCCCACTATCAATAGAGTCTCTTCTACTTAAGTAACAATCAGTCATATGAGAGGAAACAGAGATAAACCCAGAAAGCAATACTCAAATAAGACAAAATTTCTGTAGATATACAAATTGTAATCAGATTTGCTGAATTAAATCATTTTTGCCACATAGGAGAAAGTGAAAGAACTGAAGTTTCTTAGTAAGGAGAGGCAAAACCCCATTACAATACTCTCCAAACAACTTCGAAAAATGTATTAAACAATAAACTTTTATTCTTTTAATACATGAGAAAAGGGAGAGTGCTTTTTTAGGGCCTTTCAGTGTTGTCCATACTTCCATGTCGAAAAATGTCCCTGAAAGAAATCCATTCATAAAATTATTTAAAACAGCAGCAGCAATTTACACTACTACACCATTACCCAAAAGAAAACACTAATACAAATGTTTCTAAAACATTGACTTAAACACCATAAAGCAAATCAAGAGGTTTAGATAACCACTAACTTACTCAACATTTCATTTTTAGTACAATCAAAATAAGGTGATTTACTAATGTACTGGTGAACAGGCTTACCTACATACTGTAGGTGTGATTTAGAGTAGGAACTTATGCTCCCTTATGCCGACTAGAGAACAGTGACATGGGAAAAAAGAAGGATCAATTAGCTATTGTAGCCTCTTAGCTCTGTCCATTGGTAACAACGTTTATAAGGCCATATCTCATTCAAGGACATGGCAAAAAGCCATCCTTGCATTACAGCACTAGACCCAAGTTTGAGTCTCTCTGCAACGAGAACACCCTGAACACCCAGAGTAACTGAAACTACTCAGCTCAGCTTACATGGGAGAAGTCCTCAGGGCAGAGTGGGACAGCTACACAAAGCATCTTTCAGGAGAGCCACTGAAACAGTTGAGTTTCCGCCTTCTTGCTCATCTCCTTCCATTGAAGAGATTCAGAGAGATTCTAAGAAAATCTGTTCTTTTGAAAAATAGGGAACCATACTTTCAAACACATAAATGTAGTGTGGATTTAACCGATGAGAATCAGAAGTTTTTTTAAAATTACTTAATCAAAAACCAATTTATTAGAGAGTTAGACTAATACAGAATTGAACTCTTCAGTGATAACAATACTGCAATTTGATGTGCATTGCTATAAATGTATTGTATCTGAAATACTGTAGCATACAATATTGCTTTTGCAGGATTATGATTGTTTAGATATTAATATTTATCGTTGCACAAAAAAACATTCTATGCATCTAGTGTTAATAAACAGCAGTAACTCCTGAGCTTTGTTGCAGTAATTGAACCTACAAGGTCTAGATATAAGTTGAAACTCTCATTGAATTAAACCCACTTTGCATGTTGACAGTATCAAAGACAAAATTAGAATCTTTAATTTCTACTAAAAACAGTTCAAAACTGCAATTTCAGGAGTGCTTGATAAAGAATGTCTTTTTTAAGGACAACTTTGATCTTAAAACTTGCATGCTAGAAGCATCAATTTGACAGTCTCCCTAACTGAGTTAGTTTAGAAGGTGCCTAATATCTGCAGGGGCATATACTATCCATATTTCTAGTCCCACAAACACTCTCCTACCAGGGAGATGACGCATTTCAGGCACTTTTCCTTCAGAAACCTTTCAATAAAACAATCTATATAAGTCAAAGGTTATAAAGACAAAGGTGGGGGATACTGTAATTTTTAAAAAGCTTAGTTAAAGGGAATCACACTCACCTATAATGAAGTTGATTTCCTCATCATGAGAAATGACAGCCCTGCTACGCTTGGCTTTAGAGTCCCATTTTGTTGTCATGTAATGGTGATGGTTCAAGGTGTCAAGTTTTACTGATAAATAATCAAAACTCTGCTAAATCTTCCCGGTGACTTCAATTCTTTACTACTCAGTTTGAGTATCTTTACACAGTTTACACAGTTTATTACGGTTGGAAGGGGCCTTCAAAGGCCATCATGTCCAACCCTCCTGCTCACGCAGGATACAGTCTACTGAAAAGCGTAAGTGCCTAAAGAGCCTAATTCAAACTACACAAAAACTCATTCAGATGGGCCCTCAACATCTCCAGAGAAGTGGACTCCACAACCTCCCTGGGCAACCCATTCCAATGATAGCCCTTACTGTAAAGAAGTATTTCCTTACACTGAGGCGAAGCTGTGTTCAAGCTTGCTTCCATTACCTTGTCCTGTCTGACACAACTGAAAAGAGGGTATTCCTTGCTTCTTGACACGCAGTCCTCATGCATTTACAGACAGTAATTAAATCCCCTCATAGCCTTCTTTTGTCCAAACAACAAAGTCCCAATGTCTCAATGTTTCTTCATAAGGCAGTTGTTTCAGACCCCAAATCATCCTCATAGGTCTGCACTGAACTCTCCCAATTATTCTCTGTCTCTCTTGAATTGAGGAGACTAGAACTAGAAGAGTATTCCAGGTGCAACCTCACTGAAGCAGAATAAAGGGGTACATGTAGATAAACC